>VWPW01010668.1:0-70149 GCA_013389825.1 Crypturellus undulatus
ATGATTCTATGATTCTATGATTTCTCTGTTTAGTCTGAGGCAGTAGAGTCATAAAGGGATGCTGATCTCTTCTGAGAGTGAATTCAAGGCACTAAAAAGGTACCATACTCATTTTTAGCTTTTCAGTGGTAGGCTTCTCTTAAAGACAGCAAATGGCCTACTCAGGAAGGAAAGTCTGATTAATGAAGACTAATTCTGTCCTGAAGAAAGACAGTGAAAAGAACTACTATTTGCATTAATGGTATTGATGGATTCATTATGGATTGTTGTCAGAACAGTATAGGAAATAAAGGAAGCAAAATATGTAATTGCATCTTGCTGTCACAGTCATAGAATCATAGAAATATAGAATGCCTAGGGTTGGAAGGGACTTCTAGAGGTCATCTAGTCCAACCCCCTGCACACGTAGGGCCACCTAGAGCACGTGGCACAGGACTGCATCCAAGCGGGTCTTGAAGATCTCCAGAGAAGCAGTCCTATTTCTCATTCTTCTGGGGGAGTATACAATTCCCTTAGAGCCATTATGCAGGTGGTGGGTTAGGTCTTCAATTCAACCAAGAGGCTCTTGAGATAAAAATGTCAGTGGTAACCCAAAAGAAGTTTCAAAACTCTTTTCCAGTCTCCTAATCTCTGGTCAACCTGGGCTTGAAAATTCAGAGCAGCTTGGTACTGCTACTCTAAGATAAAGGAAGAGCAGCAGACCCTGAGGGATTTTAACTGCTGAGGCAGCTGCACCCAGGACTGCAGTCTTATGTGAGGAGTGGAGGCATATAGCCATGTTACAGCTGTTGGAAGTAACTTCAGAGCTGGTCTATGCTGGAGACATATCAGGCTGTCATAGTATAGGGGTGCTTGATTTCTCTTTATCCCTGGAGCAGCAGCAGAAGGTGGAACAAGGGGTCAGAAAATAGCTAAGCAGTTAATTTTCACTGCAGAATCCAGCTGGGAAAGCACAGGGAGAAGTTATATCCAAGATCATTCCCCATGTTTAATCATTCAGGATCGTAAATTAACAATAAAAATGGCATAGAGGTTTTCCTCAGTAGGTGGTGATTTATCACTCAATGATATTCAGAAATTATAATTGATGGACCTACTAGAGAACTGCACAGTAATAAAAGTTATCTTTCTCAATGTCTTTTGTGATAGAATGTATTTGGCACTTTACACATTTCATAAACTTAATTGCCATCTGACTCATGCTAGTGATCATCTCTATTGCAGCCATTCTTAGTCACCCTAAAACACACTCCTAATGCTTCATTCTACCAACCAAGCTATTTGTTATGTAGACATAGAGCTTTGGCAGTATGCTTAAAATGCAGAGAGCAAGATACTCTGAAATCCTCACCGCACCGAATGTGGGTGGAATATAAAAATAATTGTCAGTCTTTAGATGACTAGTTGATGAACAATTTGGGATGGCAGAGTGGTTGTATGGCCACTTTAGCAAGGAGGGAGGAGCACTAGTGCCACCGACAGAAAGGAATAATTATTATTCTCTTTTTTATTACCTGATAAAGTCTTTGGACTCTGAGAGGTTTTGGGCTGGTGGGATACAGCAGCTTCTTTGATTTAGTCTGTCTTTGTAATGAAGGAATAAGGATTCTTTAGTCTGTAGATTTCTCAGTGCATGCCTCTGCTTGCTAGAGGTTATGTTCCATCCCTCTCTTGGAATTATTAAAGGGAACCCTTATCCTTTCGAGCTGAAATCTTGCTGATGATATTTTTCATGCAAAATATTATGTAAAGCATGAAAAAGACATTTTCATGCACATCCACCTATTCTGGAGCACTCAAAATACTGATATCCTAGGCATGTTTATGGCAGAGCCATGTGCTAAGGAATAAGTTATTTTGGCAAGCCTGCTCATTCGAGGATAGGTCAGCCACCAGTGCAATGTTCTTGTGGCATGGTAGAAATAGTTTGAAATAATCCTTTACTTTCCATAGAGGTACAGTGAAGACAGCTTGAGTTAGAGAAGGAATAAGGTGATTACTTTTTCGCGGTCTGTAATTTCCATCATGCTTTCTCATAACAATTGATTTTGTTTAGTCATGCTCTAGACTGTTTTAGAGCCAGACTGTTTAGTCTGGCTCTAAAAATAGGCCAGATTTAAACAGAGTAGTCTAGGTGGATGTGTAATACCAATGTAGGATCTTGTATACATCTGTTCAGTCATTTGCAGGCTAATCATTTTTTTTTCTGAATTTATCAGAGAAATTTGTGGACTCAAGCTAGTAAAAGTATAATTGTAGAGGCCCCCACTTTTTAATGTAGAAATTGTTATAAATAAGGATTTCAGTCAGTCAGTGACAAAACATTATTTTCTTTTTCAAATAGTTATTTAGATAATCATCTTAACATTAATTCATCCTTGTTATCTATGTGGCACTTGGACATTTAACATAACATGCATTAATATATAACATATATTTAATAAAAATGTGTGTTCAAGGAACTGAAATTTATGAAAAGTTTCAAGGTTACAAAAGTTTAGTGAGCAAATATGTACTACCTCAGAGCGAGGTCGTTGTCATATAACTGTGCATATATAGCATACATAACTGTATATACTCCTATTTTTGAAATACTTATCATTGGACTTAAGCACAAAGCCTATTTGGGAAGCAGTGAATGCAAACAGCATGTACCGTGAAAATTATCCGTAGCAGGTGCTTTAAAAAATCCATGAATCATATCTCAGTCAGGCTCTGACCAGTGAGCAGTTGTGTAGGTACAAGAACTTTTGCTTCAGACACTGAACCTTCTAGTAGAAAGAGTGAGAGTACTTTCTCTTTGTGCTTGTGGACTTTCCTGCAGATTACTTTCTTTTTTTCTGAAACTGCTTTGCTTCAGACAGTTTTGCTTTGAGCTTTTCTGGCTACTCTTGTGTCAGAAAAAGAAAACAGACACCTCGCTATTGTGTGGGCACTGTCTTTATTTGTGCTCAGGTCTCATTTCTTCTTTTCTTCATCATAGCTAATTCTTGCAACTTTATTCCTCAGCTATGTTTGCTTCCAGAAGTATTGCTATTGCTTGGCTGGACAGGAATGGAAATAAGTTGCTACTCCCAAGTGGAGATCATTGCTTGCAATCAAAAAAAAAAAAAAAAAAACCCTTAAATGCCCAATGCTTGTTACATACATTAGGGAATAGGTATAGTAGACAGGAACCAGAATATTTCCTTGATTTCTCAACTAAGGATACTTACTTGGAGAAAGCTTTTCATATGTTTTCTGTAAATAAATGTTTCCAGTCTGGGATGAGCAGTTAAAGAACTTTTGGAACTGCCACTGAGATCCTTTCTTGTGTTAGTATGATTCCTGCCTGATAGAGGTGAGAGGCTGGTAGGTGAATAAATCCAAATCTTTGACATTCATTTTCCTTTAGAAGTGTGAGCTGCCCCAGAGAAATGACTTTTCTTAGCTGAGGAAAAGGAATTCGTTCTCCCTACCGCGTAAGATTCTGGATTCTCTAAAGCTCTTGCTCTCTTTTTTTAAAGTCTGTTAAAAAAAGACAATCAGGATTAGACTGTTAGTGCTGTATTGGTCAAGACCTTAGGCTAATGGTTAACCTAAGCGTATTGTTTAATCTAAAAGATTTTACAATATCTTTGGTATCTTCCTTCTGGCAGTTTCTTTATTGAAATGTGTGTATTCAACACTATTTGTGCTGATTTTTTTCGCTGAATAATTTGTGCTGAATTCTTTTGCTGAATAATTTTTCCCTACCTTTAAAGTGATTTTTTTTTTTTTGCTGTACAAAAGGAAGCTGTGAGAACCAAACTTGACCTACTTTGAGTTGTAAATCTTGTATGGGAAAGCTCTGCTGATTCTACACAATACATCCACTTTATATTTTTAATTCTAAGTGTATATTAGTGATGGACATAAAGCAATAGGTGCTTGCTTCTTACAAATTTACATAAAAAGGTCTTTAGTCCATCTCTGCCATTCAGAAATGGTTAAAAAGAGAAGAATATCACCAAACTCCATTTTTGCAGTCTCGCAAAATGATCATTCAAGTTTATACTGCTTAAAAAGATAATACTGCTCTCTTAATTCTATGTAGATGCTTTGGAAGGTAAATGAGGGTTTGAAGGGTTGTGTTTAATGTGCCTTGAACAGAAAGTATGTTTGTCCACCTGATCAAACTCATTAAATTCTCTAATTTCTGAGTGGATAAACAGAATAGCAATTATTTTTCATGCCTCTTTCACATTTCCCCAAAAGATGTCTACTATCTTCTTTGTTCAAAAGTGCCAGAAATACAGTTTTTGCAGCATACATATACCTGGAAGATATGGTCTTCAGTGTGTTTTCTTTTAGGGCTGATGTAACAGTTATTGGTACTGCTACAAAGATCCGCTAATGGTATAAGGTACTAACTGAATTTCAAGCACCTTTTAGGCAATGTTATTTTGTTTCGGATTAGTTTCAAACATAAAGATGAAAAAGGAGGAGAGCGGGGAAGAGTGTACATGCTTTTGAAGTGGCAGAACAAAAAAGACAAATGATAAACTAGATAAAAATGAGGAATGATTGTAAAAGTTCTCAGTTGCACTCTTCAGCAGAAACTAAGCATTTCTAAACTATTTGCCATAATTTTGTGACAGTTATGATTTTATATCTTTTTCTTTTAGGCATTTCCATAGTTTCATATACACATTTCAACTCTGTGCTCAATTGACAAGATAAATACACTTTGTGTAACTTTATGATTATTTTTTACTTGCTACACGAAGGGGAAGAAAAGTGTGTTCCTAAGTGTTGTGAGATGTAAAAGGGTTTCAACCAAGAAGTAAACCTGGAACTGGCTACCTCTGTGAGAAGGACCCCACTCAGTTTTGGCAGTTATTCAGCCTGACCCCTAACCAAAGCAGAGGTTGGACCGTTACATCCAGACACATCGCAGCTGTCTCTAGGAGACTTGTAAAGGTATGAGAATAGTTCACCTTAACTTAATGAGAAGATCTCAGCTTGAACAGCAGCTACATGCTAAAAATACTGGAAAAGTCATTTTTAAATGTAAACTAGTAGTTTGTATTTCCTTGACATTTTTTATTCTTAAGTTTCTTTGACATTATTTGCCTGACTTCTTTGCCTGTTCTCTAAATTCTTCTGGACCATGGACTATCACCCTGCCACACTGACAAAATCCACACAGAGCCAAGTGATGCATTGGGAACTCTCTGAGGAAATCCTGAGCTTTCCATATGATAAAAAAGAGCAGTTCTTCTATTTATGAAATTTTATTCAGATCAAGTAATTGTCCTACTAGGTGACTGGAGGATTACAGTGTTCTCTGTTGTGACTCTGTTGAGTTACTTATAACTAGAGAAACATTTAAAATCCAGACCCAAGTAAGTCTTAGAGCTAGAAAATTATTTTGAAAATGTCATGCCTCTGAAATAGAGAGCATGACGTAATGAATAACATGTTTATCTGACCTTGACATTAATGGATGTTATAATTAAAGTATGTGTCTAAATATTTTCCTTACCTGGCACCTCTTTTTTTAAGCTTCCTATGTATTTCTGCTTCTCAGTATATACATATATGTATGTACAGAAGAGGCAGCATTTAGCATTCTAGTTCCATGTTGTCTTGAAAAAATAGGGTAACAAGTCGAGGGAAGAAAAATAGCTTATTTATTCTGTGCAGCTTATTTATTAGTGCAGCTCCTATCTGATTTGCAGAATGCTTGTCTGTGATGGTCCATCTAGTGCCAATATTTTTATTCTAGTACTTTCATAGTTAGATCTCTAATTTTGGATAGATCTTGACTGCTTTCAAAGGGAACATACTACACATTATGATGGAAGTCAGTGAAGCCAGGTATGGTAGAATATATATATAGAAAATGATAATATGGAATCATATAGAATATGAGATTTATAAGCTGTTTGGTAATGACAGTTATCACTATTGCATGGAAATAATGTAGTGGTACAAGAATTTAACAGTAATTTAAGTAAACAGCAATATTACATTAAGATATTTTGTCACTGCCATAGAAATTCCTGAATTAGCTTGAGATACTATCCAGCTCTAATGCTTCAACAGCATTGTTGGGGTGGCAGCTGAAATGGAGAAATGATCCAAAAAACTTTTTTTAAACACAGCAGAAACTATCTTAGGCTGTTCATGTGAGTATTCTTGGACTATCCCTAGCTAGTTAGGGTTGTCTCCAAATCATAGTGGTGATTTCCATAATCATCTAACCCAAGACTTTTGCAGGTCCAGTAATGTATAGTCTGGTAGACACCTGTGGAATATAACTGTAATGAACCTCATGGGGACAAAATGAAGAAAAGTCACTGAATTGTGACAACTGTCCTCTGGGCTTTAAATCCTGTAACTTTTGATGTTGCTTTAGTAGTCGTGGAGAGTTTTCTATGTTGTTCAATTAAAAAGAAGAAAAGAGAAACAGAAAAGAAATAACTACCAAGAGACGAGGGCTACAGCCACTTTGACTACTTTCTCATAGCAGCCGAGCAAAATGTTTATCAGAGGACTTCAAAACATGCAGTGCACAGGACATAAAAAGCAGTTCAGTTTATGTTTTGATAAATTATTTAGCCTATTTCTTTCTCCACTGAGTGCTGCAATTTCTTTGAGAGATCACTTATCTTAAAAGTGCATATACTGTAACTACTGATTTATTCTATGTTCTGAATAATTGCATTTCATATATTTTCCATGCTGGTTTGTTTTCTTATCTTGGATACTAAATACGTATTTGATTGAGATTCTTCATTAGGTTTTGCTGGCATCACTTCGCTTCATCGACACCCATTATTAGTTTGGTATTGTCTGATTTGGCACAATAAAGTTACTTTCATTTGTATTAATAAGTGAAGTTCAAAATACCTCCATGCTGTGGCCCAGCTGCAAAAATTTCCCTTGTGACCATTCTTCACAAGGCAGAATATTAGTATCAGCATAAAATTGATTTTATTTATTCATGTAATTGTTAACAATGAATTTCACTACATACTTTATAATAGTTTTACAGTTGTTCAGTGTCTAAGTGAGTGGATATTGTTGCCTTCCACTGTGATGGAGAAAGAAACCAAGAGTAGTACTGCTAGGAAATTTTGGAACAACATTCTTATCTCAGGGGAAGCAAGTGGAAAATACTTTGAGTAGAATACTTCATGTAAATATTGTTAAAAACATGTAGATAAGAGATGATTTATTCAGCTGTCTGTTTATTGGGCAACTAAACTAACTGAATGTGGAAGTGCAAACTTAATTATTGCAAAACTTAGAGTGCAGTCTGCTCATTCATGAAAATGAATCCAAACATAAATATTGTATACACTTGGATTTTAGGTTTGGGTTCAGCAGCAAGTCTTTTGATTTGTTTCTAAATATTCTCCTGTTATGAACCTGATAGCTATTTTTTTCAGGCTACCTCAATTATAAAAGTAATGCAGAAATGAAAAAAAAGACTGCTGTATTCTATTTTTCTCTCCTGTGCACAATCCAATGTTTTGTACTACCTAGTGAAATTGTACAACACACTGAGTTATAAACTATGCTATAGCTATTTTGTGATACTCATGTTCACTGTCTAGCTCAGTGTTTTTTTTTCCCTGTGCCGGGAATTATTACAATGCAAACAGTGAATATATAATTATTTCCAGATTCTGTTGGAAGAAATATATGATCCCTTGGAAAGTCAATATTAATAGCATTTCCAAAATACAAGCTCCAACGGAACACATAGATCCTGGAAACTGATTCCACTAATTGTTTTAGTTGAAGGCTCCGCCTTAAAGATGAGGGTTGACTGTACCTAAAATGAAAAGATTTGTTAAACAAGGACATACTTTTGACTTTCAGTGTTGTAAACATATATAGAGTTTTATTTTCCTATGATAATCAGACAGTTTATTATTAAGTAATGTTACATTACATTGAAAATTGATGGATGTTTTTCTCAGTATTATAATTCTCCATTTATTGAAAAAATTTATTTGAGATTTCACAGAGTCCAAGGCCATTGTAGAACACAGGGTCTTAGTATTCCTGTAGTAAATTAGTGCATTAATTTCCTGGGCAAAACTTCATTGAAACTTCTATTTTTGAAAAAATCTCCAATTAAATGTTTAGCAAAGTTTTAGGAGTTTAATATGTATGTTTCTTTTTATGTACTTAGTTATTATATAGACATAATTTATTTTCATTTTTTTAAATAACTGCAGAAGTTTCCCAGAAGCATGTGACTTGTACTTTACAGATTCTATTCTTTGGTATTTGTAGCTGACAGAGGCTGAGACCTGTCAGACTGACTTATAACTGAAACCATGTTTTATGGCATCAAAACATTAAAGGCAAACTGTATGGGCAGTGTTGTAATGTTTATAGAGTCTAACAGTACATAGGAAAACTGATACCTAACCATATAATCTCAGTGATATTACTAAAAGTTTACTAAAAGTAAAAAATGGATACCTTACTGTTCCAGAATCCTGGAGTCAAACTGTAATAGTCAGTAGGAGATAAGAGAGTTTCTGAGTGTAAGCAAATTCACATATTTTTGGGAATATATGCATATATTGGAAAAATATGATCTGTTTTGCTTGCTGTTCATCTGTAAAGGAATCAAAGAATGCAGCTGAAGAACGTTATTTCAGGTTGACTAGAGTGTAAGACCTCTGTGAATATCTACAGAGCATTATATCTTCTCAACTTGTAAGTTAAAACTAGAATTTTTCATGGATTAGACAGTTCTAGCTTAATGTTTTCTTTAATTGCTAAAAAAAAAAATAGACTGAGAGACAGAGAGGGAGTATACTAGTGGTATTCCTAATGACAAACCTGGAAAGCATCATCAATACAGAGAAGGATTAAGAAAAAGAATGAATCAAATGATCATGAAGAGTAACCTAAGCAGATGAGGGCTAAAACGTAATGCAATTGTACAAAATTATGCACTGACAGTCTAATCACAGCCATTTCAAATGTAATCTGATGAGTTAGAAACAATTGTCTTTGGGAGCAACCTGAATTACTACCTAGTTCAGAGTCATTCTGTGACTGTCAGCGGAATGAGAATGTTGAATATATATTCATTCTCAGGATTAAACAGAGGAAGATATATTTCTTCAAGGGATGAAATAAGTCAATATTTGTATAAGGCATTAACGATACTCAAGTGTAGACTGTGGTGTACACTTCAGGCCACCCTCTGGAAAGATGGATTTCAGCCTTGAATATTGCCTGAGAGGGACCAGAAGAAAGATAAGGAGGACAAGGAGCTTGTTCACCACAACAGATTTAAAGAGTTTGGTATGTCTAGTACTGTAAATTAAACTTTGAGAGTGACTTGATAGATACCTGTAATTGTGTCAGAAGGTAAGTTCAAAGGAGGGAGGAAAGTTATTGTGGTAACAGATAATGTCAGCAAGAGATTAACGTAAACTACTCTGAAATAAATGTAGTTTGCAAATTAGTTAACTGCTTTAGAAAAATAAAGAAAATGCAGTATTAGGGGCAAGAAGTTGCATTTTTTAGTGGTGTAGTTTGTGAAGTCTCTGAAAGGTGGTTTGGTTCAGAGATCAGGTTCAAGGCACCAGCAACACCTTTAGGGTTATTTTTAGATTATCTCCATTAGGGGGAGAGATTCATGTTGTGTATTTTCAAAGTGTTATTTATTCAAATAGTATGTTTCCTTAAGCCTAAGTAAGAATTAAAAAACAGGAGATAATTTTTTACCTTATTTATTTTTTTTCCTGCTAGTATTATTAGCCCAAAGAGCGCTTTACAGTTGCCCCTCTAAAGAGTAACTGTAACCCTTCTCCCTCTGAGTACATAATCATCACTGTTTCTCTCACATCTTCTGTTAATTCTGTATTACTTTTTTGCTTCTCACACGCACTGGTGTCTTTCACAATTTAGTCTGCTTTGCCTTCCTCCATCTACTTTTGGTTAAGGTTGTTCTCATCATCTTCCACAATACGTGATCTAAACCCATTGCCTTAATAATGCAGAACAGTTTTAGAGCAACATGCTGTCCTTAGAATACGAGCAACCTGCATTTTTTCCATACACTCTTTTCTGTCGAGCTGTAGTTCAGTCAATTGCCTGAACCTAGGGTAGAACACATGCTGTGTGTGAACTCTATATTTCTAGCTTGCATATCTTCCCTCTCTGACTTTGCTCTTCTATCTGAGTAGAAATGGTATACCGAGAAGCAAAAGGGATCTCTCATCTTAGACAGGAGTTATTTATTTTCCAGTCACAGTACCCTCGCATTGACATCAGATACAAAAGAAATGAGGAGGGAAAAAGCAATTTGTTGTGCTACAGTTTTAATACATTGGCTGCTGTGTACTGTTTAAGCAACTGCATTCAACATATTTCTTCCTATCAAAGGGTCCCAGTTCTAGCTGAAGGGACCTGAGCAAGAATGATAGCCTTATTATTTCTTTCTCCTTAGAAGAAATTGATACACTCAATCCGAGCAGTGAAGCTTTTACCAAGTGATGGGTGCAAGCACTTGATACTGATGTTCCTTGTGGGTATCAGAATGCTTGTAAATATAGATGAGTGAGGAGTTAAAGCTGGGCTAGGATCAGGTTCAGCATGTCTATAGGAGCTTGTATCTGTAGAATATATTGTCTTAAGCAATGCCTATCATACGGAGTGTGTATGAAAGTGTGACAAAATCCCTATGATGGGAAGTACACTGCTTTGTTATATAGTTCATTATTTTGACCAAGTTCCGTGCTTTTGAAATGTGAATGCTTGTAAAGATCTCAAATGCAGTAATCCATGGCTGACTGAAACCACAGTTTTGATCCCAATTTGCTATTATGAAAAATGCTGCTTATTATTTCTCTTCATTCTGGTCTTTTCTCAACAGTGGTAATTAATCAGCATTTAGGAAAGCGGTTGGGTTTTATTTTGTACCTTCAATATACTTCTTTCTGTCAGTCCCATTAAAATCAAAAGAAAATCTTTGTTGCTAAATAGGTCCCAAGGCACTTCTGCTTGTTTCTGGGCTACAACAGCAAAAATCTTAGCAGGCTTGGCAAATCCTACCTATAGTTTTCCAGGCAACTCAAGGAGAAAAGAGAGTTGCAATAGAATTGAGAGTTATTGGGTATGAATGCCTTCCTTAATGACCTGGCTGGTGCGAGTCCAAGCAGTTGGAAGGGATTCTGTACATGGTTTTAAAAAAGTATTTTTAATGCAAAACCCTTTTTGCTGTTGTTGTTTGTTTGTTTGTTTCCACAGAGAAATATGAACCATTTGCTGCAGAATTACTCCATGTTGCACCTGACTGGCTTTTAATTTTGATGGGTTTGAGTTCTTAGCCAAATATGTCTGTATTCAAATGTACATGGAGAAGCAGAAAGTTTAAAATGCTAATCCATGCTACATCAATAAGTAGCCATAGATGGAGCCCTCTGTCTTCTTCAGTGCAAGTAATTATTGTGATATAAACATGGAAGAGCAGGAAACACCTGCCTGAACACCAAGTGAATTTTCTGTGATTATTACTTTCACAAAGAAGAATGTATGAATTCAGAATGCTAGAAAGCTGTCTGCTGCGCTACTCAGAATTGCAGTCCAAGTCTGGGTACGGTGTTTCCAACATAATCTTTAAAGTGAGGATGGGATTTTCTGAGCTGTGTAAATTTTACCATTTCTCATGAGGCTCCTTTGAAGTTCCTGAACTTGTAAAAGGTAAGCAGCTTTTAACTGATTTGTGAGCATTCAATTAATCATAGCAGAATGTTAATTAAATAATTAATACGGATTCCATAAATTGCGAAGACATTAAATAATTAAGCAAAATCTTTTTGCAGTGAATAATACTTGTTAGCAGCTATAATTCCACTCCAGCCTTGTGATATAGAAAACAAAGAAATAAACAGCAATAAAAAAGGTAAAAACATCTTTGTAACATATCTGTGGGCATTCTGCATGAAAAATATCAACAGATTAATGCCGGTGTTTTTCAAAGTTAATTAATTTGAAATGAGTCATTTCTCATGATGAGTGGCTAATTACAGAACAGCAGAGTTGGAGACATAAGAAGTACTCAGTACTATAAGGACAGTCAATACAATTGAAACAATTTCAGTAGTGTTCCTGGATCTGAAGTTATCACTGCCTGTATGTTCAGACTGGTATTCACTTGTCACCATATACCACTCAGAGTGCTGAACTCAATTCAGAGTAGGTGTTTCTGGGTATAGATGAGTGGTGGGACCCTTTTGACTTTTAACACTTCTGAAGTCTGATAAATATTTCAGCAATGGTGTTTTGCTCTTCGGAAGGCCATGATATTACTATTCTTTAGAAAATATGCTTTGGTCTTCTGCATGGAGACATAGTTTCATGATATAGAGCCACATGTCTAAACTGGCTGTATAAAAGAACACTTGGGATCCAGTGGGAGGGATATGTTGGTACTGACAAAAGGAGTATAATCATACCTATATTTTCAAATCTAATCAATAATCTTCATGTATTTGTGTCTCATCATAGGTATTTTGTACGTAGGGCAGCAGAGTCAGGCCCAGCAGAAGTAAGATTTTTGTGTTGTCAACCGTTTTTCGAACAATATTTTGTGTATGTTCTATAGATGTTGTGATGAATTCAGTCTGGGTGCAATGACTGTGCAGCTGGATTGGTGGATGGTTTTGCCAGGGCCAGAGGCCCATGTGCAGCATTGAGTAGCAAGGGATAGACTGCAGTTTAAAAGCTTCTTACTGTTATAGTCTACCCTCTTCCGACAGGAAACAAGCACCTGTGACTATGAAGTGCACCCAGTACTAAGAACTGTTACTACAAGAATTTCACCTGCAGCCCTTACATATAGTCAGCCTAAAAATTTATAGAGAAATAACCTAGTTTATGACATCAATGTTGATGATGATGCTGTATTGGTAGTATTGAAATGGTATGAGGCAAAGATGCTATTTGCTGAAGGGTTTGGTAGACAGTGGACATTTCTGTAAGCGAGTGAACGTTTAATACTGTAATTTTGTATTAAAAGTAAGCTTGCTGAATAAGTTATGCATATTTTTTTTTCCATAGCTTCACTCATTCCATCATATACCTGCCTTTGGAAATGAGTGGCAGATGAAGTAATGCAGAATCTTCCATTTGAGGACAAAAGAGTTGCACGCATGCATGTCCACATCTACAGATTCCCTATTGCACAGTGTGCAAAAAAAGTAAATATTTGTATATTCTGAATTCTGACAGCAAAATGTATCTTTTCTCTGAAAATTTTAGGATCAGGCTCTGAATAAGATGAGCATCTTCTGCTCTTCTTCCTCTTGTAATTCTTTCTTCTGCTGTTTTTTGACCAGCTGAGACAGAAAACATTCTGGAAACTCCCACATCCTTTAGGCTTTCACTTAAACAGAAGTTACTCAATATGATTTTTCCGTATTAAAAAATAGTTGCTTTACAGTAATGATGAAATCTAATCTGCTGCTCTGAAGGCTATAACCATGAAATCAATTTAGAAGGATATGCTTGGAATGGAAGCTGAAAAACAACTCACCTTTCACAAAATTAAGACTAGAATGCTAACATAATGCTAGCCTTGTCTGTGTTCTACCTTCATCTCCTTTTGTTTTAGATATTTCAGCAGTATTTCATGATTACTGATAATCAGTTTTTGGTAAGCATTTGTCCTGTTCAAAGAGGCTTTAATTCTAGTGGTCACCATTTAAGAATAGATAGATTGTGCTTTCCTGTTACAATTTTCTTAAATTTTGTATTGAAAAAAAATGAAGACTGAAATGGAGGTGATACCGAGCTGTTGAGCTTTGTCTGAGAGCCTGCACATAAGTTTCACACAATTAAGAATTTAAATTTTTATGTTGCATTTGCAGAGATCTGGCAAATAATAGTTTGCGTTTTTCAGTCAATGATTAACCTTGGCAACTCCACTGCTTGCAGTCATTGATCCATGGCCTGGTTTAGAGTGTGTCAAGGTGCGAGCTAGATACTAAGACCTCTTCAGGCTCTAGAGATCCTCGTTATAGAGACAGAAAATTAAAAACGTAGAAATCCTGAAAGTTAAGTTAAAAAGGATTTTATATATTTATATATTTATTAGATGCCTAGGACTAGGTAGGAATGGAGATTTGAAGGTGGATTTAAGTGACTGGTTTTTGTTTGTGTTGAAGTCACATTGTGGAACTAGGTATTATCCTTTTAGCCTTAGTATTTACAAAATAGAGATGGAAATACATTGTATGTTAAAACATGTTAACATTGTGGGACATTCGGATGTGTAAACTACCTAAGAAATTTTAAATGCCTAAGAAAGAGAGAATATCTCAAAACAACAACAACAACAAAAATGAAGAGTTTAAGTAATGGGGTTTAGGAAAAGATGAACTACTATTTTGCAAAAATGACACTGCAAATATATATGATTAAAAAAATATGGACAACTGCTATAGGTACCTTTCAAGGAAATATATTTCATATATGGCCTTCAAATGTCATAAAGGAGTATACATTATACATCTTCTTATAAAATTCAGGTTCCTTCTTGTAAGTCTTCTTCTCCATGTTAATTATGGTTACCACATTTAGGCTCCCACATGAAAATTCTCTAAGAATTTTGTCAGAGCTCATGTTCAGCTGGGAATTATATTAAATTACATTAAACTTTGCAATGCTGATGTTTCACTACAGAATGACTATCATTTAAGAAGGAAAGAAGGGAACACATTAATGAGGAAATATATTAAAAATGAAATTAGTGACATCAACGACACTCATGAAATAAGCATTTTGATCAATTTGCCATTTCACCTCTTACTTTAGATTTCAATATTTCCTTGTATGTCAAACTCAAGTTTCTAGATCTGCTTAATTTTCTTTTGATCTTCCCTGCATAATCCTAAACGTAGAGTCATGAGAAGTGCCCGAGGCCTACTGAAAAAAGGTTTTTTTGCTCACATTTTTTATTACTCCTTGGAAATCATTAAAGTGTAATGCAATAGTGATTCTAGAGGTCCTGTTGTGCTGGTAAGTTTAGGACCACATTTCTCAAATCTCTTAACAGGAAGAATCCTGCCAAAATCGTCTTGAAAATCAGAGCAAGTGATGGGGGAACAAAGTCACAAATCTGCTAAGTAGTTGCTCCTTTATCAGTTTATGAACCAAGAGACTATTGATTTATTTTGGAGAGTCCCACACGCAGAAGACAGGTACTGGAATTGAGAACAAGTCAAATGTACCTGAAGATGCCTGTCCTTTTCTTCTCCCAACATCAATGGGGGCGCGTAAGTCATGTCTAGTGCCACTTTCCTAAGTTATACGTTGTGTTCATTTCTGTATGTAACAGCCTAGTATGCAACAGTCATTCAGCTGACTGACTGGGCTTGCAAAGGCACTGGGAAATAGCGGGCATCTTAGAAGCAGTAACCCAAAACTTGATTGAGAGTTTTTCAGCTCCGGTGAAGATCCATACTTAGAATGGCTCTCAGAATGGCCTGTGTCTTGCCCTGAGAGTAATAGAGAAGTCTGTAATTCTGCTGTGTCCTCACTGGCTGCCCTGTGGGGCTTATAACATATCCTAAAATCATATAACCTTAAGATTTACAGAAGGAAAGTTGGGAGTTTCCTGCTTTTGCTTAAGAGGTTAAGAGCTTAAGAGGACATCTCAGGAAAACACTAGCAAGTTATGTCCACACATTTAACATTACAAACTGAACACAGGTACGTGCATTAATAAGCTTCTGGAGAAACTTAATTCTTCTGGTTGGAATAGTGGGAAATTAAACCATAAATGTTGGCACTCAGGTTAGAAATCATTTTTAAGCAAAATATAGTATTAAAATATCTCCTGTTTTATATCTTTTCTAGTACCTATAGAACTGATATGTTTTATGAATCATTTTATTCACTTTCTCTATGTTGCTCTGTGCTTTGTTGATACGTTAAGAGGCAGAATAGAAATCTAAAGAGAAATAATTAATGAGCAAGTGTATAATGCAACTTACTATTGAAAAACATTAACTACAAAGAGGAATTGGTCTAATATGTGTTATAAAAATCTAATCTATAAAACATATATGTGAATGTATACAAAGCAAATGGCTGTTGATATATAATTATATTTCAAATCTTTTTATGGTGAAATACTAAAATTTCTTTTGGCTAACGTCTTAGCATACAGAAAAATTTAACCTTTAAAATATGAAAATAAGTGTGAGGAGGAATTTGGCTATCTTCATAAGTGTCAAATACTTGATTCTATTTGAACTTGAATTTCACTCCCACTGTACATAACAGTTATTCATAAAGTATCCTACTATATTTTGCAGAGAATAAGATAGCTTGTATATAAAGAGTTTGTAGGCTTGTCTTTTTTTTCCTTAATTTCCATAGACCCTAAACACTAGAACAGACTGTGGAACCTCCTTCTCTGGAGATCTTCAAGATCTACCTGGATGCCACTCTGTGCCACGTGCTCTGGGTGTCCCTGCTGCAGCAGGGGGTTGGACTGGATGATCTCTAGAGGTCCCTTCCAATCTCAACCACTCTGTGATTCTGTGTGATTCTGTGTTATGAGACCATATGAATAACTCCAAATCAATGAAGATTGAACTATATAATTACTTAAGTTATGGAAACCAACTTTAGGATTGTTCATAAATTAGTAATATATAAGCAAAAATTTTAGTCATGTGATTTCATATTTACTTTTTAAAATCAAACTCCTCTGAAAATACTGCTTTGCATTGAAATCTTTTGTCCTGTCTGGTCTCCTTAGAGAAAATGTATAGAAAATGTGTAGTTATTCCTATATTGTCAAATGTACATGTTGTCTCAAATAATGAAACAGATCTTTTAAACTGTACGATACCGTTTGTGATATAGTGAACATCAAAGACTTCACTGGAGAAAAGCTACCTGGAAAAGGAATTCTTCCCCCGCAATGTTGCAGCAAGGTGTGGAGTATTATGCCAGCTTTCAAGGCAGAGCATCTTGATTACTGTCCTTGAGGTCCCAGGCTGATTTTCTGCTTAGAAACACTTAGCATATAAAATATGTTGTTCTTCAAGAAAAGAAAAAAAATCAGGCCAAATATAGCTGTTGTTGCTGTGTCCTGCTATTTTTAAGGCTTTCATTTCCAAAGAATTTTCTGTTATTGAAATGTAGAAAGGATTTAGTTATTAACTTACTATTGTATGTCTTCTAGTCCTAATATTTGTCTTCCCAGTCTTAGTGACATTGAAGATTGTAACAGTAGGCTACTACGTGATATCTCAGAACTGTCTTAAACTGTTAATGACCTTTTGTTATGCATGATCCATGAGGTTTTAGTTTGTTCTTTCTTCAGATTGAGCACCACAAAAACTAATGAATTCCTTTTATTTGCTTAGCAATATCTTTTGGAATAATATTGCTTAGATTCAGTATACTGTTATGATGAAAACATAAGAAAATATGGATGTTGAATATTATAAAACATACAATGACGATCATCTGTCATTTTCTTTGTATATACTCAGTACTGCTTTCTATATTCCATTACTTACTTTCAAGTACAGTGTACAAATATACATGTTGCTGCTGCCTGCGAAACATGAAGATGAATTGCAAGAAGTCAGTATATTTAATCTCCTAACCATGGCAATAGGTTTAAAAACTGCTGATGCAAACTCCTAATTTTAAAATAAAGCAGAAATAGTGATTAAATCCAAACCGATCAGCTGAAGTGATTTCACAATTTCATGCTGTGGATGAGAAGGGATAGCAAGGTAAAAGATGAGGAAGGCCAGAGGATACAGAGGAAAAACAGAAAAGTATGGAAATACTTCAGCTGAGTGAATTTTGTTATAACTTATTCTATAGAGTTTGAAATTGTGGACTCAGCCCATTCCTGTTACGGGCAGCATATTCTGTTGTGACTTCTGCTGTGGAATTTCTGTGACTTCTGCTGTGGACATTCCTGATGCCCAACTGGATGGGATGGACCTTTGAGGACATTTTGTATTGATCTGGTTTGGTTTCTGAGCAGATGGATTCAGTCAGGTAAATCTCAGGTTATCTGAACTTGGTGCTTTATGGTTTGCACATTTATTTTTATTTTATTTTTTACTTTTAGTTTTGTGTCTCCTTAATTTAAGCATTTTAGGATGCTTCCCTTTTATTTTTCTGCAAAGTATACACACCACATAATGACAATCCTTTCCTTTCCTTTGTGACAATCCTTTTCACAATCCTTGAAAGTTCCCAAATTCTTTTCCAGAAAAAATGACTTACAGAGAAAAACAGGGAAGATCTACAGTGTGAAGATGGAGAAGTAAATTTTTCTCTCCTGTTTTCTTAGATAGCACTCTTGAGTGTTTTTGAATAGTTTCACTCAAGTCTTGAATGACTTCATAAGCAGAGGGAAAGGAGACCCAAAGGAGCCCATGGTGAGACTACTGACCTTCTGTGTGATTAAAGTTTATGGACATAACTGAGTCGTTTAAATTGCAAATCACTGATCCAAGGTCTTACAGCCTTGACGTTCAAGTCAGATTATCTGCAAATATTAGAACATGCGCATGTAAGGCACCCTTTACAAGCTTTAAGATCAAAGAGTCACTGTGCAACCTTCTGAATAATATAATTCTGTCACTCAAGAAATCATGAGGAATCTGAGACTTTCAAGTAAACTTTGGAAGTCCTTCTGTGTAAAACTGTTTTGAACACAGGTAGTTTATATGCCACAAAAAAAGCTTTATAATTCATAATTTATTTATTTATTATTTATTTATTTATTTTAAACAGGAAAAAAAATCTAGATGTACAGTTGCATTCATTGGGTATGTTCTAAAGTTATTTTTATCTCTGGATGGTCCATGGCTATGTTATTTTAAACAAAGATTGTCTTGTCTTAACAGACTTCACAGAAAAACTTCAACAAGTATTGGATTCCCTAGTCCTGCTCCAGTGAAATTTGTTTGTTTAACTTCATGGGTGCTAACAGCTCAAGGAGAGTGTATGGAATTACATACTTGTTCAATATCAAGCAGCAGGGTTTAACAACTTTCAGAACAGTGCCTATACTACTTAATTTTTTGATGATTCTTATCACAATTGAAGCAACCAAGTGCAAGCATGTTTTGGATGGCTGCTGGCTTGTCTATTTCTCTGCAGTGTGGTCCGTCTATCTGAATTGCATTACCAATCTATCTTCAACACTTTAGTATAATTCTTTGGTTCTAGTTTCCTTACCTTTTCTTTACAAAGCTGTGAAACAAAGGTATCAGGAAACAATTCCATAAAGCATTCTTTCAATTATCTAACATTTAAACGTATATTTCAAGTTTTGAGAAAATATGTTCTTATATTAGTCCTGTGTGTAGAACGGAATATTAATAAAACACACTGTTTATGGAGTGAAATATTTTCTCTGGTAGGGGGGAAATAATGGGTTTGGAAAATAGTTTATGAAATATGGGCTTCTAAACACGGGCTTCTATGCTTCTAATATCTAGAACTTGCTGTTAATGAAGATGATTTCATATAAGCAGCTGCAGGACCAGAGTTTACATTAAATATAGCTACTAGAGAGATACAGAGCTAAATATAGCTCTAGAGAGAACTGTGTATTGACATCTAAAATGTCAAAGAACAGAAATGTAGTTATTTAGTAATTTGTTTTAATGCTATACAGTTTATATTTGGTATTTATATTAGGTATTTTTACGTAGATATATTAACATATAGGTTTTGTTTCAAACTAGATACATTTTGAAATCCTTTCCTATATGGGAAAAGGAACTTTGACACTTTTGACTAGAAAGCATGGAATAGTGTATCTTAATGTGATAAATCAGAAGATAAACCAGAACCTTTGTGAAAGGACCATGTGGGCATTTCTGGATGAAAAGGGAATTAAAACCTGTCTGTCCCTTAGTTCTGTAATTGTGACCTGAGGGTCATAACATAACTGGTGAGGTTATTGTTAGACTGCATGTTTTAAAGATGGTGAGCTGGCTGAATTTTGTGGTGAGAGGAGCCATATAAGCACTGTGAGCACAAACAGTTCTCAGCAATTCACAGTTTCAAACTCTTATAAAAATAAATATGGCAAAAGTTATTTGCTTTAGATATGCAATATAAAAGAAGTAAACACAGAAATGTAATTCAACCAGCATTTGGGATGGAAATACAGAACAACTTTTTCTTTTTTTTTTTTTTCCATTTTACGATTAGAATTAGGAATGTGCTGATAATGTCAAAAAAGTCAGATGTTCAAAAACTGTAAAACAACATGAATGTGTTCATTCCTGCCTGCCTATTTATTTATATTTTAGTCTTTCACGTATAGTGTGAAGACGTAGTGTGTCAGATTATTTTTTCTTACCGCTCATCAGTTTCAACAGAATCTGCTTGATCTTGTTTTTATGGTGCTTTGGAGGAACTTTTTACAAGTGCTAAGCATGATATTTCTGCTACACTAAAAAATCTAATATAAATATCAACAAAAGAAAACACTGACATATTTCTGTACACCATATTACCTAAATGGATGATAGACAGAAATAATCACTTTGTTTCTTTAAGCAGAGGAGTAACCCATCATGAATCTGTCTGCAAATATTCACAGAAATTACCAGTCCATGCACAAAAAGGGCACTGCCACTTTGTCATGATGATTGAAGACAGCTAAATATTAATATTTTACTTGCCTCTTTTTTTCCGTTCTCTTCTTGTATGTGTTGATGAATGCATTGTTTCATTTCTCTACCTAAGTTGTCCTATAGGTTTCTGTTGTCAATGGCAGAGTTAGGTGTTAAGACTTTTCTTGCAGTCATCAGAGCCTTCAGAGGGCAATATATGCTTTATATTTTAATTCTGGTATAACTGTTACTGGATGTGCATGCATAGTTCTACCGTCTGTGTGCACTTGACTACTGTATATTAAAACGAAACAAAAAATGATTTCTAGGTTCTGCATTAATTGTTCCAAACAGCTTCTTACATATGTTATGTATTGAGGAAATAGAATATTTTAATCATAGTCACCTACATGATTTGGCAATGACAACATGTGAATCTGACACACCTTTTTGCAGGAATATATGCAGGAAGGATGAATGCAGAAATTTCTTCCAATCCTTTCTAGACATTTCTGTATGTCAACCAGTGAGGGTAAATATGACAGTTACTGGAATTCCATCGTAAGTAGGAATAAAAAGGAACTTTTTTTCCTCTCAGTAGAATTTTCAGTCAAAATTTTTCCCATTCAACATTTTCTTTCTTGGCCTGCTCCGATCAGAGCTTTCTTAGATCCAGCAGCTGCTGAGTACTCAGAATTCCCACTAACAACGTCTGCAGGGATTAATGTTTTTTACCATTTTGCACAGGATAAGCACTAATACAACTCTGGCACTGATAGCATATGTTTTGAGGGATGAGAGTAACTGCATCTCCCATTTACTTTGCGCAGAGTCTCTGAAAAATAAGACTGTCTTACTGATGCTTCTTGGTAACAGCAGAAATGGGAAAATGAGGAATCAAAAATATGCAGGAAAGGCTCATTTAATTTTTTTTTTCTGAGAGAGTTACAACAAATTAACTTAACTGAGGTGGAAATTTTTAAAACTGAACAAATACTGGAATTAAAAAGTATTTATCAGAGGCTTACTACAAATCTATTGAATAGACTTTTTAAAATTTCACCTCCTGCTATTATTTTCATTAAAGCTTCTACCCAGTTAGTGCACAGAATGAGCAGTGTTCATTTAGTGTCTTTTATTTTATCAACATCTGCCTTATTTACAGAATCTTACTCAAAACTTACTTCAAATAGAATATTTTTAATTTCCATGTAATCTTTCCTTTCATGGACATCATTACAGTAGCTAAATAAGCAAGTTCACTCATGTTGCAGTAAGGTGTACAGATCATTTACTATACTTATTTATTATGTGATTTTTTATATTGTCATCCATGGTGGTCATCTATGACATTGGATTCATTGTAGTGAACTGTAACATTTGAGCTCATATAGTTAGAGGAGGTTTTCACTCCACCACTTTTTTTCTCTATTTGATGGAGATAAGATTGTAATGCAATTCAAAAATGTCCATTTCAATTCCTGTATCTCATGTAATGTGCTGTCACCAACACATTCTTCTCTTTCTGATTTCCTCTATTTCAGTTGTTTCCCTTCCCAGTTAAATTTCCTTTTTTTCCCCAGTCTTGTTCTCCTACCTTCTCTCTTCTTTTCTTCACAATTTAATATCAGCGTTTTTGTTAAACCAATCCTTTTCCCCTTCTGCTAGATCTGCTCCTCAGCGTCAGTTTAGTTGTTCATCCAGACCAGATATTTTTACAGCTCTTAAAACTCTCTCTGTGGGAATTTGTCTAGTCTCTACCTGCCTAGTTGCTCCAGCCTGTTTTCCCAGGCAGTCACTGCGTTGGTAGCCTCCGTGTCAAGTACTGTGCGGAAGTTCACATGCTCCTATAGTCACAAATTACCTTCTGCCTTTCCTCCTTTATATACTCAGTTTCCTGAAATCCTAGATTGGACCAGCCTGGTTTGGGACAGACTTTTGGACAGCGAGCATTAAGAAGAGCATCTCCAGCAGGTTGAGGGAGGGAATCCTGCCCTGAAGGGAAACTCAGCCCTGGTGAGGCCACATCTGGAGCACTGCGTCCAGTTCTGGGCCCCACAGTACAAAAGGGACGTGGAGCTGCTGGAGAGAGTCTAGCGCAGGGCCATGAGGATGATCAGGGGCCTGGAACATCTGCCCTGTGAGGAGAGGCTGAGGGAGCTGGGCCTGTTCAGCCTGGAGAAGAGAAGGCTGAGAGGGGACCTCATCAGTGTCTATAAGTACCTCAAAGGAGGCAGTGAGGAGGATGAGGCCAGCTTCTTTTCAGTAGAGGTCAGCAACAGAGCAAGAGGAAATGACCACACTGAAGGACCAAAAGTTGCAAAGGAATGTAAGGAAAAAATTCTTGACAGTGAGTGCGATAGAGCACTGGAACAGGTTGCCCAGAGAGGTTGTGGAATCTCCCTTTCTGGAGATCTTCAGAACCCGCTTGGACTCTAGGTGACTCTGAATGTGCGGAGGGGTTGGACTAGATGACCTCTAAACGTCCCTTCCAACATTAACTATTCTATGATTCTGTGATTTTATGACTTACTGGTATCATTATCCTCTTTCACTGGTCTCTGTCTCTACATCTAATCTGGGACCAAATCCAATCCCCGTTTTTAAATTCCTTGTCTTATTCTGTCATCCAGCTTCACAGTTGGAAGAATTCTTGGTCTTCTATTTGGGTCCAGTCTCAGTAGGATCCTTTCCAAAAATGATTTTTTTTTGGAAAAGAGCAATTCTGAAGGCTTTTGTGAAACTCCTGTAAGAAGGAAATCTGATTTGCCTTTGCATTAGAGCACGTTCAGTTGTCCTGTGCAAAAACAAATTTTGTAAAATGAAATTGTTCAAGCATTTAGCTATAATTACAATGTACAGGCATGAAGCACAATAACCTACAAACTTGACTAAATATGAAGTAGTTTTCTCAGAAACTAAAAAGTGAACAAAAGGATATTAGCTTCCTCTAAGGCCCACTTTTTGCCAAATTTCACATCCATTTGCACAGGTACAAATGAGAAAAGAAGGCCTTCATATTTTTTAGCATGAGTAAAATATCGTGCTTATTTATACAGAAAAAAAAAGTTATATTCACAAAATGATCCTTATAGAACTGCCATTCAAAATTCCAATGCATTTTAGTACAATTTGTCAAGAGCAAGTTTTATAAATAATAAAAAAATATATTATGGAAACTGAATTAATCTTTCTTACAGACAGCATTTTTTTTTCTAATTCTGTTTGTCATTGCTTTTAGAGGTCATGGCACCATTCTCTAATTGTTATACATGCAGGGGAAAAACAGATAATTTCTAAAATACTGCAGTAATTCAATTCCAAAAAATCAGATAAATGAAACCTCAAGCAGATAGCACATTTCGCCCCCCATTAGTCCGTTTGGTTTTTCTTTTAAAAAGGTGAATTTAACCACGTTGTTCAAATATTTGATTTTAACTCCAATATCTTAATTTTTATTAATAGTCATTGTTACAGCATGCACAGTACAGAACTATTCCAGCTTTCATCTGTGCACTTTCTTGAAGGTCAAAGCTTAAAATAACTGTCAAGGCTCTGTAACCTAGTAATCATTTTCTGCCTTGAGGTAGTTCCTTCTGCAATCAATGCCACAAAATATACAATTATAAATGTATGACACTGTTTCTTTTTGTCCTTCATGTTACCTGAAGATGACAGTTCACATTGTTCATTTTTAATATAAGAAGGTTACAATTACGCAGCATATTAAATTGAAACTGCAATACATGCAGAAGTTGCAGACACAGAAAACTAATTAAAGTGTATCACATAAAATAGATTTTGAAAAGTTTGATGGCATTTGAAACAGACTGTTTTTTATTCCAGTCCAGAATGAACAACTTTTCCATAAAAGTCTGGAAACATAGGGATGCTAGAACTTTCATGTCCCAGTAAATAGGTGCACTAGGAACATCAAAACATGATTTTAAGAAGAAAGAAGGAGGAAAAAATAGAATGAGTCCTTCTGACAGATATATGCTATACAAAGAGAAGCTTTAAAAATGGCTTCATTTTCTGCCTATTTCTGTGCTTTCTACCCATTACTTTTCTGCATTAGTGGTAGTAGTAGGAATAGCAGTAGTATCACCAGAGTGGTGCTACTGTCCCAGTTTAGTAGATACTGTTTATACAGTAAGACATCCAGGTTCAAGGAACAAGAGAAAGTGAATTTCCTGAAAAAGAGGTCTGAAGATAGTCAGATCCAAGATGAAGTTAGGCACTGAAGTATCCCATCAGGAACCAAAATGATGTTCCTCTTCCAAAATCAAGCTTTGCCTAACACTGTAATGGTGGAAGAGGGTATGATAGAGTGCAAGTTTGTTTCTCTCCCTGAAAGCTGAGGAAGAAGAAGGTGAGTTGGACTATATGGCTCAAGGTGAGTTGCAGGACAAATGATCCTGGCCCTACTGTGTTCAGCCAGGGCTAGAGGTCAGGAGACAGGTTGCTTCAGCCTCAGAATTGTTGGGCTAGAAAGGAGCTGTGAAAGCGCAAAGGGTATTGCAGGGGGCCTGAGAGGACACTGGGTGGGACACAGCCTGCTCCTAGACCTCTGAGGTGAAGGATGGGCTGGTGGAAGCACACATTACTGAATAAGCAATACAGGAACCCGTCTGGAGCAGCGAATCTTTCCTGAAGGCAGGCAAGGACAACGGCTTGCAGTATCAGGTAATCCTAGACCTGATGCTTCCTCACGACCTCTCCAAACTGGGCTTTGAAGTGGTTGGGAAATGTAACACAACAATGATAGCAAACCTACTCTACTGTTGCTGCCTTCTTATCTCCTCTGGCATCTTTTCACTTCACTCATGCTACAGTTATGCTATCTGAAGTAAGCTTAGCTTTCTAGTACTAAAAATTTCCCTGAGGAACAATTTTTTTGCCACTGTACAATTGCAGATAACTTGTCTTGAAAGCCCCAAGGAGCAATTTTTTTCTGCAACTGTTAGTTAAATCTGGGGCCTTCTGTGTGCGTGTGTAAATGAAGAGCTCTGTAGGGCTTTTCACTGTTTTCATTCTTTCATTGTCTTTGGTCTTTCATTCTACTGAGCTGTCCTGCAAACTATGAAAGGATCTTAGAGATTCCTGCTCTGGATATCCTGGTCAAGTCAGAAACATAAACAGTTAAATTCAGGCTTTTTTAGTATTTTTGTCTCTGTGTTTGAGTGTATCTCTTGGCACTGCTCTCTTTAGGGATTGAAATCAGAATATTGCTAATTTCTTATCTGGACCATTTCTAAACATACTTAACTAAAAAGAGCTTCTTTACTCTTTCTTCAGGAAGAAGATGCAGGAAACAGCAAGAAAGCTAGTATTTAACAGTTGTTATAGTTTTATAGTTGCTACATCCTTTTTTGTGTTTGTGACAAGGAACAAGCAAGTCAGGCTATTCTGATCAAGGTTGTGTCAGCAATTCTGCATAAACTATGCTCAAGACATTATAATTTAGTAGCAGATAAAGGACTACTTTAGTTTTAAACTTGGCACTGTGCCTGGGAATGATATTTTAAACCAAACTGATAGCAATGTCTTGGGTTAATTAATGTCTTCTGTGGAAATATGTTACTCTGCATTAATTCATTAGGAAACTTAGTTTCCTAACCCAGCAGACCTAGGATGTCCTAAGATGGTAAGCTACCAAAGGTAAATAAGTACTACCTTCCAGTCAAGTAGTAGTCCTGATTATGCCTCCTTCTGTTCCAGTTCGTAAAAATTCTGCAACTATTTTGAGCAAGAAGGGAAAAAGATACCATCTCTTATAAGATGCCTGATTATTTAGGCATTCTAAACCAGCTGTGAATCATTTGAAATAACATTTCCTATTGTGTTAAGTACTATGGGAGAAGGGAGGAGGGAAAGAATATGAATCACAATTCTTTCAACTTTGGAAAAGATTTTTTTGAAATTGGATTTGGCGACATTTGGTAGAAATTCGAAGTTTAAAGCCTGAAAGAGACTTTTGTAATATGCTATGTGCTATGAATTCCATGTAATTGCATTTCTTATCTTCTATATTTTTCTTTTAGCGTTTGACCTATGATAATCCAGTCACACTGTAGATGTGTAGATGTAGATCAGTCACATTGAGACTTGATTTAGTGCAGAACAACAAACATATAGAATTTAACTTATGGTAAAGATACATTAATTATATCTTTCATTATGAAACTGCTGAATTTAATTTATGTTTTCATATGTTTTGTCTCTGTGTCTCCTTTACTAAATCCTTTCACTTTTGAACATTTATGTATCAATGCATCCCTTTGTAATTTTTACTGACAAACATAAAGTCATTGCTTGATCTTCCCCATATCGTGCTAATTAGAATGAACTTATTACAAGCTAGTTTCCACAAAATAATAAATTTAGTTTTAAGTTACCTAAGAGGGCTAAAACACCTACTGTCCTTACATGCCACAGAGCACTGAGACAAATAAATTAATTCTGGTGATACAAAATAATAATAATAACAACAACAACAAAAATAACAATAATAATTTTTGAATGTAATGAATAATAATTATTAATATCTAATTCAGCTGTATATCCTGGCTAATTTAAAGAAAAAAAGAATTGTCATGTACTCTGCTCAAACCTGCATAAGGTTTGCACTTTTAAAGGGTCTGGTATGCACAAATTTATGTTAAGAATTTTCCAGTTTTATATGTATCTTTTCCTTTTTTGTGTGTGTTATGTACAAAGTGCAATCCATGAACCTATTTGGAAACAGTAATCATCATCCATATGGTTAATGTCATGTGCATGTTTGAAGCTATAGCAATTCTGATGTTAAGAGAGTATTTGTTTTCTTTGTCTTCTATATAATCCCTAAAAAAGCTTTGGGAGTCATAAAATAATGGAGGGCTAGATTAGCTAACAAAAGTACCTTAAATCAATAAATAAAATACTTCGGATAAAAGAGGAATTTTCAGTTTTTGAGGAGCATGCAAAAATTGTATTATGTAATTATATTGCATATGTTTTAGATATATATTACGTGTGTGTGGGAGGTTAGGAATTGGGGATAAGGGCCTCCATTAGAAATAATGGTGCCCTTTGGGTAACTCCATGATGGGGCATGCGCAATGGGAGCTGGTACAGGGGAGTCCTGATGCCCCCTGTACGACCTCCTAGGCTTGTGCATGCTTCTGGGTCTTTCTGGAAGGGCCTGGAAGCTCAACGGTGGGGGCCAGAGGCCCCGAAGGTGGGGGCTAGGAGCAATCTTCCCTGGAGGACTGTCCGCCCACCGACGGGGTCGGGCCAATCACCTTGAGACCCCCCAACCAAACCTGCCCTAACTCCTCCCTGTTCTCACCGACTCTCCTCCCCTTTCCTATGTTATATAAGTTGATGTATTTCCCGAATAAAGTAGATGCCCCCCGCTCTTTGGAGATCGTGTGTGTGTGGAACGTTCCGGTGTTTTGGCCACTGATCCCAAGCCACTGTGTGGTGCTGTCAAGGCCGGTGGTCGCGATCGCACCTCGCGAGCGCCTGCTGTGCTGACACCCGGAGACCTTGGGGCAGCTCCAGGAAGATTCATCAGCGGCTGCCACTCCCTAGCAGCTACTTACCTGGGAGTTGGTAAGGGGGCGCCTCGCCCCTCAGGGTGGTGGGAGGATTTGGTGTGGGTCAGGGGAAAAGAACATGCCGCCTTGGGGCCCCTCGCGAGGATTCGCCGGACGAGGCGTCGCGGGGATGGGCCTACTATTCGTGGGGTGGGCCTGCCACAGCCACAAGGATCGCCGATCGAGGCGTTGTGGGTGAGGGCCTGAATAGACCGTGCGCGCGGCGCTCGAGACATGTAAATGTAAATATAATGTAACATAATATGTAAATGTAAAATATACATATGAAAATATGTAATATATATCTAAAACACAATGAGACTATTTATTTTCTAGTTACTGAAGGCAATAAGAGTAATACACAATTTTGCAGCGCTGCTTCAGTGTTCTTGGTGAAAAGACACCACAGTTGAAAGATCTCAACTTGATGGAACCTGAAGGAGAGTTGAAACATACTTTAAAGTCTGATTCAATTATTCACAAAAGACTAAAATACCTGCCTCTCACAGTTTTTACTCCAGCATTTCTGTTGCATGTGAAAAATAGGTGACATGTACAATAATTTATTTAGCTGCTAATGTAGCTTTTCACCTGTTTACAAATTCACTAAAATTTTGGGCAGGAGTGGGATCACCAACCTATCCATCTGCATAGGACAAAAAAAGGCCAAAGTATTATTCTATTATTACTTTCTATTTTAGTTGACATTTTATTCTTAAAAATTATTTTTTTACTGTCTGCTACCCTGGACAAAGACTGTGAAGAGCACAGGAAATGACATTTGATTTATTTATTGTCCTGGCAAAGTCTGTAAGAAGCACGGATTATAGTACTACCATTTTTCCTACCATTTCATAACTGTAATCTGCTGATTCTCCTTGCTTGTCACATCCAATTTGCTCCAAGAAAGACATGTGTTACACAAGACCACATTTCTACTCGATGGTGGTAGCCTGAAGTTCACAAGGATTATGGTTTAATTCCCTTTCTAAGAATTGTATAGAACTAGAAAAGGCCTGTGATATTATCAATCTAGAGACTTTATAATTATCCAAGTGCAGAAGAGAAAATTGATAGGATCATTACGTATTTTCCATTTTCATTTGCAAGCTCTATTCAAATGTATTCAGATTACAATCAGACTATGGTTTGGGATCAGAATAAAAACTGAAAGCAAGAAAATAATAGAGATACAGTTAAGCAATACTCCCCAGAGCTGCTATTTTGTTCCAGTAGCAGGTGTAGGAGGAATATGTGTAATACCAAGACGTAGTCAGAAAACCTTTGTTAGAATATTAGCTACTACAATACTCTATCTTGAAATCAGAGAACTTTTCAAAATCATGTCACTTCTATTTACCAAGCAAATAAATAGTATAGAATATATGCTAACAGCATATGTTAACAACATGTGAAAAATATGAAGAACATTTTCAGAACAAAATACAGTTTTTCTAATTGATTTGTTTCCATTGTTATTGTGTTACCTCTGGCAATTAATGGTAATGGCAGATAAAACAACAAAAGTGAGTGACTTAATAAGAAACCAGCTTTTCAGTATTTAACTCACCCTGAATTGTTTCATTCTTATCTGAAATTAAGTGAAATTTTAAAATTGTGCTCATTAGTATAATCAAGTAGGAAGCAGGTGGAAGAGATAGAGTAAGAGGTTATTAGACAAAGAAACATCTTGGTCTTGAGGATTTTCAATAACAAGACTCATGTCATGCTTAAACATCTATGAATAAAGAAATTAGCCATCTAAACAAATTATTAGAGATTTGCATAGTCATCTTATCTGTTTTTCCAGTTGATGATCAGGGACATATGCACCTTGGAAAAAAGAGATGGCGGCAGAAGAGGAATAGATCTCTTCAACAAGAAATATGTGTAGTAACTCTAAGAGTTGTTGACATCTCATAAAAAAGGAAGTTTGGTATGAAAGGCTTAATGGGAAGCTAGTCCAAGTGAAAAAGGAAAAGTGCTATCCCTTAAAGAAATAATAGCTTGAGTAGAAGTCTGAACGATACCAAAGCTGGGGAAAGACTGGCAGCATGCTAAGTGACTGATGTAACACGCTCATGGACTATTTATTTACTCATTTTACTTAAACACGAAAAGGAAGTATGCAAGAAGAAGAAATCAGCTTAGATTACTAAGAAAATGTATGACAAGATGAGAATATAGAAGCAAAATCAGAAAAATTGAGATATGGAAAGAGATGGAACAGATCAGAGGTACAAAAAAAATCCAATAATTCATTCTATATACACATTAGTAGTTAGAGGGAGACCAAAGGCAGTATAGGTCTGCTAATCAGTAGAATGTAAAAGCTATCAGCAAATGATTGAAAGGAAGCTAAAGTGCTTAATGTCTTTTTTTAATTGCATCCATCTTCACTGAAAAGGTCATATAGTCAGATGACTATCATAACTTATACTAGAAAAGCGGGAATATATTTTAATCTTGAGTAAGGAAATACAGGTGAGAGTACTTTGATTTCATCAGATTGTTCTTTAAGATGCAAGATGAAGTTCATCAGTCCCAATGATTTGGAAAGATCTAACTTACTATTATTATTGAGAACTCAGGGAGAACATGTAAAAGTAGCAAAGGGCAAATATAATACCTATTTTAAAAGTAAAAAAAGGAAGATTGTGAATTACAGTAGTTGATTTCATCTTTGAGATAAAATATCCAACTGACTTTATTTAAAGGATTGATAAGGAAGAGGAATAATTTATTGATACTTTTTTTCTGTGATAATAGAGACATATCCTATTTCTTGATTTTTAGGAGGCTTTTGATATTGCCTTATGCAGTTTTTTCCAAAGGTGACAATATTATATGGTGATTTCAAAACCTGACTGGAGGTTCATACCAGAAAGTAGTTATTAATGGTTGCTTGTTGAAAGAGAAGGATATATTAACTTGAGTTCTCTGGGGTACCTTGTCTCTTACTACTGGTATGTTAGTGAATGATTTGGATGACAGCAGAGGGAGCTTATTCATATTAAATTTATAGACAACTTTTACCAGAAGGAACTGAGATTGATTGGATAGTAGGCATGTAAATCAGAATGATTCTGGAAAAGTTCATGTATGATCTGAAAGAAATAGATGCTATTACTGCTGTGGTAGTGCATTTAGGCACAGAAAATAACCAGGGGTGACTGCTGCTGACTTTTTACACAGACTGCGAAAAGATTATTTACTTTATAGGAGCAAAATGGAAGCCTGCCTCCTGCCTGGGCAGTGTCATAGAGGAGTAGAAAGCAAGGTCAGGCTCAGTCCTGCAGTCCTGAATTCTTCATACCTTTGGATCGTACATGATGTTAGACATAACAGTAATATGGCTCAGATTGTATTTCTACTTCCACTGAATTTTCTTTCTTGATAGTTACTCCTGTTTAAAAATGTGAAAGGTGTGGAACAAGAAAGCTCTACTGACTCAGTTCCATTAAAACTGTGCAATGGTGACACACAGCCTGTTGAGCTGATGCTGAGAAAGCTCCTGTTTTATTGGGGATTTTCCTTTTTACTTCTATTGGCAGCCAAATCTATGAATAGCAATAATTTGAGAGGAATTAGACAATGACTCTGCCTCACGCATTCATTTATATATTCATCTACCAGCTTCATCTACCAGCTTCATGTACCAGCTAAACACAGGGGTAGGAGAAATGAAAGTGCTCAAGCACTCATTATGTTTCCAATAGAAGGCTCAATGGAAACGATTCACAAGCATAAGAACACTTTTTTTTTTTTGTGTGTTTTTTTTTTGGCGGGGGATTAGGAATCCTCTGGAAGAATTAGAGCAGTTATGATAACCTGCATGTCACCCCAGTAAATGGTGCTAGGGCAACACAGACCCTAGTCCAGATTCTCTGTTCAGCCATGAAAACTTAGTTTCCTTCCAGATTTCTTTTTTTCTATCAACTGTCTTTCTGGTCAGTATGAGAAAGGGCAAAGACAGTTATGGAGGAGAAAGGAAGCACAACAGAACGATAAGCAAGAAAATGCAACTAATAAGACGAAAGGAAAAAAGATGCAAAGACCTTGATTTTTAAATTGTGTATCCATGTGTCATTGCTCTATTATAGTTCTATTACTCTACAAGATCATTGAACTCTTCCAACTGATAGTGTCTCCTGACTTCAGCATCTACAAATTTTATATAGAATTGTTATGATTGGAAAAGACATTCAAGATCATCAAGTCTGACTGTAAACCCATCACCACCATGCCTGCTAAACCATGTCCCTAACATGGTTTACACTTTTCTTGAACACTGCCAGAGATGGTGACTTCACCACTTCCCTGGGCAGCCTGTTCCAACACTTCACTACTTCTTCCGTGTAGAAATTCTTCCTAATGTCTAGCCTGGACCTCCTCTGACACAACTTGAGGCCATTTCCTCTTGTCCTATTGGTATTCTGGAGTAGAGATAAACCCCCGCCTCACTACAACTTCCTTTCAGGTAATTGTAGAGAGCAATAAGATCTCCCCTGAGTCTCCTTTTCTCCAAACTAAATGCATAAATTGCAAGAAAGTAACAGGGGAGAACAGGAAAGTTCTCCAAAATGATTCCTGTATTACTCCTGTAATAAAGGACCTTTCAATGTAAGTCTTTATACTTAGGCAGTATCTTACCTTTTGTGTTAATTCCTGTATTTGCTTTAGTAGATAATTCTCCCGAGACAATGACCTGCTTAGATCTGTGGTTAGTTAGATTTGCTGTTTTTGTACCTAGATACAATGTTTATTATTTTTCTTTTCTTGGATACCAACTCCACAGCAGAGAGATTCATAGCTGTTTTTCTTGTAATATAACAAATAATTTTTTTCAGCAATCTGTGTTTTGGACTGGTGATTATCTACCCCTCTCTTTACTTCTGCTCTCATTGAAGAGTGTATTTCCTTCTCAGCTCTGAATATTTTTTTTTTCCTAATGGATGAATCATTACTGTTGAGCTTACATTAAATATTAATCACATGTCAATGTAGACTAGTTTTGTTTTTCCCCCTCCTTTGCTTGCCTGCATGGGAACTCTTGAAATTAAAAAAATAAGCTAACATTCTTGCCATGGTTTAACTGGAATGGCTTTTTTCTGTGTGTGGTTTCCTTACTGCCAGCTACTTTTTTTCATTTATTTTCCATTGTCCATTTATTCTTACTATTCTATTCAAAATGATGAGTTACCTACGTATGCTCGCTGCACACCAACCAACCCCCTCCCCTTTTTCTTAGGAGACAGGACACAATACTGCTTTTTTTTTCACAATCAGACCTCTTGAGCTGTTCATGTCAGTCATTCTCGCAGAATGATTTCCTTAATTTGTCAAAATGTATCTTAGTTCATATAGCTGCAATAATATAACTAAATTTTGCATAGCGTTCTGTATTTGTCCTACTGTTTAATTGAATCAAATCAAGACATCTTTATTTGAGAGAATTTTTCAAGCAAAGCTCTTTCAAAGTCCTTGCTTATTACTGAAATATGTTCTAAATAACATCCTAATGCTACTGACTATTTGGTGAAGAAATCTAACAACCATAATTCCTGGGAACATTGAGAATATTTGTAGTGTCTAAGAGTTCGCTATTACTTGATTCTGTCATCAGTTTGTGGAAATTAGAATTGCTGTCCTAATCTAAGTCTAGGAGAATGAAAGTGATGGGAGATATTTTTACTCTGTAAATGTATTCAAGTAATCATTTGTGATAAGGTTGTACAGTCTGGGCATTAGAAGTTTTCTAACTAACAGGAGTGACACTCTCAAATACCTTTGAAAATAGAGTATAGGAAACTGTCTCAAGTTGAAAGGTAAATACATGGAAAAAACTATAGGAGGAGATTATTCTGGGACTAGGACTAAAATATGAGATAGGATGATTAGTGTTTTTTAAAGAAAAACTTCAACCGAATACAACGGAACTGCCCCAAAAGCCCTCTCCAGGGGCCCGCCTGCGGGTTTCCCTGAGGAGCTAAACTAAAAAGGGGGAAAAAACTTAAATCCCGACGTGATGGGTATACGACACGAACACTCGGCCTGCCCCTACACTATTAGGGCCCCTGGGGTATCGCAGGTTCCCAGACCGCTTGTCCTTTTTACCCCCTGGTTCCCACGTAGCTTTATTCCACCCCACCCCTGTGGGGGGAGGCTCCCCTTACCCACTCCTGACGACTGTGGGGAGAATCAGCGATCGGCAATGGCCCTCTCAGGAGTACCGCCTCCCAATGTCAGGTCAGGATCCGACAGCTGCTCGGCTCCTAGTGGGGGTGCGAACCCAATCGGCCACCCTTCCGCTGGATACCAGCCAGGCACGGATTGTATGCGGAATTAGAAAGTAGACACCAATGCACTCTGACGTAATGGATGAACGCCAGCAGCAAAAGCCTCTTTATTAAACAAACACCAGTTTATATAACTTAGGGAAAGGGGCGGAACGGGGAGGAGAAAGGGAGGAGCGCAGGCGGGAACAGGTGGGAGCCACAGGTGGTTGGCTGGTCCCTGTTGGTGGGCGGGCGGCCAGGAGCGGCAAACCGCTCCTGGCCCCCACCCTTGGGGCTCTCGGCCCCCACCTTTGGGGTACTGGAATATTCCAGGGGTCCCTTGAAGGCACGTAGGCAAGCCCTGCCGACAGGACTGGGCATGCGCCAACTCCTGGGGTTACACAAGGGACAAAGGACCCCCCTGTACACCGCGCCAGGGCGCATGCCCAGATCCCGAGGCATTATAGGGACCCCTGAACCCCAAATCCATATCCCAACAGTTTTTGACTTTGGCCAAATTTAATGCATTGGAGATACCAAAAAGTCTCTTAAAATGCTCACAAGTGTCTGAAAGTATCCCACAGTCTCCAGATACTTGAAGGAAAAGGACTTTTCATTTTAGAATATTGACATATTTTTCTTTTTAAAAATGTTATTAGGAGTAGATATGGTAAACGTAATTATGAAAATAGTAATATTTCAGACTCCTGTTCGTCATAGAATTTCGCTTCTATGTAAGATACTGTGGCCATTTCCTTTGTTAAATATTTTTTTTTCCTACCCAGAAACATTAAACCATGTACTTTAACAGTTCAAGAATGTACTAAGCTGTTCTGACAAAACCATGTGTGAACAGAAGTCTAGTGAGCTTAAGGTAAAGTGAAAGATTCTTTTGGAACATATTACTGGCTTGTACCTGTAAGACTCTATCTGATAGAAATAAATTGGATTTTTTTTTGGTAAGTTTGAACTTAGAACATTTAAAACTACAGGAGAAAAAGAATTAAATGGGCAAAGGTAAAACAGGTAAGAACAAAAGACTAATGAGTACTCGAATAAAGTGCTTGTCCACCTTCACCTATCTAGAGTAGATTAAATTTATACACTCAAATTTAAACTCATTTATTGATTCTTTCTCCAGTGATAATTAAAATGGAAAAAACAAAACAAAACAAAACAAAAAAAACAAACAAAAAACAGAGTGGCTATAGAAGATAGATGGCTAACAGAAGAAAAAAAAAAAGGGGGAATTAAGCCATAAAATTACAATAAAGCAAATCAAAAAACAAGATCAATTACAGAGGTGGGAAAATAAGAAGAGATTAATTGTAGGAAGAAATTTTAATAGCAAAGGCTATGATATTTTAAGCATATAAATGTCTCTATCAGCCTGTAAAAAAATTAACTTCTAAGTGGATAGGATCTTTTAAAACGAATTACAGTTATAAGAAAGTTCTTTTTAGAATAATTATTTTTAAAGTACTTGTTCCATAGAAAATTACTAGCAATTCTTTTCCTCATCTAGTTAAACTAATTGTGAGTGTGACCTACATTTGTAATAGATTCATTATAAAGAGTTAAAGCATAAAACTGTGTGACTCCTCTTTCTTCTTGATGAAAAATATATTTTTGTATATTAAAGGGGTTTTATGATTTCAGTGTTTTCTGAATACCACAGCTATAATGCAAAAATTTTATACCCATTTATCATAGTTTTCTTTTATTGCCACGCTGAGACCATTCAGCTTTCATTCCTTTCACATCAATCTTCCTCTCCTTACTCCCCCCTTCCCCACAAGTAATGTAAGTATACATCCATCTTACAGTAATAATAATCTATTCAGGTTTGAGTTTTATCTATTATGTTGATAAGAAAAATCCTTTCATTTAAAAGCAAGCTTTCTGAAAGAGAAAAGTTAACCACAAGTTTGTTTTTAGAGAACCACTGAGACATCTTCAAAAAAAAAATGAAAAGGGATCTAGGCTGAATGAAATGGGAGTATGAAAAAGAAATGCTTTGGCTTGCTTTGCTCTTCAACGGACTGCAGTTGTCATTTATTTCTGCTTGTCTGAAGTTGTGTAACAGAATTGAAAAGCAAGACAACAGATTTAATTTCTTTTCCTCGGGAACTACAATAGTTCTTGTTTTGTTTTGTTTTTAAAGCTTTTTTTCATTCAATGTCCATGAGTATGAATGAAAGAGAGCTTCATATAGGTGGTTGTTAAAAATAAAGAAAATGTAAATGTCTGCACCAGATGTGGATTTATAAAAACTGACTGGAATTGCTGTTGCACAAGCAAGTCATATTAGCAGTTATTACTGTAGAATCTCATTTGTGCTTTGTGTGTTCAAAAGGAAGATTTCTTACTTGATTGGATGTGCTGCCTTGATAAAGCATCAACATTTGTCAGATGGTGAGATTAGACTCCTAACAACTTGCAGATGACATTCAGCCATAGCAAACCCTCATCGTCTGTTGACAATTTGTCTAGTATGTGTGTACAATGCTGACATTTAGACAAGAAAATGTCTGAAAAGTATGGTTGAAGAGAGCAAAGTTGAAGCTAATCTTAAATTTCTGAATTTTGGTTATTTTTAGTGAGAACTTTTTATGTCCATTTGGCTTCTCTGTAGCTTGTCTGCAAACTTGCACAAGAAGAAAAATTATACTCTACCCACTTCCGGATAAATATATAAAAAAATTGTAAGTTAAAATTAAAACTGATTTTTCAGAAGAATGGAATGAATTATTGATATGCTTTGCTTCATTTTCTGTTTGCAAAATATATTTGCAAGGACATTATTTTAATAATTTATTCATTGTTCATCTTTGCTTCCAATGTAATTTCTGCAAATAACTTTCTTGCAAACAATTCATTCTAAAACTTTTAGATGTATGAAATTTGAGCCATTTGGACTGGAAAAATTAGTCACACATTCAATTTCTGTTTCCAGATTGGATGGCTGTGACTCAAGAATCTGCATTCTGCTTGAAGTCATGTATATGGCTTTAGGCCACGGCCCGCGTGCCTAAATGCTCCTTGCGCGGCCCGCTCCTGCGATGCCTCCGGCGGCAATCTTCGCGGTGGCCACGACTATCTATACCCTCACGATGCCTCAGGCGGCGGTCTTCGTGAGGGTCCCCAGGCCACGTAATCTTTTCCCCGGCAGTCCTCCCTCCACCCTGAAGGGCGAGGCTCCCTCTTACTGATGTCCTGGAAGGCGGCAGCTGCAGGGGAGCCGCAGCTGCAGATCTCAGTCCTCCGGTCTGCCTCAGAATTAGGGCCCAGCAATAGCGAGCGCTCGGCGGGGGTGTGGTCTCCCGCCACCGGCCTTGAAAACACCACACACTGGCTCGGGTCGGCGACATTTTTTCAGGAAGTAACACAAACTTTTATAACATAGGGAAAGGGAGGAGAAAGGGAGGAACCAGGGAGGAGCGAGGGTTGAATGGCCATTAGGGGCCCTTTCTGATTGGTTAGTCCCTGTTGGTGGGTGGGCGGCCTGCCAGGGCAGACCGCTCCTAGCCCCCACCTTTGGGGTCTCAGGCCCCCTCCTCCGGGATTCTAGGACCTTCTGGAAGGTCCCAGAGCTTGCTCGGTCAGGCCTGCCGGCCTGACCAAGCATGCGCCAGCCTCAGGGTCGCGCAGGGGGCATAAGGACCCCCCTGTACAATCCCCAAGGGCGCATGCCCAATCCCGGGGTCGTCTAGGGGACACTATTGATTTTATACAGGTGCCCCTATACCTCTTTGCCGATTCCCTACATATGGCTTCCATGAATTTCATGAGTATGTCAAATTTGTTTAAAATTCGTTCTTTTGGAATATATTTCAGCTAATAACTTCTCTTACTTGCACATTTTTGAGTAGAAGATTTTGTAGATAAATCTGGTTTACTAAAATTTCAACTAATATACCCTGATGTTTATCTTTAGCAAATGTTCTCCTCTTAAAAAGTGAAATGATAAATATTAAGAAGGAAGATGCACTTACCCACTTTTCAAATTTTTAATTATTTAATAAGAAATTTTAGCCTTTTCTGTTATTGCCTATCCTTGAAACTTAGGAGGAAAAAATTACAGCTGTGTTTCTCAAACAATTACAAGTTTCTCTCCAAATTATATGGAATTCTTAATATTCACATGTTTCTGGGCCGCACGTCTGCTTATATGTGTAAGAAAGCAGCAAACTATTTCACGATTGAGTAAAGTTTTGCAAAGAAAAAGCTATATTTTAAACCAATGCTAAAACAGTGATTAGTGGCTGTGTAATCTTTGAAACATTTTTTTCAACTTGATATAACCTATGTAACCATCTTGCAAGGGAATGTCACGAAGAATCTGCTTTTCTAGGCCTGAGGCGTGGAAGGGGATTCCTAGTTTGTGCGTTACTTCCATAGTGTTTTGAATACCCAGAGTAATGGTGACTTAAATGGGACTGACCAAGTGCCTGAGAAGCAGGTGGACTGGGTGCTTGGTCACGACAAGTTATACTACTCCCAAATTGCAGTCACAACCTAGCTGAAAAAAAAAGAGCGAAAATGCTATCAAAAATGCAAACTGTAGCAACAACCCGTGAAGACGCCCGTCGCTGGCCGTCCCAGCGAGGCGTCCGCGGGCTGCGTGATCTTCTTCCGTCCACAGCACTGTGGTGCCAGATTCCCTTTCCACCCCCAAGAGGCAAGGCACCCTCTTGTAATTCTCGGAGGAGTAGCTGCAAGGGGGCTGCAGCTACTGATGATCTCCTTCCTGATCCTCAGATTCTAGGGTTCCGCGATAGGTGGGTACCCATAGGGTGCATACCCCTATGCCGACAGTAACACACTCGATACAAGCTCCGGTCGACGCCCATTTATTCAGGAAGTAACACAAACTTTTATAACTTTAGGAGAGGGAGGAGAAAAGGGAGGGAGCAGGGAGGAGCGAGGGCATGATAGGTGCTATGCTAATGTGGTGGTCTCTCCGGACTGGGCAAACCCCGTTGGTGGGCGGGCAGTCCTCCAGGGCAGACTGCTCCTGGCCCCCACCACCGGGATTCTAGCAGCTTCTAGAAAGACCTAGGCATTGCTCAGTCAGGGGCCACCGGGACCACCCCTGTACCAGATCCTGGTGCGCATGCCCCATTACAGGATAGCTCTACTCCCCGTTTATGACTCCCAACAAACCTGTGCAAATTTTTAATTTTGCTGAACTGAATTTATAGTAGTCATTACTTGCTATTCAATGAAGAAAGAGAATATTGACTATTTTTGACAATAATAATTGCAAGCAAGTAACAGCCATCAGGTTCTGTTTGAGTGATTTTGATATGGGTTAGATAGGGGTGGAATGGTGTCTAAGATGGTGGCTGTCAAAGATATTAGTATTTAAAAAAGTTTAATTGACAGATCTGTTGTGGTTTTAGGAGCTGTTTGGTAAGCATACCATGGTGAGAATTTGACAGTGTGAGTTTCATTTTATTTTTATAACATATGGCAACCAAATAGCATGTAATTAAGGATCTAAGGATCATGCTGTAGAGGGACTGACAGTGATAATTTTGTAGCTGTAAACCAATGCAACGCCTTTGAAATAAATGACAAAACAACAACAACAACAACAACAAAACATTGGTGTAGCTGGGATGAACGAAACAGTTCTGAACCGTCCTGGCTACCAATTACTTTGAGGAACCACTATCTCATTCTTCCAAAAATGTGTGGAATCGAATTTTCATGTGAGTCTCTTGGAAAGTTTATCTCAGTGGATGTTTACTGTCATATTGAAATATATGGCAAAATAAGAACCACATCTAAATGCTGGGGCTATCCTGAAGTCTGAAGGAATGCAACCTGCAGTGGGGCTATGCTTGTGCCCCCTTCTCCATTACAATGGCTGCCGTCTACTGATGCTCCACAACATGCAGTTAACCTTTCAATGCTGGAGACCAGATAAAGCTAGGAGGAATGAGTAACCGATGATGAATGCTAGTACTGTTATGTCTGCTTTTGTGGATAACATCTGTGGTCTAGGAGGTGGTTTGGACTACATTAAGATTATTAAAGGAGACTATGAAGTTATCAAAATGTAACTGGGTTTCTCAAATTCTCTAAGCTGAAAAAAATGGCTCCTCTGTTGCTAAATGCCTCATAAAGCTAGAGGAGATTACATTTACAGGTAAAAGGTTAAGAAAAAAAGGGATTTTTATTTTCCATTTCTCTGAAGAATCTTTGCATCCTTTTTGGTGCAGACTATTTAGTTGCAAAGCATTCACATGTATCAGGAATTGTGTTTTTATTCTCAAATGTTTATTGGTGATCTCTTTACTGTTTACATTCATGTGCTGTGGGACACTGTTGTAATACTGATTTCTGAGATTTTGAAATTCTCTTAGAATATATATGATATAAGCTTGTCATCTGTAGCTGGGAATTATCTTCTTTTATAATACTTAGCTGTCGGCTAGACACGATGAAGAGGTGTCTCTCTCCATTCAGTAGGGATAGAACTCAACCTAGCAAAAGATGCTGAAGTAAAGCATATGTTAGAATTTGAAGACTTGCATTTAAACAACTTTTTTGTTCATTTTCTGTGGAGGTTGGTTCACCAACAATAGTGCCTTGTTAGCAGATAGTTAAGCGCCAGGATGTCAGCAGTTGGGGGACAGAGCCGGAACAAGGAGAACTGCAGAAGATCTCCCCCCACCCTGTGTGGAAACAAAGCCAGGACAACCGCGCGCAGGTGTCAAGCTGCTGATTGGCTGTGAGCCTTGCTACGTTTGTGTTAAGAAAGTATAAAAAGAAGTTAGTTTGCAAATAAACTTGTCTCACTCTGCACCCCAGACTGAGTCCGTTCTTTTGCGAGATGCAACAATTTTCCACCATTAATACTTGCTGTGTTGATATTTTTATTCTTTATTAGTGTGTAAAAAACAAAGGATCTGAATGTGCTCTTATATAAAAATAATTTATATGGTACATCAGTGAGGTCAGTGTACTTATACTGGTATCATAATTACAAACACAGAAAAAAATGTTGTGTTCCCATAACTTGCAAATACTGGATCGGTGTTGTTTTCAATTCAAACTGACTCAAATGCAAATCAGAGACTATTAGAAATAGTAATATGCATACGAGGCTGTGTCCATGGAGAAAAGGACAAGAAAAGGCAAAGTCTCAGTTTTATAGACTTAATGGCAGCTACCAAGACTTTGATATCCAGGTGCTATCAACAGTTTGCAGGTATTTTGATTTCTGTATTTCATTACATAGGAAACACTGGGTGATTGGAAACTGATATCAAAACTAGTGATTTTCTAGAGAAAATAGAGCAGCTGCTATACTTAAAGCACCAGTTTCCAAAGATCAAATATTTAGTTCTTCCTGAATGTTTTGTTCATCTGCGTTTTTGACATTTGACGTAATATTGTCATAGAAGACTTGAAGAAAGCACTTGAAGCTGATTACTGTCTGTAATCGCAATGGAACAAAATTAGATCAAGCTGAATCAGTAATTTATCAGTGCAAATATGTTATTTTCAGATAAAATGCTGTAGTACCCTTAAGAAATATTTGCATAAATGTAGGTTGGAAATGCTGAGAGAATAGCATCTAAATATGCTGAAATTTTCTATATAAGATAAATGCAAACCATTTTTATCAGAACCTGAAATTTTGGATGCATGGAACACCCAAATTAGTGTAGTACTGAAGTAATGTATAAAAAATGAAACTAATATTCCTCTTTACACAATCCTAACCTTAACTAGAGGACTAGTCAAAGAATAGGTTAATCCTCACATGACTCCTGAGACAACCACGTTGCAACATGATCTACCAGTCCAGTTTATTAGCGCCTGTCCATCTGAGTCCAACCCTTTCTGTTCTCACCAGTGGAAATACACAGTTGGCCCACTTTGGTATTTCTTTATTCCCAGACAGTCAGCTCTTGTCAGCTCTAAATTTAGCATTCATTTTAGCTCTGCAACAAATGTTCCAAATATAAACTCAGATCTATCTGCTGATATCTGTGCCCTCTGATTCAGTCCTGTGACAGCTTGCAGTGCCGGGAGCACTCTAACCTTGGCTTTATCACACACCACGGTTGTGTTGGGTGACCCCACTCTACAGGTGCTATAAATGTAGCCCAGGTATTCTGGTGGTAGTGCTACTCATTTCAGCTTTGTCAAGATTTGTCCTTGAATCTACTTTGTTGGCTTTTCTTGGCTAAACAGTACCTGGGGATCCCATCAAGTATGTCTGTAGGTTTGTGACTTCACCTTAAAAGCCTCCTTCATCCTCTTTCCCACAGCACATCCCAATGGATGTAAAATCCTGTTTTGGCCGTAATTTTACTGTAAGCAGTCTTCAACTAATATTCCTTTTTACATTCAGAACTTACTCCTGTTTTTTAGTGCCTGCAAGCCCTTATACTATTCTCAGCTCTCACCTCAGCTGAAGCTGTGGGTGACTGCTCCATTTCTGAACAGTAACTTGATTGTTATCTCTAAACCACACATGCTATCCTTTCAAATTCAATCCAAAGTGTTATTCATTGGTCTTGTGTAATCTCAACCTATTCCTCAATTTACTCCAATGACTCTATATCAGTCCTGTTTTTCAAAATAATTATTCTGTACTCCCTAATCCAATGCTGTTATTCTTTCTGGTTATAATCCTAAACCTATTTCTGAATATAATATTACATTATATATATTATACATATTATACTATATACATTTTATATTATATTTTTATATATATGATATTAAATTATAATATAAATTTAATTAGTACATGTATGAAAACCCAGAGGGGATAAAAAAATGCTAAAAAACATAATATGCACTAAAATAGGGCTAATAAAGTTGGTATTAAAGAAGCAGACAAATATGAACAGTTAGTTTATAATCTGAAATTCGCTTGTGACAAAAACATCAATTAATTTTTTGTTTCGTTTTGTTTAAATTGCAAGCCCAGACACACAGGGAAGTCCCAAAATCAATTTTCAATTTATAGTACAAAAATTGCAAGAAACTTGACATTTGTGTTGAAGCCACCTGCTCTTCAAGGCTAATTTTTGAGTGATTTTAGTTGCATCTGCCTTTGATTTATAAAGAGACTAAATACAGTATCCCCATTAGGTAATGCTTTTAAAATAAGAAACATGTTGATACATAATGAATGTTAACTTCAGGATGCATTTACTGATTCATTTAACATCTCATTGTTAAATCATGACTATCCATTAATTAAATGGAAAACACATGGGCATAAATTAGTCTTTAATGTGGAGAAAAATGGTTACTTGAAATAAATACTTGAAAATTTTCAGTTAGAAAAAAATATTTCTCCAACTGTACTTTTACAAATATTTAAATTAAGAAGTTGGTTGAAAACGTACTTCTGTGTTGGGAATAAAACTGGGAAAATCAGGCCGATGACCTAGGTAGTCAAGTCTGTGGCTTCCAATTTCTTATCAGTGCTTTGAATCAGTCATAATACTTCATAAATATTCCTATCACTTTCTCAATATTTAGCAGAAATTTACTTTTCCTTCCTTTGGATGTTTTTTCCTTCCTCTTTCTTGTTTTCTTGGACTAAAGTTTATTTTTCACTTTTGTGAGGTTTTCTTAGCTTCTCAATCTGTAGTACTACTGAAAATCAGTATTAGGTAAAATTATCTCTGATGATTATTTACAGAGCAGAGGATCTCTGTTACCTCAGCTAGAGAAAAGGATCTGTAAAAATTTGGAGAGAAGTCTCTTTAATATGATCCTTTCCTTTTTTTGAGTTGAGAGAACATTGTATGATATTAGGAAGAAAACTGCCACTCAGTGCTCTGTTCTACAGAGGCAGTCAATGTTGTACTGCTCATTAGAACAGAATTGGATTACATTAAATAATTTCAACTTTAGAGTGTCTTATAATTTGCATCTTAGATATTAAGTATTGTTCTGTATCGACTAGTGTGAATTTGTGTGGACTGTCACAGGCTGTTGCTTACTGATCAGTAGAAGAACTTTAAGTCTTCTGTTTATTATGTATATTGAGATGTTTGCTGTTTGTATTTAGATGGAAGTAACCAAGGTCATGGTCCTATAATACTAGTTAGGAAGTGGACTGAAAGGTGTATTATCTTAATAATTAATGTAGTGTTGTAGAAATAGCATATAGATATAGGCTAAATGATTTCTTCACAGGAGATTTTTGAATGATCTTGGTATGGAGCGCAAAATATTGAATCTTCCTTTTCTGTCAAGATCCCTGTATCATTATGTGCTTCTCTTTGATTCTAACAGAAACCTTTCAGTTTTTAAATACCTGAGGGGAGAATGTAAAGAAGATGGCCAAACGCTTCTCGGTGGTGGCCAGTGACAGGACAAGGGGCAATGGGTTCAAATGGAAACACAGGAGATTTAATCTCCATATGAGAAAGAATTCTTTACTGGAGTGTGACAGAGCCCTGGAACAGGCTGCCCAGAGAGGCTGTGGAGTCTCCTTCTCTGGAGATCTTCCAAACCCACCTGGATGCCACTCTGTGCTATGTGCTCTGGGTGTCCTTGCTGGGGTGTTGGGCTAGAGTCCCTTCCAACCTCAATCATTTTTTGATTCTATGATTATTGTACATTTCAAATCAGATACATGGGGCAAATAGAAATGAAAAAGTAAAAGTGTGTGACAACACTTTTAATATTATTAAGCCCTAAACTTGCTGAAAAAGCATTACTACCACTAGTTGAAATCTTATTTTTCTGTAGGAAAGCATTGATTATTCTAATCTCAGCCATATGTTTTGAATAAGAGCTGCTAGCAGCTAGCACTTATAATCAAACACCTGTATTTTCAAAATATGCAAAACTGATGAATCTTCAGACATGCTGTTTGAGTAAGAGCTTTCTGTAGCATCAATATAACTAGTATCAAGGGAAGATAGACATTTTTCTTTTAATTTTCTGGTGAGTTTAGTTTTCCACTGTTTTTTTCTATTCAATATGTAAAAAAAAAGCTACAATTTTTTAAGATTTCAGAAGTCAATTTATCATTGATTATGCTGAAAAAGCATATAAAGCTCATTACAATAAGGCAAAAGCATGAAAAAGTCCTAAGGCAACATAATATGGAGTAATGGAGTAGTTGTACCATTTCACTTGAAAACTGATTTCTGGGGCGGCTGAGTTTCATTTTCCCTTATATAAAACCCACAGATCTAAAAACTTTAATTTAGCTGCCTAAAGGCAATAATATTTAATGCAATTATCCTAAAAGCTTTCTTACTCTTGTATTCTGAATCTAATCTGTCTTACAATGATAATTATTTAAAGTGAGCTAGGACCAAACAATTCTTTCTTCAGTGACCTCTTGTGCCTCATTTCAGGGAGGAGTGTTCAGTACAGTAATTGCATGATGTATAGGTCATATTCAGACAGAATTACTGGATCATAGGCAAAGCAATATAGTGCAGGAGTATAAGTGTATATAAAATGTCTATGAAGAGGAGGTAGTATGATTATGAATGTAAAACTGGCTGGCAGTTTAGCACTTACTAGTTGTGTTCAAGGGGTTGCTTCTGAGTTTTTCTTTTTTATTAGTGGTTAGAGTTGCTGGTGCAGATGGAAACTAGGGGATCATTCCAGAGAATCAGTGCAGCAGAAAGCAGAAGCATACCACTCGATCAATATTTAACAGATGAGAAAGCACAGGAGCTGCAAAAATGGCATAAAGTCAGCAGAGAAGAAGAAAATAAGATTTTGAATTAGGAGAGATTTCTTCCATATGCTAGCAGAAATAATAGGGAACTGCTGTTCAAAGATAAGGTGATGCAGTTGCATTTACCTGAGTGTGTGGTGTACACTGTGAAAAGACTGTTTGGGTTGAGATAATTCAAGGACAAGAGGGAAAATCTTGAGAATGACATAAATGTGAATTTTAATTCTAAAAGGAGTGGAAAGAAATAAGAGCCTTGAAAGCATTTTTTATCAATAACAACAGCAAAAACTTCAAGCTTGAGCATTCCAAAATGCAAGTGAACATTCAGAGCAAAATTTATTTTTCACTACAAGTAAATATGAATCAGTATGTAGAGAACAGTGTAGCAAAGGCCATCAAGATACACTTGATTAATTAGAAATAAAGCAAATATCAAAATGCTAAGCAATATAGGGGAGAAAAATTCTAAAAATTCTTATGCAGGCAGTATCAGACTTGCCTTAAATTCTTATAAGTTATAAGTAATTTAAAGTTCATTGTTGTTAAAAAGGGAAATACGTTCCTACTCTTGATCATGTGTTTCCAATACCTAGGTATAGTGATTAGTGATCTAAGCTCTGCCCTAGTGACTTTTGTAATCTTTTATTGTTGGGTTAATGGATTAAATCATCTCAGGGAAGGATTCAGCAAACAACAGAGTTCCTACAAGGTGTGAAGGCTTGCTGGAGGAAAGAATGAGGAGGGTACAAGAAGACTGAGAGCTACTGTTTTTCTGTAGTAGCTACGAGTTTTTGGGTGAGCTCAGCTGCTCCTGCAACAGAGTCTTTACAGTGCAGTCACATTACGTCTGGGCTAATCAAGCAGCTAGCTGCCACGGAAAGAGGCTGTCCGGAAGCAGGTGGTGAGTGACTGCCAACAGGATTGCCCTTTTAGGCAGCAATTTAGCTCTAATGTGTTTCTTATTGCCACTGTGCATGTTACAGTGAGCAATGCATCTTTCTCCAGCTGTTACGCCCTATATCAGTTTGTACAGAGGCAATCACTTCTGATGGGAACTTTAAATGCGATAAATGTGTATTGCTTATTTCTGTTGTGCAATGGCATGTGGCCAGAATTGTAATGAATGACTTTTGGGTTGACAGTGGAACTGAGATAAGTGCCCCCTTCTCCTAAACACACTGCAGTAGACATCGTAGAAGGTAGCCTAGAGCCTTAGCTTAGAAATTAAACATATCTTGTAGTTAAGTCTTAAAAAATATATAATAGTGCAGAGTCATGTTGTATGAAGTCATTGACAGGCCTCACCCAAATCTTAAGCTCATAAAATGCAAAGGGATTTTGGAATGATATTGTCTTGAGGAATTTTCTCCTTGTTCCTTTGATATTTCCTTGCTAACATAATTCTGGTCAGTTGTGGCATATTGGAAGTTGCCTTTGCAAACAAAAGGTGTCATGGTGAAACTCTGCTGACAGAATAGTGCTGTCAGTCAGTATTTGTTTGACTTGCACTGGAGGCTACTGTGCAAGCACAATTTCAACAGAAGTTCAGGGGAGACAGGGGCTTGTAATGTTAGATGGATTTTGAAGGCCGTTGTACAGAGGGGTATCTGGAAGGATGAGAAGTGCAACAGGGAAGGAGGAGCTACTCCTGCTAATAAAGAGTATAAAAGATTTGAGGTGATAAATATATTTTATTTTCTAATTAACCAAATATATAATGGAAGAGTGGAAAGCTAGCTTGTTTTCTGGAGTTTACTGAATGCATTCAGTATTTTTAACTGATCTGATCCACAGGATCTTTAGGTTTGCCTTATTTCCTGTTAAAGGAGTATTAATGGATCTTCAGTTCTGAATGAATCACGTGTGTCAGGAAAGCAATCTGGATAACAGCAGTGAACAAAACTTTTAAAACTGAAAGCTTGGTGTGACAGTGCCAATCTGAGTCACACATGATCAATATAGTTAAATATTCTACACTCCAAAGCTGTTCCTATTTATTAAAAAAGTTTTTGAAGAAAAGGTTTATTTTTTATAAGTCTTCTTTTTTTTTTATCCCCAGAAACAAACTACTTAACTGTTTTTGTTATAAACCTGTTACTATTTTTCCAGCTTTTACAGATAAACAGGGAAAGGATTTTTCTCAGTCGTGTCACAAGCTGGTTACTCTCCTGTGAAATAATATCTATAGGTGACCAACATTTCTTGATTCTCATATTCATACATTTTAATTTGGAATGTTGTTTATGAAACACCAAACGAGGATCTTACTCTTGCAGTACAGCAGAGAGAGTCAGTTTCTAATGTGGGTTTTATGTGGGTTTCAACTTCTGTAATAAAACAGTCCAGTTTACATTTTTCTGTCTTAGTTTTAACTGCTAATAAATCACTCTGCACATCATGCCCTCAAATGCACATTAATTATCCTGTGCTTTCTTCTTCAAGAATCGACTAGAGGTGCCCTGCATTAAGAAAAGCAACGTTCTCTTCATCTTTAAGCTGTGTTCTTAAGAAATATGTTCTAATAAATTTGTCAGACAAGTTACCGTGGATCTTCTAGATATCTGCTGATTCTGTTGGATAATATCTTCATGTTTTCTCTGAGAAATCTGAAAAAAAACAACTAGTATCTTAATTTCTGGTAGAACCTGATACAGATTGTGTAGCTTTTGTGGCCCAGGAATGCAATGATTTTGGAACAGATGTATCTATCTCATACGTCTTTGCAGAATGCCACTGTACTGTGTTTCATGAAAAAATAGTAAGTTTAAGAGCAAGTTCCCGGTATCCTTCCTCCTCTCTGCCTTTCTGCAGTCTATGGCTGCAAACACAGTTAAAATAAACAAGTAATTTCTCAGTCTACTTAGGTAGCTAAAGTTATTTGCCAGTCTTTTAACAATAATGGGATTGATTATGACTATTTTTTCCTGTTTGTTAGAAAACAAATCTCAACCACGTTTGAGCAGAGCACTGTACAGTTATTGGTGAGGGGGAGGGACTCTGGATATCCAACTCTGGATATACAACTTGGGGTTCTTGCACTGTAGACTCTCAGGAGATGTGTATTTACTTGCTTACTGGAGTGCCCAGAGATTTATACACTCAGTGTTTAAGTTTGATGCTATTCTCATATTAGATGTGTTAAAGATTTTCGTAATGTTTTGTGATGTTGCAGTATTAAGGGGTAATTGAAGTTGAAAAAATATTATGTAGGCAGGTGTTTTTTTGCTAGTAATGAATTTATTGTTGCAGAGTACTATAGGTATCTATAACAATTCAGAATTAAGACATTTGTTGTAAATGATCTATAAGATCATCTGCTGAGAGGCAAGATGATGCATTTATGTATTGTAACTCTGCTCATGGGATTGTTACCTTGCACCCATTTGTTACTGTTCCTTGCTGAAGTGTTTTACACTGTCTAGAGATTTTCAGTGCAAGAACCTATATGACATCATGCACTATTAACTGAAGTGTCACCTTCAAAGGGTGCTGTGTTATGGGCCATTAGGTATTCAGCCTGAGATACCATAAAGATATGAGAACACAAGTTAGCACCCTGAATTTCTCTGGCTAACTTTTCATGTGGTATTGCTAGCAGCAGTGCACAGAACTATGGAAACAAATAATAAAGGTCCCAACCTACATTTATTTTACAGTAACCTACATGCACAATTTGAGAAATGTACAATTTGTCAGGCAGCTGTGAACAGACTTACTGATGAGAAAGGGATGGCAGGACTTTTTAGTTCTGGATTTCTGTCTGGATTTTGGTGGAAGTACGTTTGGATAGTCAGACTTTCTGCTAAACTGTCCTGACTTTCTGTGAAAATATTGCAGTTTGAAAGCTGTAGTGGTGGAGCGAACCGAGTTCCCAAATAGTATGATCAACTATAAGCTTGACTCTGGCAACACCGGCTTGACAAACAGTCTGTGGACCGTAGGTCCAGTTGCCTACCTAGGAGCGAATCGAGTTCCCAAATAGTATGATCAACTATAAGTCCGACTCTGGCATTATCGGATTCATGAACAGTCTGTCAACAGTAGGTCTGATCGCTCACCACCCAAACTAGGAGGACAGATTGTGCTGCCAAGGGAATCGTGGAGAGGTAGATTCCACACATACCAACCATCCTGGATGTGTATCACCCCAAGCAAGCTTCTGTAATGCCAAAACTTCTGTTAGGACCTAGATTTTCTCTAAGTTACTCCTTTTCCAGGCCATTCTTCCACACTTTCTGTTTTCCCAACTTTGGCTTTTCTCAGTCTGTCTGGTAAACACTTCTCTTATTCCTGAAATTGTTCAGTGTTTCTTTCCTATTATTTTTCACTGCCCAACCAGTTATTTTTGACCTATTTAATTACCCCAAGATTTTCTCTACTATCCTCAAGCTTACTCTGCTATATTTTTGCACAGCCAGCTCTGCTTCTTCTGATACAAATGGCTATTAATTCTGTCTTTCTGATCCTTGTTTGCTATCACAATAGTTCTCATGCACCTTTCCCTAGCCTTGGAGGTCCAAACTTGCTCTAATTACCCATGCCCATTTATTTTCTACATCTTTTTGACACCTTGTATGCTCCTTTTAGATCTCTTGTGTGATGTCTTCTAGATCCAGCCCAAGCCTAGCTTCTTTTCTTTCTTCCTGATGCGCCTTATTTTTCTAAGAATTGGGCTTGTTGCTTCCCACATTCATATCATTAAATATCTCTTTCTATAGGATTTGGATTCCAGAGGAGACCAATAACCAGTGGTTCTATCTTAGTTCATGTGATTGGATGGGAAGACTTGGACATGCAAAATGTGCATCGTGTGTACTTCATATAGTCTGCTGGCTCACTGCTAAGGATCTGGGAAATACGCATCTGAATTGGTTACATGCTAATAAATTTTTAAAAGAAGAAGAACTGAGACCTCTTTAACACAAACACTGTCTAAGATCCCTACTCCAATAAAGAAAGTCTTTGAGTTTTCAGTTAAGGTGTTTGACTACTCTTCCTGTACCCTAGAAAATAGCCAAAGCATTTGTATGGTATTTTCATAGCCCAGCCACAGAAGAATATATGTATGGAAGGTCTTATAAATAGAGTGCAACAAACTTATAAGCTATTGAAAATAGATTTGTTAATGGGAAGCACTGAGGGTTGTTAATGATGGTCTGTATTATTATCCACTTAAGTAATTGTAAATTCAGCATAAAAGACTAATATAAATGGATTAAAGTTGCTTCACCCCATATTTTTCTTTTTCAGGGTCTGCTGTGGACTAATTTTTATCAATAAACCTATTATTATGAAATGAGGTATTTCTTAGTATTTGCACAGATGATTCCTCATGCTCATGTAGTAGTAAAACTGAAACCATAATTGATCGTTTACTCTTACCATAGTTGTCTTATTTACATACTTTATCTAAATAACAATTATTGATAGCTGAATTGTTCATTCTGAACTCATCAAAATTGTTATTTCTTGTTGCCAGTTACTGCTCTCAGGCAAAATGAAGAAAGTGTTTTTGGTTCTGATGGCAGAGCAGAAGAGTGGGAAGACGCACTTGCTGAATTGGCCAGCAGCTAGATACGTGCAAAATCCCCCATTTTACTGTCAGCTTGGGCTCTTATTATTTATATCTCCCAGTGGAACTTGGAAATAGCTATTGCAGAAAATGCAACTAAGCTTTTTCTGAGGGAAGATTTCATTATCAGATATCAAGTTTTCTAATTCTTCTTTTCCTCTTCTTTTTGGGTATGGGAAGGGGGAAAGGAGTGTGGGGGTTTGCTCCCTGCCTTTGTTGTCCTCCATTTTTATATATGACATTTCTTTATATAAAGTGGCAGACTTTTCAAATCATGGTTCTAAAATGTATATATTAATATATTTATATACATATATATATATATTAAAAAAACAGGAGAACCAATTTAAGACCAGTTTTCTCTCTCCAGCTCCACTGCCTTTCTTCTCCTAGCTTAGAGAGAAAGAAACAGGAGGAAAAAAAGTACACCTCTTGTATTGATAGAGTGAATATCAAGTTTCACCCTGGAGTTAATTTGTTACCTCGCTTTCGTTCATTCATCTTTTAAGGCACTTTAAGTCAGTCCGGCTTGTAAACAAGAGAAGTATGTTGAATAGTGAAGGAGACAAATTAGAATTGATTGGTTAAGAAGAGTACATAGATTGTTCATATTTAGAGTGAGCTATGGACCTACTTGCTTTTTAGTTATTTGAAATCTTAAAGAATTGATTTAGTTGGTGCTGTGCCTATGATCAACATTAAATCATTATAATTTTTTTTTTCTTTTTAAATAAATATAATAACTGCTTCAGTTACCTGGGAAGAATTTGATTTCTAAAACTGAAAATGACTTGGGGCAGGTTTATTTTTCTTTCTCTGTCTTTAGTTAGTTACTATCTGCACTGTTAAAAAAAAGTCTGATGGCTAGCACATGTCTAAGAGATGCCTTTATTCTGAACACATACTATGTTAGTGCCCACAGAATGCTAAAGGTTTACATAGCTGCTAGAAAGCTGTTAGAAGGTTCTCACTCTATGAGAGACTTCATCCATGGATGAAGTAAAAATCAAGTCAGCAATATAAAGAATGGATAGAAAGGCAAAATTGGAGTGATTTATCCTGTGTTTTGTTTAATTGTCAAAAATATGGGCAGGTAGGCAAGGGACCTGGCTTGAAAGATTATCTGTGAACTCACTACGGTTCTGATTTCCTTCCCCTTTCTTACCCTATATCCTTTTGATTCTGTGGTGACAACTATAACTCATTAATTCTCTTCTGCTGTATAAGTCACCTTAGAAAAGTTATTTTTATTTACGGTATTAAAGTATCTGCATGTCAAATGTTTTATAAATATATAAAATAGACATCTTTCTAAAATTTCTCCAAACAGTAAAGAAAAAATGTGTCTCAGATAAATGGAAAATATAGTTTGTGTTGCACAATTCATGAATTTTCACATATTCTCCGTTCCTTCCCTCTTTCAAATTTTTTTGACCTGACTTTTTGAAATAAATACAATTTATGTTTCATCTCTTTTCATTTCTCCACCAGGCCTTGTTTAGAAAGTAGCTCCATAGGCCAAAAAAAGAAGTAAATGAGCAAACGGTGCCTAAAGTTTGAAATCTCCTGACAACTTTTCTGCTGCTTGCACAGCTGAAGGGAAGCTTCTCTTTCTTTTAACTTACTAAAAATTAATCTATGTAAACATATGCATTTGTAAGTAAATACTTTAGCTTGGTATTTTTCTGTAGATAGAGATGTAAGGAGAGAAATAACAGTAACGGACAGAATAGATATAACATGATATGCATAGAATAGATATAATGAGAGAAAAAATGAAAATGAGTTTGTGCTGACCATGTATAGGAATGATTCATTTTCTCTAACCTCACTCATCTACAATATTATTGATGTAATCAACATTGTGACAATGTTGATCTGTAGCTTATTTTCCAGATTCCACTTTTAATCTATGGAGAAAAACAGTCTCTTCCACAGCGTAATTCATCCTCCTTTAAGGATGACTGCTAAAATACGTTGGAGGAATTTTGTGATGGGAAAGCACCTATTCCTCTCTATTGACTGGAAAAGGAGGCAAAATAAGTTGACTTAGATAGGTGTCTACAAGTTGGATGAGAAGTATCCAATATCTGGTGACTAATAAAAGAGTGGATGATGTCACAGTGTGCCTCAGTCTTAGTAATATGGTGGTATTTTACCCTGTTCCTTTTGGAACTGTTATCTGTTATTTTGTTGTGGACATCTCTGTGTACTTTTTTTTATTTTTTTTATTTTTATTAAATATTGTCCTTGGATAGTACCTTGGAGTCTCAGAACAGCTGAGACTTAAACTACTTTGGTAGAGTGCTGGGCCCTGTTCACTTTTCTCTAACTTTTCTGCGGATGAGGGTTTATTTTGTCTGGCTTTCTGGATTTTCAGATGTCAAATGAAAAAGAGTTCTATTTCATTTTGCTATTTTTCAACAGATTTTCCAAAGCTTCATGGTTACCACTTGAGAGGGTAGCACCTCCTTCAAGATCCAACCTGTTGTAGCACTTCTGTTGGTAAGGAACCTATGTACATAAACCATTCCTCTGAACATCCTATGCACTTTAAATAAATAGGGACAGAACAGGATCTTAAGCAAAAGCTACATCGGAAGCAGAGAGTATCTGAGTTAGTGGAGGACTGAGTCTATTTCTGTCACTTCATTTAAATTCTGCTTCATTTAGAAATAAGACACAATCAGTACTTATAGTCTACAAATGAAATCAATTAAGAAGTTAAAATTGAGACTTGAGTTGTTTACAAAAATAAGAGGCCACGAGGTTCCAGAGAAAAGTCTAGATGTCTACTTGAAGGATATGCTTTCACTTCCGTAATAAAAAAAATAATATTTATAGAATGTCTACAAAATAGCAATTAGTGAAAGAAGGGGGAACCCATATTAAACATTAGATGACAGTTTTGATTTCCTGTTGGGATGCAGATTAATATTTATTAGTATAAGTTTAGATCTTCAAAGGTCTTCATAATCAAGGTGAGAGGCAATTTTCATTAGATGATCTTTAAAAAGGAATAAATATGCATGAAGAGATTAAATATCCAAGTAATAGCAAAGCAGTAATAAGGACAAAAAAAATCCCATACTAACTCACCAAAAGCAATAACGTTGCTTTTCTTCTCAGTTGAAGCGGTTACTATTTTAATAAAGGAGAAAATGAAAGAACTGGAATTTATTTTTTCTTACTAGTGAGGAAGAAGGTATTACTGAGGAATAACTCCTATGGTCCATGAACCATTCCACTGACTATCAATCCATTAGCTGTACTTACTTGCTCTGCTTCAGTTCAATCCAAACTGAATGCACTTTCCTTCTAATCTTAAGCAACTATTACAGTACTATTGCTCATGATAAGTCAGAGGGTTCTTAACTTACCCTTGGAGTAAAGCTGTACAAGCCCCTGGCTTTGCACTAAGGACAAATTTGACCAATTATATGAGGGCATATTGTAAGTTATCATAAGCTGTCCACTGCTACAAAGTGGTTAAGCAAAACCTTACGGCTCAAGATCTTTCTTGCATGTCACAGAAACAATCTGGTGGTTTTAGAGCACAAATGCAGCATATTTCAAAAGCCCATATTTTGACACTACTCATTTTTTTAACCTATAGATATCCCAGTTTAACCCATGGAAAGTTCAGAGGTTACATATTGTATATTATTTGTTACAAATGTGTACTAGAATCTATATTTCATGCATTATACAGCAATACTATAATACTGTATTATTGCTACTCTTGAACTCTTGTATATTATGATGTTTAATGTTGTAGGTCACTCAATACCTCTTGGTCAGATGTGGTATTAATCAATAATGAGGTATTAATTAGTCTCTCAGTATTTCAATTTTTCACTTGTATTAGGAAGAGGAAAATAATATAATACAGTTTCTTGCTCTAGGAGATTTTTTTTGCTGGGAAGGGTAGACTAAGTCCCACTACTCTGTGAGAAGGGAGGAGTTAGTCTTTATGAAAGCATGGCATCTCTGTACCATTACTGTCTTATGTTCAGTTCCAGAGTGTAAAGTCCCTGAGTGTGTCTGAGGTAGGCTTAATCCGCATCAGAAGTAGCAGACATAGGACTAACTCTGCTGCTAGATTGCAGTAAGCAAAGGCAAATGCCTTATTAAAAAGAAAAATTGAACCGGGAATTATGAAAGTCTTCTAACTGAGGAAATTGGGGAAAAATAATGCAGATCTTGAGCAGGTGGCAGTTTATAGCTTCCCTAAAGTAGCTGAAGAAAGAGAGGGAGAATGGTTACTTAACTGCCTACTCTGCTGTGTTTGGAGGTCTCTGTGGGATCACAGATTCATTCCTTTGTCTTGTTTTCACTCTGAACTGCAGGGCTCCTTTAAAGGGCTTAGCATGAGTATTTAGTTGTCAGCTGTAATAATAATATTTAGATGTGAAGCCAGCTACTTACGCTGGTATCTAATTGAGCATCTAGAGCATTACCTGCCTTTTTACATAACTTTTTTTTTCCCTCCATTTTCCCCCTGCTGCTGTAGGCCTGAGGCTGGTCGCGCACGTGCCTCGTCCGGGTCCCCTGGTCACCACAGGTCGACCGCGCTGGGACGATCGCTCTACGGGCCCGGGTGCCGTGTCGCCGGGGGAGGCGATAGTAGCGGCACCTCCTCGCTCAGGGTCCCGCATCCAGATGGTCAGGTGAGGAGAACGCGATAAGCCAGCCGCCCTCACGGGTCGGGGGAGACCGGCATGGACTACTGAAAGACGACTCGATATGAGTTCCAATCAGCAGCCGCTTTATTCCGGAAATGCACAACTTATACAGGGCAGGTAAAGGGGAGAAGAGGGAGGAGTGGGTCACTGGACCCACTGTACGCTGGTCTTCTGATCCCTAGTGGGCGGTCCGTTGACTGGAGCAGATTGCTCCGGCCCCCACCTTTGGGATTCTGGAATGTTCTGGAGTGTTCTTGTTAGGTGTACTGAGTGTGTCGGGCCAGGTTTTCAGCCAGACTGGGCAGGGACTGGTGAGGTCACCAATACCCCCTATGTACATGCTTGTTTTACATCAAACATACATTTTCTTCCCAAAACGCTCCTGTACCTAATTCCATATCTCCCTACATAGGCCAAAGTTTTGAAAGGAAGGGAACTAAAAAGAAAGCTTAAGTAGCAGGGGTGGTTCAAGCATAAAATCATAGGTTAGGTTCGAGTCACTAAATTGACCCAGTCTCTTTTTCTGCTCTTTTGATGGGAACAGCAAAAAGAAGCAATTCAGAGTCATTCTCCGATATCCAAATGGATAAAGTTTTCTGGGGCTATAGCTTCTTTCCTCAGCCAGGCATGTGCTGTTGTTGAACAGTGTTGTGCTTTGCGCTGCTGGCTCTGAAGGATTTAGGAAATACCAACACTGCAAATTTCTTAAATTTATTAGAACTTTTTTTTTTTTTTTTTGTAAAGGGAATTAAAGGACAGTTGAATGAAAGCCAGCTAGTTTCCTCATGATTTCTGTAGGCTTTTTTTTATTTCTCTCAAGAGCAGCTAATTTATATTAATTTATATTTATATTAAAGAGAAAAAATTAGCATATTCATATCTTTAAGAAAAAAAAAACAGTGAACCGAACTTTCATAAGGAAAATGTCCTGGTAAATGCACTCTTACCACCCCATCCAGACTTAACCCAGATCAAGTTTCAACATAGAATAAAAAGAATTCCTACTTAGCAAAGAATTCTTACTTCAGGATGAATAGAGATTTTTTTTCCCCAGGTTGCAACATACTTCCTTTGCATTAGTTTTGTGTGATCAGGTGGCTCAAGTGTGCCGATGTTCTAAGTGTTTGCTTCATGTTTTGTTTTCTACAAAAGCATGTACTTTTACATTTGCAATTCTTGAACTCTAGAACTTATATTACTTCAAATATTGTGCATTTTCTGAAATATTTAACTCAAGCTCGAATGTCTTTCCAAAGAGATGTTCTAACACAAAAGAAATCTAAGCTATCTACAGAAATCAGAGGTGAGTACTGTGCAAATTTAAATAATATATTATAACAAGGGTGGTATAGTTTATGGTCAAGACTTGTACCTGAACTGCTAGGGGCAAGTAAAACTTTTGTGAAATTCATTGTTCCTGAATGTTATGCAGATACAGACAATCTCTATCTTGAAAAGAATAAAGTCATCATAATTGTCTCTATATATCTCTGTGGAATACCACAAAGTAACTTTGTTCTGTAATGATTTTCCATGCCCACTCCTAGTCACTAAGAAGCTCATGGCTTCTTAACCACTAAGAAGCCAGTCTTTACTTAAAAATACTGAAGTTTCAGTTATCAGAATGTAAACCAGTCAAAGCACTGTTATACCCAGCCTTTACTGCCAAGTGTTTTAGGCAAAGTAGGTGTTACATGTCAACTTAAAACAGACAATACTCTACCTATTCTCTCATAAACATATGTGAGAATATTCCCTGAAACCCACATGGTTGGGCCAAAGGAAAGCACTTTTTTTTTCCTAAGCAACAAACATCTGTGACACAAGATTATTAATATACATTTGTCAGAGTAAAGAATTGGACAGTTTGTCATCTTTTTTAAGCCGGAATGACTGGGTGGAAATTCTTAAAGAGAGGCTAAATTCTTCCAAAAGTGTTGACTCAAAAGAAAATTTGGCTTAAATCAGTGACAAACTCCTCACTTTTTTTGCCCTTTGATATCGGGCCACACAGAAATGGAAGGCAGATCAATGCCTTGATGAAATTCTCCTTATGTTAATTACTTTATATAAAGAACAGTGAAAAACAAAAACCAGAATCTGTTACAAGTCACAGTGAAGGGCATGTAGTCTTATACTATTAAGACTATGAAAATATATAAATGTAATGACCAACAATATATTACAATACAAAGAAAAATATGTATATCACAATTAAAAAAATTATAAGAATACTCTCTGAATCTGCAGGGTAGAATAATATTAAGAGAGATCTTAGATGTTTTTCATTTCCACATCATGAAGAGAAAATAGAAAACAGTCTTTTCTCACCCCTCCAAAACCCAGGTAACAATTCTAGAGGTGAGAAGACATCTAATAATTGACTTACACTGCTGGAAAACATGAGATGAAAATTTGCATCCAACAGAACCATTTGAGCCACAATTAAATGATACATAGCCTATGGCATGATAGTCTGTTCAATCCAGAATGAAATGGCATGTCGCCTATGGCATAATACAAATGTATACCCATCCTATTGTATTTTTGTCAACATTTAAGTATTGGCAAGATAATGGAAAATAGATGGGAGACAGGACAAAGCTCATGTTAGAGCTTATCTTGCTTGCTCCTTCTAATCACAGACCTTTTGTTAAACAGGCTTGGAGATAATTCTCTATTTTGTTGGCCCTGAGGATCTGAAAAGGGAATATCTGAGCATTTTAAGCAGAGTTATTTCTGGAATTTTTGAACTTCCGGTCTTAGGGAAGAAGAGCTGTTAATGTTAGTGTCCAAATAACACAACATAGCAGGTATCTAATCAAGCATGTCTAATTCTTATGGCAGTCTGTTTACCTTAACACAGATGTTAGACTATGTTCAGAATGAGCATATCACTGAACATAACTTCAGAGAGGGACCTGGAATGCAAGCTGATTATGCATCAGCAAAGTGCCATTTTGAGTGCCCAATGGCCTGAACTGTGTTAGTCAGTGTTGCCAGCAGCTCAAGGCAGGTGACCCTTCCCCTCAGTTCAACATTGGTAAGACAAATCTGGATCCAGGGCTGGGCCCAGTATAAGAGAGACATGGATATAGAGGAATGAGTCCGGCGAAGGGCCATGAAGATGATTAAAAGTTTGGAGCATTTCTCATATGAGGAAAGGCTGGAGTGCTCAGCTTGGAGTAAAGAAGACTCAGCTTGATCTTACCAGTGTTTATAAAGGTCTGATGGGAGAATGTAAAGAGGATGGGGCCTGATCCTTTCAGAGGTGCCCAGTGACAAGGAGCAACGGGCACAAACTGAAACACAGGAAATGCATCAGTCTGTACACTGATGGTCATTGAACATTGGAACAGGTTGCCCAGAGAGGGCAGGTTGCCTTTTCTTCCCTGAAACTGAATAGGTTAAAACCTGTTAAAGGTGTACTGGTTCTTAAAAAATGGGAGTTTTTAATGTGTGCATTTGCATGAACTTTGGTATCCAACACTTAAGCATGCTCTAGGAATTCTAGTTATTATTCTCTTCTTTTAATATTTTCCTATAAAATTTTCAGTCTTTATTTCACATTCTGTAAAATATCACTATATTCCAGGTATTTTTATGATAAATGCATACTATTTTTATGGATCCACCTGATGTTTTGTTCTTCTTGGTAAGTGCTTGCAGATTAACATAACAAATTCTCTTTTTATCATTACTGAGCAAAATAGCAGTACCCCTCCATCCTTCTGCCTCTCTAAAGCTTCCAGGATATGGGAACATCCAGGAGTAGGAACGGATTTCTGTATGGATGTGTGTTTCTGTGAATTAAGTCATTGGTGTTACAAAGTGGTCCAGAGATTGTTGTCATAAACCGGGACAAGTTCATAAACTCCTTAGAGCTATAGTAATTTGAATTAGCTGTATTCATTGAATGCACTTACCTGCAAATAGTTCAAAACGAACAGAAGGATGAACAAAGTATTCTTACCATCTTCAGTATGTTGTTATGAATTATAATTTTCAGTTGTCCTCTCTGGGTATCAAAAAACAGTGAGGGACAACACCATGGAATAAATAGCTTGTAAGTTCACCTTAAAAGCAAAGGAGTTTTTACCTCAGCAAAACAGTTAACTGATATCACCCCTTGTGTTTGTGCAGATTGTTTGCACAACTTCTGCCGTTCAAAAGTGCCTTGCTCTCAATCAGTGCGATTGTGTACTTTTTTTTTAAGTGGATTTATGTACTTAATATTTGAATACAAGTGCCACTGAAATTAACTACTGTAAGTAAATTCTGATTCCTTTGACATAACTGTCTTGTTACATATGTGTATGCCAGTGAAAAGATTTTACTAAGTGCTTTCTAGATATGTTGGGGCACATTCTTCTACAGAAGAAACAGTCCCTTGTAAAGACACCAAGAACTGTTTACCTTCTTTCTGGGAACTCCATTAGACTAAACACCTGGCATCCTGTCAAGTTTATATGAACAAATATATGCTCTTTTGTAAATATTTATGCTGTTTATTTAATGCTAGGTTCCTGATTTCTTCTTTCCCTTGCAAACCTGAATTTTTAAAATATGTGGCGTTCAATGACACAAATGTAGAAAGCTCAAGTAGACCTCAAAATAGCCATATTATCAGATATCTTTTAACTTCTGAGATCACCTGGCAGGTGGTTATAGCAATGGAGTTCTACAAAATATGTAATTAAAAAATATCCCTATGAGATGTAGTGCCTGCTAAATAAGTGGAATAGATCAAAAAAAATTCTATACTGTAAAGGTCATATGGTTTTCCATTACCCAGGTAGTTTTTGAAGTCTTTTTTGTCTATATTTGTGCAGCTCACTAATGATGAATCTGACTGGCTGATTTCTATTCAGAAAATCAAATGCCTTTTTTATATTAATATATACTTCCCTTTAGTATGAAAATTTTTTTTTTTTATCTTTTTGCTGGTTTACGTTCTAGATGGGTTTTCTCCACAAAAAATGGGAAAATAAAATTTGCACAGAAACTGTGCAAAATAAACAGAATTTTTAAGGAAACTTACCATCAAAGAGTATATATTGTATATGTATTGTTTAATAGTCTCCATAGAAATGTCTTACTACTTTTAAAACCTACAAGTAATCTTTATTTAATTATTTTTTTAAAAAGGATGATATTCATAAATACAGTTTCATCTACAGTAATCAAGTAGATGTGAATCATATAAATGTGAGTGATTTCTCCTTTTATCTCACTTGCAAGATCTCTAAAGCATAGGAATTTTAAAAAGCAAATTAACAGGCTCCTAAACAGATAAATCTGCCTGAATGCTTTTTCTTCATATAGTCTTTCCAGTTTATTATGCTGTACTTAGAAATAAAGTGCTAGAAAAATAAATAGCTAAAGAATTCAGAACTTGATGTATGCCTTTGTAAGAAAACACCATAGACATTATAGTTGAGGAAAGAGTTGCCATGGAAGCTAATAATCTTATGGGTTTCTAACTGGTTTTGAATTTACAGGAGAAAATTTGTGAATAACAAATGACACTTAGAGCTAAATGGAAGAGGTTTGGCAAATAATATAGATGAATGTTGCTCCAGTTTCAGAAGCTTCACTAAGGCAGATGACAATATTGTGGTTTTTGGAAAAAGTTTATCTATATGTGTTGTATAAACTGACCTCATATAAGTAAGTTACAGGAAGAAATTTATTCAAAGAACTTGCAACTGTAAAAGACCTATTTGAATTCAATCTCTGAAATTCCATCCCTGAAATTAAAATTTGGCCATCATTACTTTGAGTTTGCAGTTTACAAACTGTTCCACGCAGAAAAATTCTTGCTGAGAGGAAAAATAAAGAACAGAGTCCTACAATCCTATCAAATAAATAATTCTCCCTCACCCTACTTATTTCTTCATGCACCATTATTTCAGATGTCTCTATGATGTATAAAGATGTGAGTAAGATCGAAGAATATGTTCATTTTACTGTTGAGCTATGAAAAATATCCTTTGTCAAGTTCACTTAAAACACGAGGAAATTTAACAAGTTGCAGTATCACAAGTATCAAAGGGAGAAAACAGACCTGTTGTAGCAGTGAAAAAAAAATGTGCGTGTTATTGTGACTGTGAACACATATTAGACAGCATTTGCATTAGCAATTTGTATATCTGCCTGTATTTAAAGTAGAGTTGTTAGTGGAATGTAATCACTACTGCTGAATGAATGGGATGAAGGTGAATTTCATCTTCTCCCATGGGTGCCACAGCCACATACCAAGTACGATTGTCACTCATTAAAATTTGACATCATAAAATTGGTGCTGGAAATGTATCTTTGTTGATGGAACAGGCCCTATTAAACCTGCATGGATGTATTTATGATAATGGCTCCATGAATTTGGAAGAAGTGTAATAGCTTGTAAAAGTATCCATCTTGTCATGTCCCTGCCACTGACTGCATAGCTCTGAGAAAGTATCTAGAGGAGCCTTGAATAAATTTTTATGTCTTCAACAGGAAAGTATTTGAAATGAACCTGAAATGCTGATTTTCACAGCATTGATCTTATATACAGTCTGGAAAAACATGCAGTTTGAGCTTTGACTGTACCACGGATAGACTGAAATCTGCCATCAGAATGGTACCTTGTTTTTTACTGATCATGGTCTGTTTTCTAGGAATTGAAAATCCCCGCCTTCCCTACTAAATTCAAATGATGAATAATTCAGCTGATACTTATCTGAAATTCTAACTTTGGGACTACGGTCTTAAACACTCAGCTTGCCTTAGATAAGTATTTTCCAATAAGAACATCAAATTTCTTGTAATATGCTAATGCCATCTAAGCTATAGTTGATTTAATTTATCCAGTGGTTTCCATTAACTCACATTTAGTGAGTCATTGTCTGTAAGTAGTTCCCAAAATATTAGTTAAAAACAATGTCTAAACAATGTAGCAGTAAAATCAGTGTGATTACACCTTGAAATCGAGATTTTCTCCCAAACTGTTAGCATATGCTCCCTGTAGAAGGCTGACCATTATACCAGAAGAGACTTTTAATTCGGTTGCTAAGAATGAAGTACTGTTTCAAAAACGCCTGGGCCGGCATTAAGCAACCTACACCATTTTGTGATTCATCATTGCAGTATTTCCGTGTTCAAAACATTGCCTTTGAAATAATTATTTTGTACCTTCTTTGTGTTAAGCATGTATCATCTTCTTTAGGTGATGCAGCACTTCCAGAAAAGACAATCATGGAGAGCTGCTAGGCATTTCAAAGCTGTTCACAGGGAGATGGTATCGAGGACACTGCAAGCTTCAGAATTAACATCAAAGATGGTGTATCTAAAGGAAAGTCTTTGTACTGACAACTGCTTTCACAGCTGCAAACAGTTTCATTTAGAACATTTTGTGCGTCTCATGTTGTTTACAGCTTTTTGTCAAGTTTCTTTGTTTTTCCCCATGGAAGCAACTGAATATTAACAGAAGATTAAGAAAAACAAAACAAAACACTTAAGTGTTCATATCTGTTCAAGTCTGTTTGGATGTCACCCAGAAGCTCCTAGTGTGTTTTCAAGCCTATGCAGTAATTTTAACTCATCACCAATATGTTATGCAAGACAGTGCAAATAATGGTTCCATTTGAAGAATTATAGAATTATCCAATCTTGTCATCACTAAGTAAAATTCTGATTCAAAATGCTGCAGTGAATCATAGCCCAGATGTGCTCACTTACTATTGTCAATCAAATATCATCTGAGGCTATTTATCAGAACAAAAAAAAAAAAAAAAAAACAAAGAGAGCATCCAAAATAATTTTTGGACAGTTGTCAAATTTCATTCCTTTGATCCTTTCATATGCTGTAGTTAAACACAAGCCTTTAAAAGTTCTTTACTTGCAAAAACAAGACTGATTACAGATCTTGTGTCTGTGAATACAATTTTAATGATTGCATAAAAGATTAAACCTAGAAAAGAAATTTGTTTCAAAACAACTGCAGAAAACTCTAACAACAAAACCCTGCACCCTTTTCCACTTCAGCTGTTATAACAGAGGTTATATGCTTCCTTGAATTTCTTACCCTTTTGTACCTCTGAAAAGACTTATATTTTGTCTTAATAGTAACAGCTTGTGTTAGAGACAGCATTGAGTTCTTGAATAGTTTAGTGTGTAGAAAAGTCAAGCTATTTTCCCAGTATATTTGCAACTGCAAAGCAGGCTCAATAAAGTTCTGAATGCAAGAGAAGATTTTTAATAGCAAATGAGTCTGACTTTTCTTGTTTAAGAGAGTAAGAGTAGATGATACAAAAATAAAGGGGAGTTTAAGTTTCTTCCAGAGGAGTAGAAACTAGAAAAGGATCTGGATTCTGATATTCATGTATAAAATATCCCCTGAAAATCACTGGGCTATACTGTATCACTACCTTTTTAATCCTGGACCAAAATATAAGGAAAGGTTATAGCAGATGGAAAATATCAAGATTAAGTACAGTTTTTTAGGACGTCCCAATTCCTAAGATTTTGGTATAGAATTATATGTACAACATTAGTTGTTAAAATTGTTTTCCCTGGGAGAAATATCCAGAAAGTCTGTTGCATTTACCCGCACATACCTGTTATTTGTATCATCCTCTTCCTTAATAATTTGAAATATTCTATTATGTCTTTAATTGGTGACAAGGTTGAATTTAGATGTGATGTTGATGTAAATTGTCAGAAAGTTTTTTCATTTTCAGGAAAGTATTTGTGATGCTGAGATGCAAAACAAAACCATTTCACTGATACTGACAGAACATTTGTATTTGGGAGAGCTCTTTTAGGTATGGTCAGAAAAGTATGTTCTCTTCAGAGGATGGAGAGAGCATCAACCTACATATCTATGTCGTCTTGGGTATCACTTTTCACTTCAGTATTTTATCACAAAACATTTATCAGACAATGTGGAAGACTTTCATACAAAGAAAAGTCTGGTTCTTTATTTTTCCAGTCCAGTATTTTACTTCCTGGAAGTTTTGTAAAGATGGTATTGCCTGCTGCTATTATGCTCTGACAGCAGTTTATTTGACTAATGAAACACCAGCTAAAGTGGACAATCATTTCTTCCAGTCATATGCGACTGACACTTTAAAAAGAATTTTAAAAAACCCTGGGTGTAGACCCCTGTAGAGTGGCAATACAAAGTGATTAATTATCTACAGAGAAGATTTTGAAAATCAATAAAGAACTTAGAAGTAATTGAATCGAATGTTAATGACAATCCCATTACTAAATCTCTTGGGTGTTTTTGAATATTCAGTTTCTACATGAATGTATTACAAATAAAGCTGTTGGAGTATTTGGAAAGATTTGTTTATTTTCTAGTTCTCCATTTCATGCAGAATGAATATTTTGACTGTAATTTGGTTTTCAAATGAGTATACATCTTTAATATCTTTAAAGTCAGTTTATTTTTCTTAATTGCTATTGCATAATTAACTTAGAGATACTATTTTCTGGACAAACATTGAGATTACCCATAGGAGAAAGCATTTCTACCTCTGCTGAACTTTCAAATTCTGTTCCTCTTGGTTGGACTTTGTGGCATAAAGAGAAATTTCCTGCCAGATTTGATAATCTGTATAAAATGCTGTCCAAAATGAATATATTAGGTAAAGATACCACCATAATGCCTTTGACTTTCTAAAATAAGGAAGTCTTTCAGATACAATATTTCAAGTTTATGTGGAAGCTAGTCTTTGTAAATGTTAGATTGTTTCTCTAACTAGACAATGTGATATTTTGCTGAGAATATACAGAACTTAGAGAATATTTAGAACTGTCAGCTTTCAGCAAAACATATATTGTTTTGTGATTTGATGAATTTTGGTTTTGCAGTTTTGTTAGTCCTTACTCAATGTTTTTACTCAATTAGTTTTTACTCAACTATTGTTTTTTCTCCAAAGGTTATTTGTAAAATACCCAACCTCTATATTTTACTTGTATCCTTAAACTGCAGGGATTTCACTTACTACCTGTTGCCGGAACATTGGTGATTGTGGCTTATGGTGCTTTCTAGTTCAAACCTCTGCAATCAATATAGTGGTTTGGTGAGAGATGAATTAGAAATGTACTGAGAAACATGGGTCGTTGCTGAATTTTCTGCTTGCATCCTTTTGCCATCATTTCTCTGAGAGCACTGCTATGTTTGTGTCATTTGTTGGTTTCCAGAATTGCTTCCTCTCTGATCACAGAATCATGGAAGGACTGAGGCTGGAAGGGACCTCTGGAGCTCATGTAGTCCAACCCCTTTGCACAAGCAGGGTCACCCAGAGCATGTTGCACAGAATCTATCCAGGCATGTTTTGAATATCTCCAGAAAAGGAAACTCTTCCACCCCTCTGAGCAACCTGTGCCAGTGCTCTGTTACCTTCATAGCAAGAAGCTTTTCCTCAAATTCAGGTGAAACTTCCTGCGCTTCAGTTTGCTGGATATCTCTTGTGCATCGCTTAAAATAGTCTGGCTTCATCCTCTTGACACCCTCCCTTAAGATATTTGTATACTCTGATAAGATCCTTCCCAATTGTCTCTTCTCTTTGCTAAACAGTTGAAGCTCTCAGCCTCCCCTTATATGAGAGATGCTCCATTCCTTAATTATCCTTGCAGCCTAATGCTGGACTCTCTCCAGTTTCTCCACATTCCTCTTTTTCTGGGGAGACCAGAAGTGGACACAGTACTCCAGGTGTGGCCTCATCAGAGCTGAGCAGAGGGGAAGGATCACCTCCCTCAACCTACTGGTAACACTTCATGCACCACAGCAGACCATTGGTCTTCTTGTGTGGCTCATGGGTAATATCTTGTTTACCAGGACTTCCAGGTCCTTCTCTGTTGCACTCTAAAAGTCAACCCACAACCTGTATTGCTGCAGGTAAAGAAGAGATAGCACTCAAAAGTGAACAGAAAACACAGAAAACAGCCTCTAATTCCTTGGGATCCTGATGTACACATGCCCTCCCTATTGTTCCTTTTTAACCAGTTTTGTGTTAGAAGGGATTTGTTATGAATCTGGTTTAACTAAGTGTAGGAACATATCTAGGGAACGGAGGCCTTCCCATGGGAAGTGGCTGCAGGGAGCTGAGCTTAAAGAAGATAGCGGATACTCCCTGAGTTAAAGGAATGTGAACAGTAGTCTTGAATAGCAGGCATGAGAAAGTTGGGCGAGACAGAACCTTCATTAAGCTTGTCAGTAAGAAAGAAGGACTGGTGTGCAGACCTATGGTGTGAATACACGCCGTTATCCACGACCAACTGAATGCGGTAGAAATGCATGGATAGTAGCCTGTGACCAATCGTAGCTGTACGTGTGTAGAGAGCTTGCTTCTGCTTGTGTATTTAAGTACGCTATTCGGGCTAAATAAACGATTCACGGATCAGGAGCTAATTCACATGGAGTCTGCGTCTGTGATCCCCTCCCGATTCCTTGGGCCGGCAAGAAGTTTCCAACAACTAAGCAATCATGGAGTGAGCTACTGGAAACAATACAATGTTATATTTAATTAGTGAAGACAAGATCCTTCGTTTTGAGAGTTTTTATTTTGTTACATTAATCAACCCCAAGAGAATTCAATGGCAAACACAACTATGTCTCCTGGGACAAAAAGCTCTGTCAACAAATTCATGGCTGTTTGTAATCCCTGATCCTTTGGAATTTACCACACACAGTACAGCAGAAAAGCATAATTGAAATAGTTTCTTTTCAATTTGTCTGTCTTTTTAGTTACTGGTACATCATTTGATAAATTCTGTGAAATTCATGTTTTTTATGAAACATCCTCTATAGTACTGTATTTTTTAAAAATATGTATGCTAATAGTAGTAGAAAAAAAAATTTTAGAGTAAGGTGTAGACAACAGTCCTTTCTGAATAGCTTTGTTATGTAATGAGTAGAACTAAAATTTGCCATCATAAAGCCCTTTAAGCCTTTGGTAGTAACTTAGTGCAGGATCATGTATTGGTCTAATCATATTCTTCAATATGAGGTGTTCATCAATTGAATATATCCTGTGGTAATGGTAAACACACCAATGTGTGTGTTTTTACATATTTTTTGTTCAATACAAGCAAACATAGTGAAGCTGTTTTTCATTTCTTATAATGATTTCGCTGCCAATCAGAAGCCATATCACTCAAGAGAAATAACAAAGGAATAAAATGTGTGCACAAGAAGTAAACTTAGCCATGAGTCCTCAAAGATGGAATGAAACTTATACACCAAAAATAAAGATAATTATTTGGCTAAAAGATGAATCTGATGTTGTGTGTCACTGTGTTTCTGCATTTTTTTGCTCTTACAGTGCCTTAATTCTTTGAGAAGAATCTTTTCACATACCCTGAAAGAGCACATACTTCTGTTACCCAGGCTGTGTATAGATGTTGATTATTTAGACGTCCAACCCTTCCAACCTCAATATCTTTCAGATGCTTCCTGTGCTTATCTCTTGCATACAGCTGAGACCAATTAATTAAATAGGTTGCCTAAAGTATACTTACAGTGTTTATAAAAAGACAGCCATTTTGGATGAGAACAGACCTAAGTTTTCCGTAGCTTAAAGCGAAACTTGCTTCAGTTTGAAATAAAGACTTTGTAGATAAGTGCTGAGACAATACATATTCTCTGGGAGCTAGCACATAAAGTCATTTGTAATGTACATATTCTAGTGTGTTTCATTTGTGTTTCTATTTGCAAAATGTACACTATAAAATGAAGGCTATTTACACTGCAGTATCAAATATTTGACTATAATGAGGTGTCAGCTTACCCACTCTAGCAATTTAAGTATGATCCCCCTCTATAACAAATATGATCTTGGATTCTTAATTACTCTGATACATTTTCTCTGGTCACTATGATGCATTTTCAGATGTATTCCTGCATTATGAGAAAAATATTCAGAATTTCCGTTGATTGTCATTATTATGTGGCTCTGCTTACTTGTTGTATACCATGGGAAATACTAAACCATACTAGTTTCCTCAGAAACTAGTAGTTTCCTCCTGCTTTTTTTTCCCATAATTCTCATCAGCAAAAGCCTCTGATTACTTAATAAACATAAATGAACAAGTTGTAATGAACAATCCTTCTTTGAGATTGAAACCAGTAGCTCTGCAATTTGCAAATGGAGAGTCATAACCCAGTGAAAGAAAAGGCAGTGCTTTCAAACTGACAAGTCATGCATCATACTTTGGACGCCAAGTTTAAGGTGTTAAAAATTTATCACAGATGTGTAATAATGCATATTTAGGGCTGAGCACAGAACTTCCTCCCCTAATTTTTCTCTCTGAGGTGGATGGAAATTGCCCCAATTATGTGTTTGACCTGTATTTGAAAAAGAATAAAATAACCAACCAACCAACCAAAACAAACCGAAGAAAGCTGAATTCTTTTTTAGTAGGGCCCCTAGCACTGCTTACATATAAGATGGATGGGATTTTTTTGAAACCAAAATCTAAACTGAATTCAGAAAGCTCAAAAGAGGGTGATAGATATGAAAAATAAGGTCAATAAAGCTCTATGGCCAGAGGCCATTCTGGACTGGTAAGGTCAATCAGAGTATCATTACAATCTTTGGCTTTATCCAAGTCTTTAAAATATTTGTTATCTCTTTGGTTGCAGAGAACAAAAATTCAGAATTTTAGAATATGAAGTATTTAATGACAATAATGTGAACATTTGGTAACTGTTGGGGGACATGGGGAGATCA
>VWPW01010669.1:0-354955 GCA_013389825.1 Crypturellus undulatus
AACCTTAAGCATTCTATGATTCTATCCTGCATTTGGAGATTCTGATCAGATTTTGTGCAGGGTGTCCCATTTGGGAAATTCAAGTGTGGATCCAAATTTTCCAGCTGTACCCTGTTTTCTCTGCTAAACTGAAACAAGGAAAATCTCTGCTGAATTGATTTGAATTCATGACATTTGAAATCACCTTCTTTCTCTAGATAAGAAACTCTCAGGTTTCTTCCAGGATAAACAACTGCAGCAAGTTTTGCTGGGCCTCGAACTCTAATGCTACTCTATATTTCTTTCCTTTAGAGCTTTCACATATGTATTTCATGGTGCACTGGTTAAATGCGTAAATGCTGCTTTTGGATAGGGAAACAGAGATACAGACAGACAACACACCTAAAATCACAGGTGAAGCTAGGTGCAAGATGCCTTCCTTCTGACCATAAACTCCATATTCCATCCTTGGACATCCGCGTAACTTACCAAGAAACAAACCTCACGTACTTGTCTCCAGAGAATGGCCCAGATCATTCAAGGATCGTGCCAGGAAGACAAATAGAACTTGAAGTAAAATATTAACCATGCAGAGAGTTCTGCAAGGATTGGGATAGAACATCTGGTACTGCCACAGCTCCAGACCTAGAACTGATTACTTTTTTTCCTTTTTAAATTTTGCGTTAGTTGCCACAGAAAACCAGGGAAAGGGGAGAAACTCTTGGAAAACATGATCTCTTCAATAATATATATCTACTCTTCTGCTGTATGAAAATAAAATATTAACTGTTTTGAAACAGAAAGAAGGAAAAAAGGGGGGGGGACGAAATTGGCTTGGGTTATGGGATGTTTTCCATCATATATTTATGTTTATACATAATTCTTCCATATATCATCTGTACCTTTCCCTACTGTACATTACTATCACTCCATGCTTTCCCTTAAGAAAAGAGACCACAGAAATGGAGCTATGGTCATTCCAGCGTTAAAAGGCAATATTTATAAAAATGACTTTTTACTCAGATCCTTTGGCTGTATTTTCACAGACTTCATCTGAGCTTTACCAGCACATCACAGCCTCCTACATTCCACAGGCTTCTAAGGGCACTGAAAGTGAGGCTATATGGGACATCCTTGTTACCAAGAGAGGGCATGATGAGTTTTGGAAAATAAGGCACTTTCAGCCCATCCCAGCTCAGGGAAAATGTTAATATGTCTTGATGGGATACTAAAGTCTTTATGACCGTATAAAAGCACTAAGAAGAGATGTAAGTATGAAGCATGTCTTTTGGATCAGATTTGGGAAATGGGCCTACAGTAATGCTAGCATTTCAGTTGGGAAATGTGCAAATATAGGCCATTTATCATTCTCAGGTTTTTCACTCTGTCCAAATAGATGTCTGCCTAAAATAATGCAGTCTAAACCCCACCATTCCCCACTCCACAGGAGAAAACTGTCATTCTGAAGAGTCAGTTTAGGTTATCTCCAAGGTTAGTGGAAAAAAATGTGTTGCTTATTTATTTAGCTTATTTATTTATTTTTTTTTGGAATAGGAAAAGATCTTCAAGGAAGTCTATTTATTAGCATATTTGATCACCAAAAATAACCAAAACCAACACAACAATATTTTGCTTCCTCCCTTTCTCTGTCTCCCCTACATAAAAATTATCAGTCTCTTATTTCCATCACACAGATTCGCATGGCAGACATATCAGCACTACACAAATTTTTTTTTCCAAACAGATGGAATTTGCAGCAAGCTCACTAACTCATTCTCCTTAAAGACACTCCACTGCTACATGGCTGAATTTGGTTTCTCTTTTACCTGATTCTTGCAGAGAGGAATATACAAAGTATATCTGGTACAAAAATTTTAACACCGCTAAAACATTAAGACTGAGAAACCAAGTACTTAGAAGTCAAGCTATTCCATATGTTATAGTTTCTCCTGCACCATTGATTCAACCCCATTGTACATCCTATTTATCACACTATTATATATGAAATTGTACATTTTACAGGTAAAATAAGAACAGAGAATCTATATATATTCTGCTGTGCAATAAGATCAAATTAATGGGGCAGAAAAAAACCAAGCTCTTGGAATTTTCTCAACTCTATCTCAGATTTATATTCTTAATATTACATTACATCGTTACCTTATGATTCCACCTATATCTCTCTTGTATCTATTTCTTATCTTTATTTTATGCACAGTCTCTGCAAAGCATTACACATGCACCAAATTGATATGCATTATGGGAAAACCCACAGAAAGTCCATGCTCAATATTTTGACCATAAACTTTTTGGTGCTGGAACTGCCTCTACTGCATATTGTTAGCGGGCTTTGAAGCCTGGGCTCTTGATTTATGCTTGGGGACTGTATGTTCTGTAATAGCAGTTATTATCAGTAATAATTGTAACAAACTGCTACGCATATTCGTACAGCTTTGGCAGCATCTGGACCTTAGATCCCAAGCTTTCTGAGGAACAGAGCAATTCTTTGATAGATCTTTGTACAATGCTCAGAATAATGACTATTCTAAATGTTATGAGACACAGTGAATGCCTCAGCTACAGACAGGGATCTGACTGTGTTTAACCTCTACTTTTCTTCTTTTTCAAGGAGAAAAAGAAAAAGAGTCAAAACTATTGGCTTAAGCTCTTCCCATAATCTGCAGCCTTCATCAACAGAGCTTTGCAACTCTATGCACAGTGTTTACCACAATTTTCTACCCTGGTTAGACCCGCCTCCTGATTATCTGCATGTGAAGGATAAAGCTCAAGTTGAGAGGGATGATCGGGTCCTATGGAGTGCCCAAGATCTGCAAGAGAGGAGCTGCCTTGAGGACTTGACATTTTACTCCATTCCCACCATCCACAGCTAATTGCCCTGAGCTTCCAGGATATATCAGCTCCATACAGAACAACTCTATCTCTGCAAAATAATAAGTACTGGCAGATTCAGCAGTGGAGTCCTCTACCTGACTGCATAGTTAACAGCTTGCCAGTTTTAAGGTCAGGATGTTCTCCTGTACATGTGTTTCGGTGTCTAAATCAGTCTCTTTTCAACATACTGGAAGTGCTCTTTTAATACTTCTGAATAATGAAAACTTCAACATGTTGCTTAATCACAAATAAGATGTTCAAGTTGGGAAGCTCTTCAAGTAAGGATTCTAATAAGCTGCAAGTATTAAGAATATTCACAAAAGTGAGCTGGTATAAGGGTGCCCTGTGCCATCAAGAAATGCCAATGCACTGCAAGTCCTGCTTCTGTCTTCCAGCAGTAAGGCTAAATGTTCAACCACTTCAACTTTTATTTTACATTAAGGAAAATCCACAGAAAGAGAGCAAGAAAACAAAACAAAAAATCTCTATGCAAGAGAGCTAGTAAGTCTCTACCCAAGGTGAGAAACCAAGAAGCAAGTGCCCATAGCAGCCAAGAAATGTTATGCCAAGAGAGACAGAGAATGCAGAGAGCTAGTGGCAAACAGCACAAATGCGGAAGTACCACATTAATGGCTGCCTTAAGAAACCAGTAATGCTGATGGATGGATAGACAGATGCTAAATATATAATCTCTTTGCAGTTGGACAGCAACATGAAACAGAAATGCTATCGGCAAGGATATGTTGTATGTTTAACAGATATCAGTAAGCACAGGAAATAAAGGAATTACTGTACCTTTGGCTATTTCCATTTATAGCAGTTGTAGCCTGAAAACTATACCTGGGTTGTGTTACACAGTTTGACCACTCTGCTTCAAACATCCCATTGGTGCAACCTTTCCTCTCCAGGTCTGGTTGCAGCTGTTGCCAGAGAGGATGGAGCTGTAGCCCCTGAGACATTTCCAGTTTACCAGAATGATTCATATGAAGTAAAACCACGTGTGAACCTTCTTGCTCCAAACATGAGGCCTAAACTGAACCTGCTTATATTTACATTTATGTGTGATTTCCATCCATTTATTCTCCATCATACGTACAGCTGAAGGTTAAGACACAGAAGAACTGTTCTTCTGACCAGTACAGGAACTACAAAAATTTCCAAAGCATGTTCTCTGCAGATTTCCAGACCCAAGTCTTCATAAGCACTGAAATTTCCCTGATATTTGGTAGTGCTGCGACTGAGCTCTGAACTCCAAGGGCAGCTGTCACTATTACAATATTCCTTCAGACACAAAGAGCCCAGACCTGTGTCTGAAAAATCATCAGGCTAACACGTTTTTCTGAGAAGATGGCAGATTCTACTAATACAGCCTGCATCATCCTTTCAGTGCCCTCGTTCTGACAGAGAGAAACTAGATGTGCAAAAAAGGAAAGCATGTGCTGCAAACAGCCTAGCAGAAAAACAGGCCCACCAGCAGCTGAAGGACCATTAATCCTCCTGGGAGTTAAACTATGTGGCTCATTGCTACCCACATGCAATACTCATCAACATCATTAGCAAGCACAGCTCTGTTCAGCCAGGCTGTGCTCATTACAGAGGGTTTTTCAGTCACTCCTTTTGTATACAATTAAGTGGCCAGCAGAGCCTAAACTTATCAGCATATGGGTCTGTGTCTTCGCTTGAGTATTTGGCTACACACTCTGCTGAGATTTGAGCTAGGATGAGGACAGCATCCATGTTGGAACTACTTTAATGGGAATAGGCTACCACTCTACCAGCTGGCTAAGGCCTGGATGCTCATGACCAACAGCAGAAATGAGTGTCCTTGAGTTGGAAAGGCTTCTAAAAGAGACGTTTCAAAGATCTAGTCCCTGCACTCACTGCCCGTGCCTTATAGCACATGCTCCACACTCTCCTAGATACAGACAGGCAAATGCTTCCCCTGCCTAATACATACCAAGTACGTCAAGTGTCACTGCCCTAGGAAAGCACATTCTGAAGCAGTGCGATGTGTCTCACCTGTCATATCACCTCTTTCCCTCATGGGTGGCTTTCTCCAAAAGACCACCCCTAGGAAAGGCAGCTAATCTACCCGGCTGCAGGAGGCAGAGACAGCTGTCAGTCCTCCCAGTGCTGGGATGGAAAACTGTGAAGGAAGGGGGAAGACACAGAAAGAACTCAGCACACAGCTCTGCTCCCTCAGAGTCCTTCTACTCCTGGGACAGCCACATGAGTTCCCCAAACTATGCTGTGAAAGAGGAGGGTGCATGTATAGATTTTTTTTATCTTCTTTTTAGTGCATCTTCCCCACCTTACTTCCCCCTTCTCCTTCATCCAGTTCCCCGTTTCCTGCAGGCAAATCCTCTCCATTGGCTAATCCTTTCCCCCATCGCAAGGACACTTATAGAAAGGCAGAGGAGCAAGTCAGAGCTGAACTTGTCAGACAGAGGAAGTTCGATAAATGTCATCAGAATGAAAGATGATAGAAATTAAAGAGATTTCTTTTCTCTTTCCCTCTTTTCAGTAACTGTGCCTGAACAGCCCTACTGCAATGAAACAGAGCTGACAAGCTAAATAGAGTTGAGGAACGAACAGTCACTATTTGGATGGGAGATCCCTAAGGAATTGCAAATAAAGGTGCTAGTGGCTTAGCAGATGACACTCTTCTTTCCGAGTCAGAAATAGGTTGGTGCCACCTCAGAGTCCTACAGGCACTATACAGAGGGATATGCTAGTGTCACTCCAAAATGTCCTTTCCATATGTTACCAACCTCTATTCCACATTTTAAAAAGCAGCAAGCATACAACAACCTGTATTTTGCTGAGTAGATCTTTGGGTTGGTCCACTCAGGAAAATTTTCCCACTCTTGTGTCAAGTGCAAATTTGAACAAACGCACCTGCACCTATTAATCCCCTGTGTTCACTTACGAATGGCCTTATTCACTTGAACTCCTTTCTAAATACTTTCATAACAGAAAACATGTGACCTCAGTCCACCAGTACAACTACAGTTGTTTAAATTCACACCTTTAGATTATAGCTTTGCAACCTGTCCACCTAGACTAACCCTTAACTCTCTAAGATCACTCCCGAAAATGGATTTTAATATCTATCTAAGCAAAGAAATTCACTAGTGTTGTGGTTGTGCTATAATCCTGCTGTCAAGTTATGTTTCTATAGCAATCTAGACACTCCTTTTGGAAAAAAAACAGTAGCCTTATGTTGGTTTAGCTGATATGGTGAGAGGAATTGTTGAACATCATCTCAGGAGTGGCTGTGCTTCAGTACAGATATGAATATCATATAGGCCTTCTGTAAAGAACTTTTGGATCAATGAAATGAAATGAGCTACTGAAATACATGCTAATATTCTAACTAGATACATAAACCAGAAGACTGGGTGGTTTCAAATGCAGTTTATGAATATGCAACACTCAATTTAAAATAATTGTGCAGTTCAACAAATACAAAAAGGCAAAAATTGGGGACAGACTCTGTTAGTACTCTTGTTTAATAGGCTATAATTTCTACTTCACAGAAGTATGGGTTTAAAAATGTATCATAACCAGAATTGGGAAAGTTACAAAATCTGTATTGGACGAGAATTTTAGCCACTTAAAAGGTAGTTGCTTTGACCATTAAACCCTCTCTCTTTTGCATTTGCTTTCCACACACACTCAGCAACTGGGAGCTGCTCCCATTAAATGCTGGCAAAAAGCCATTTTACGCCTGCCAAACTGTGTACTGCTAATGGAACAGCACGAAGAATAAGCCGAAAAACATCTACATATTTGCACCGGAAGTTGTATTTTACAGTCGATCCTACTTGCCACAGCAAAGAGGAAAGTTTCCTAAAATCTCTTGCTATGCCTCTGGCTCTAAGGCTATTAAACAAGTGAGTTGCATGTGCTTAACTGGAGGTAAAATATTCACGTGTACACAATCACTTTAGGCAATTGTGCAGGTAAAGATTACCTTTAAACTCCCACCCGGTCAGTGAGCTTTACCACTGCCTGAACTTCCCAGGAGTGATGCTTCAGGACAAGCCAGGGGAAAAAAAAAAACATTCTAAATATGTTCTAAGCAGCCTAGTTCTTATCTATCCCCTTTTCATAAATTGATTTCTCTTCCAGAGAGGGTAGAGGCCCACTGGTTTCTTCATAACTCCCTCTGGCTACAGGAGATAGTCTCAGCAAACTGGGAAAGCAAGAAAAGAGAGTGTAATCAATCACAGTTAAAGCAGATCCAATGGCAAACCTCAGGTCCTTGCCGTGAACTGCCTGTGATTAAAACAAAACCAAGCAAAACAAAACAAAACCCGCAAACACAAAAAGCACCGTACAAAATCACTAAGCAAACATTCCTTGAGTAAAGTCAAGGCAACTGCCCTCAGCTCACAGGTAGCTGTAAGAGAGGATGTGAAACCGCATCGATGCACACAGCAAGTGAATTGCTGTGAATTATCCTTCCAGGTCTAACAACAAGTGTGATGCGTTTTAAGAAAAAAAAAACAGACACCACCTTGTTTACAAGAAAATAGGACATAGCAAGTGGGGGAGTGAAGGCAGTCGAAGAGGGGAGGGAAGGAGGTGGTGCTGGGTGTATTACTCGCAGCCTCTCAAGCACTAAGAATTATGTTTGCATCCGCACTGCCTCAGCAGGAATTAGCACAGGTGAATTCAACAGGCTCTGCGCTGGGGAAGCTCTAAGCCTTTCCTGATGGAAAAGCTGCCCCTGCAGCATTACCATGCCTCGATGGATCATTTTTACAGCATGTTGAACAGTTGTCTTCTGCCTGATCCTTCGACCTGTTTAGGTCCCTCTTTCCCTGATGCCACAAGTGCATTAGTGGCACAGGGTTCCCAAGCTCCGGGTGGTCTGAGCTGCAAAGATGCAGATCTGTGCCCTGTGTGCCCGTGTGGCCAGGGCAGAGGAAGGGCCAGATTCACCCCAGGATCACTAGCTGACCTCTGTAACTCACTGTCACTCTCTGTGCAGCAGAGACTCCAATCCAGACTCCAAGGATGTTAAGGACCATGAGATGTTAGCAAATGCCCTGGCTGTCTGGGAAGCCCAGGAAGATCAAATAGATACGTCTCTTCTCCCACCTGGCAATTTCAGTGTTTACATTGCACATTAAGTCCAGGGTGATCTTCCACGGGATTGCTCCCTCACCTGTCATTTCCTGGCCCATATATGCACACTCCATTAGCCGTGCCAAAATGCGGTGCCTCGCACACCTTCCTCCTGAACGTCAGGCCTAACTTTTTCAGGCAATCCATCCATTTTGTTAGGGAACAACTGAGTTTTGGCCCCGTCCACAAGTGCTTGAACCCCAACAGGCATAGTAAGCTTCTTGCTATCCTATCACCCAACTCCTTAAAGAAAACGCTGGACAATAACCGGCCTAGGACTGATCCTTGCAAGAGGACACTGCAAGCACCTTCCATTTTGACAGAGAGCCATCAGTGAGGCCCGTCTGAGCACGACCAACACTGCAACCACCCTCTGGGTTTTCAGCAAGCCTTCCCCAATGGGCTTATAGGAATGACATGACAGTGCCGAAAGCCTTATTAAAGTAGGATATCTGCTACTTCTGTCCTATCGATAAGGCCAGTTACCTAGCCACAGAAGAAAATTAGGTTTATTTAGAATAAGACCAACTTACCTGGTTCTGCCTAGGGGCACAGAAATGGGCAACATGACCTCTAGGTGTCCCTTCTACCCTACAAAATGATCCAGCAGTGCAGATATCCCTGGATATGCAGATAACCATGTCCTGATGCAGCCCTGCACTAGATTACATTGCCAACCGCCTGTTGGAGGTACAACAGCTTGGTGAGGAAGGAGTGCCCTTGACATGCAATGAGAACTGTGAGATGTTGCAATGGACTTTGGGCATGAGAATCAACTGCTGCAGATTTAAAGTTTCCAGAGAAAGTTTGAAGTGCCCCCAGTGATCTTCTCTGTCCTCCATTGCCAGCTCGATGCACATGTTTGTAACTGGAGAAGCATTTCTTCAGCCCTGCCTCTGTCCCTCCCTATCTATCCCTTCCGCTCGAGGTTCCTGTGTTGGCTTGACTTATGTGCCACCCTCTGTTTACTTGAGAAGGAGAGTGAGGTTGGAAAAGAGATTCCTATCCATTACTGAGCTGTTAAAGCATCAGTGAATATGTGTTATTAGCCTATTTTAACTTAATTTATCGCTGAACATACAATAACTGTCAGAATAAATCACTAGTAAAGGCCAACAAAACTCCTTTGTATCTTACAGAACAATGTCTCTGATGGTTTCTGAAAAATACTGTCAGCCTAATGCATTGCTAGAATTAATTTTGACCCCCACCCAAAACACTCCCAAAGAAACTCCTCTCTCACAAACGTTCCTTCTGCTGCACTTCCTGCTTCCAGGTGTGGGAGTTCTCCGCATTCCCTGTTCACACAGCCCGACTCCCGCTTTGCCAGCTACGAGGTTGAGCAAGATTTCACACACATTCCCGTTACCTGCATACCCGCAAAGCCCAGAACTTCCCCAGCCTTGCACTCCTGCTCACTGAGCACAGCAGCTGCTGCTGGCACAGGGCCCATCTGCCAGGGCTCGCTCCCCACCGCACACGCCGTCCTGCCAAAAGCCAGCGCATTCCCATAGCTTCCGTTGGGCTTCTTGCTTTTTCCTTTGTTTGGCTTTCTTTTGTTTTTCTTGTGTTGTTTTTAATCTTGTGGGTTATCCACTGCAGTATTACAATCTCTTCCTTTTCATTTTGAATATACAACCGCGACAAACTCACAGGAAGTAGCAGAGATCTCTAGCAAAGTAAACTGCTCTACGCAGCGACCTGCCAGTGGAGGACATCAGCACATGGGAGTTATCACTCTCCAATCTTCTCACCTCAGCTCCTAAAATGTTGGCCACAACTTTCAAAAGATAGCAAACGTTACAAATGAGACGATAAAGAAACAAAAAGAATCCCTGCTTTTTCTTCGGGTGCATTCCGGGACATCAGCATTTTTGCCCATGCTTAATGGTGGAACATTTTGTGCCTGCAATTTAATTGCAGGCATAAAATTGATGACCAGCCAGGCATTGATCAAGCAGATAGATAGGAGTGTAAGGATTGCATCCAAAAACAAGCTTTTTGTTTTGTTTTGTTTTATCATAGAAGGTATCAGAACAAAAATTATATAACAATTCATAGACGAAGGAGATCTTGTGCCACTCTCAAAAATATACCAGTGAGTGAATAACACAATATCATACCTCAGTGAAGGCATTGGGGCTTCCTGGTTAAGAACTCTGTAACGTCAGAATGTCTCACATGGGACAACATAAATCCTGTAGTGGGATGCCATGATCAGCACCTGCAAAAGGATTCTTGTTTGTCTTAGCAAAGGTCTCCAAACACAGCAGTGGACAGAGGAGCCAGGCTCTGCACACGGTGTTGTGCTAACGTGTGGAAAAATGCTTTGTTTGCCCCATCTATTTGCTTTCTGAGGCCAGGCACCCAGCACCCTAGACTGGAGGAGATTACAATCAATATAAAGTATAATTCATACTGTGATTCTATTTGCTTGGGTTTCCTACTAAAAACACACTTATCTGACGGCCCTTCACCAATATTTAATTAGCAGCTTAATTAGTTGCTAGGTGTAACTAAACCCAGACAAAAAAAAAAGAAAAAGCAAGAGAGAAATGTTCCTTTATTGTTGCATTTCCAATACAGCATCCGAAACAGGGCTGTAAATGAGCAGCTCTTGCCTGTTCTCTGCAGCTGACTTCTCAGAGTTAACCATTTATCAAGCTGCCCAGCTCTCTCCAGCTCCTCAAATGCAGTTTTCCCTATAAAGCTTGTGAACCAGAGAGCAGATAATAAATTAGCATCGCCGTGGGCTACATTCAGGTCCACCCTGAAGCCTTCCGGTAGCAATGAAGAGAGGCCAGCACAGAATGAGGCTTGAGCTGAGCCCTTAGATGACCCTCCTGGACTCCTATCAGCTCTGCTGTGGATACCCCAGATTCCCCTTGGCCCAAGATATCCCCCATCATTTGCTCAGATGGTTTTTGCTGCCCAGGTAGCTAATATAACTAAACCTGACTTGCGGTAGCCCTGGGTTTAGTAAGGGTCCATTTTAACACCCAGTTCACCTATTTTAGTCCCTCCTCAGATAGTTAAGATGTTGCTTTCTGCATTTTTCACGTTTGTATTTTCATACAAGGTGTTCCCAGGAACCAGAAATAACTGCCATTTTATAGGACACAGTGAAATAGCACTTTACAGACACACAGAGCTTTCTCTTCTAAGAACTTTGCTTTTGTTCGCTTTTGTTCTGTTGCCTTTTCTTTGATTAAATAAAGGGATTTAAAATAGAAGTACAGGTTTACACTTTGTACATGAACACCAAGACAAACAGCAATGTTGCCATGGATTTTCTTAAACTCCAAATAAAAATAAACAAACACATCTTGGCGGTGTTTGGAATAGAAGCTAGTGAATAATTCACAATGAATAATTGATTTGTTGAGTTTAGCTTGTTCTTTTTTTTTTTTTTTTTTTCTTCCTGCTGATGGAATGTGCACTACCAGATGGTGCGTTCAATAAATGTATTTGTTTTTCCAATTTATTTGATGGATTTTCCCCCCCAATTTTTCCCTCCTCTAAGGTGAAGTCTTAAATTCCAGATGGCTTGACTACTGGCCAGATAAGGCACAATGTATTGCTTCAGTTTCCTCTTTAGAAAGGTGGCAAGAATGATAACAGGCACGGAAAAAACACGCACCTGGGGCGAGAATGAAGTGTGGGGGCAGTTTATAAGTTTATATCAAAGCGAAGACAAATAAGAAGAGGTGTGATAGCAGCCTATAAAATAGTGAATAATGCAGAGAATGGAATGGAGGAGGAGAACTTCTTTTTTCGCTTTTTTTTATAATACAAGTGAAAATGAGTAGTAAATGAAGCCGAAAGGTGGCAATTACAAATTTACTAGAGAGACTTTTTTTTTCCTTTTTGTTTTTTTTTTTCACAGAATGCTGAACTTAGGAGAACTCACTCCCATATTACATTAAAGCCAAAAGTTTCGCAAAATAAAATGAGGAATTATACATTTACAAGAGCAACTGAAATATTCAAAAATTCAGCAGCCTATCCTGCTAAGATGGACTGTATTATTTCAAGCCTGAAAGGCTGAGTTAATCACTACTATTGATAAATACATGAAATTTCCTACCAATCACAGTGGCTCCTCTACCATCCTCTTAGAAAATGTGTGCTGCCCATTCTGATAGGTGAAAGCAGGATTCAAGGCACTTGGAGGCTGACTCTCTCTGACACTTGCTAAGGTTGGATGAATGCACAAATCCTTCCAGTTGAATATCCTCAGTGGAATTTCTAAAATTCAATTTCTAAAAATATGGCCTCAATGCTGAAATTCATTTTTTTCTCCAGTAAAATGGAATTGGTTAAATATATACAGAGAGAAGATGTTGAAGTGATACTAAGGGAAGTCAAAGCAAATATGCTGAAAAAAAAAAAGATCTAATGTTCATAAAAACAGACTTTGCACTATTAGCCACAAATGTTTCCTGCAAGGGGAGATGAGGAAGTTGTTTTGCACAGGCTAACAACTCTTACTGACTAATTACATGGATATTAATGGTAGGAAGGTGTTCTCTTGACTTCAAAGATAGCTCCTTCAGGGGAATGAAACTGATTTCCACAAGTGTTAACCCACAGACACCTTGTTGTGTAGTCCAAACCTGCAACAATATGTTAGCATTGGAGAATCTGAAAGTGGTAGTTGACTAGAAACAAAGAGGTGGCCAATGGAAGATTCTATGCTAGCAGGAAAAATAAATGACAGCAAAGCAGAAATAACAGGGAAGGACAGCACACAGTAGTTTAAACATGCTTCCGTTCATTAAAGGACGCAATTCAAATACAGCTAAAATTAATGGATTTTTGCTGTCACTGTGAATGAGCACAGTGAGTCTCTGAACTATTCCCAAAATAAAACACTCTCACATCATGAACCAAAAGTATCTCAAAATCACACTGGGATTTGGCTTAAGACCGCAAAGAAGCCACTGATTTAAACTGTGTTACTCATCTGAACAAGCTCACAAATCACTGCCTTCAACGAGGCAGAATCAAGGCCTACGTAAACCACTGCCGTCCTTCCGCTCCACTTTCACTGACTCAAGCTTCCGCCCCTGCTCTCCAGTGTGAACTCCACTTGCTCACCTTCTTTACCCTTCATTTATATTAGAAGAGTGAAAGATAGCCTTATAAATATATGTATTTATTTCTATCTCCACAGTATGTGTATCAGCCTAAAGTGATCTGATGATCATGTAGTGCACAGATGGGGTGGATGACAAGCATGTGGATACTAGACAGACTGCACTGATCCCTAAAACCCCCTATTCCCTCCAAATCCAGCTTCCTTATGAGTTTGTAGTGTCCCACAGCAGTGAAAGGCAGTGAACAAGCTGCAGCCACTGGGCAGTTGAACTGCTGAGCCAATGCAACCTTGTAATGTAAGCAAACAAACAAACAAGCAAACAAACAAAAACATGATCACTAGTGCATTTGGAGAGGTAGAAAAAGGGCCTGGAAAATTGTGATGAGGTCAAAACCTTGCAGCTTTCCTGCCCTAGATAAATTCTGAAGTGTGGAAAACGCATTCACAGTTGCGCTCTGTCCCACCCTCGCGAGCTTTCCCTCTTGACTCTTGACTTTTCGCTTCCCCTCTCCATTTCATCAGTATCTTGCTTTCATCCTTACTCCCTGCTCCAGTCTGTGCAACTAATATGACAGACCTGGCTGACTGCAAGGGCACCAGCGACAGAGCAGATTTAGCGGAGATTTATTCCTGTCTGGTTTATGTGCCATGAGCTACTCGTGAGATCCTCATGCCTGAGGGAGCCTGATGGTGTGCCCACGGCAGCCTTGGCACTGGAGCACTGCCATGCAACATTTAAACTACCAACAGGAGACCCCCAGAAATGCACCACCCTTCTCCCCTACCCCTTTGTTTTACCAAAGGAAAGGGGGTGCAGACAGGCCTGTCCTGACCAGCTCGCCGAGGACCTGGACAAGGGCACACCCCGCTAACCACCATCTCCAGGTGCAAGACAGGACAGGCACACTTTTCCGTGCAGACAAACCAGAGAAGGTCAATACACCAGACTTGGTCAAGGAGGCTGGAGCCTCAGCAAGCTCCTAGCTCACAAGTGCAATGAGTTTTCACAAGGGGTGCTGCTACTGGGCAGAAATGGGGAGCACTGGCAGAGCCAGGCCTGCTGCGGCTGACAGAAAAGACTGCTCCTTTTCGCTCCAGTGAGACCAAGAAGCTGAAGACACCCAGGGCCCTTCTTGCCTCAGCTCTTCCAAGCAGGTCCGCTGTGCAGCATGCAAATCCTGCCGCAGGGATGCCCACTGCAGATGCCCTTTCTCCTATGGAAACACCCCAGGCGTGCTGCGCTCTGCCAGCCTCCCCCAGGCCCTGCTCCTTCTCCCCAGCAGCTCGCCCTGCCTGCCAAATCGGGCTGCTCCGGGTAAAAATAAGTAAATAAATAAATAAAAGGCAGCCTGAGTCGCACAGCGGAGAAACCCTTCAAAAACACACACGGAGCAGCCCGGTTGTCTGGGGACTGGCGGTGCCGGTGCGCTGCGCTGCTCCCCCCGCCTTCCTCTTTCATTCCCCACCGCCCGAGCGGATTGTGTCGGAAGCCTGGGAGAAACCTGACAAGGTCACACTGTTTGATTCCGATGTCAGTTCCAATTACGCCCTGGCTTTTATAACCAAATCAAAATACAAAAGGCTAAAAGAAAAAAAAAAAAAAGGAGAGAGAAGAGGGAGAGAGACAGTGAGGAGAGGCAGCGGAGTCCAGCTGCAGGCTGGAAATGACATTTCAATTTGTCAATTGATCCAAGCCCTCTCCTCTCCCCGCTCCTTTCCTTTTTTGCCCTGTAAATTAATTAGCCCATTTATCATGTGGAAAGCCTGCACAAGGGGCAGCCCAGGAATGGGCCAGGACAGAACAAACTTGCCTTCCATTTGGGCATGGGCACCAAAGAGGTGGCCACAAAGCATCAGCAATCACGTGGAATGGATGTGTCCCGATGTGTTCACTTCTGAAGTTTGGGGTTGGCCTGTAGAGATTGCAGATAGATCGCAGTTTTCCATAGATTCTCTCTCTCCAAAGCAGCTGTGCACATGAAAAGTAGATAGCTACCTTTCTTCATCATCCTAGACTTTTGTCCAAGCTTGAGAAACAAGGACTAAGAAGATATTCAGCACAATGAAAAGCTGAATTCAGAGGTGCTATAATGTCTTTTTTTCTTTACTTTTCCCTTCATGCATGATATTATTAGACTTTGGGACCTGAAGCTAAAGGAAATAATTGAAAGAGAGATTCCAACAGCATTCCAAAAGAGGCTGGAGGGAGACCTATTACAACATCCAGAATTATCACAAGGAATGACAGCAGCATTTCTGAAGACCTGCTAAATCTTTTACTTCTGGAAGGAAGCTAACCCCTAGCTCTCACAGATTAGGATGTAATTGAAAATGGGAATCAGATTATCCAAATCTGTCATCTTGATCCTTTCCTTTGATGCATCTGCTACTAGCCATCATGACAGCAGTGTTTTTGAATTAGAGGAATATCATCTCCAATTCAATCCTCCATTTCCAGGCCTCCTAGCTCACAGAGTAACACTTGCAAAGTGAAAGAGGTAAAACATCCTGAAGTGAAGCCACTATCTGTGTCTTTTCAGAGCTTCTCGCATCATGGTCCCATATGATACAAAAATTCAGACACTGAATTGAATGAGGAGGGAGCTACCTGCCCAAGCCTGAATCTTTAGCTTCAGCCTATAGCTTAGATCTTTTTGAGAAGAGGCTCGCTGTGAAGTTGAGGACAGTTTAGCACTGTTTGTCTGGAACCCAGCCTTACAGTATCAAGGCTGTTTTTCAGCACTGACTTCCTTGTAGCAGATCTCAAATTATAAATGCTATTGGCAAGGTGCATTTTCCTTGTCCAAAGTCTCTAGGAAAGTACTACCCTACCATCAGCTATGCTGAACACCACTGGACTGCTGAGGTAGTAAAGTATCTAGGGGACACCAAATATTTATTCTCTTCGCACATCCTAATGTGAAAGAATATCCTCAAATGAGACAAATGGGCAGTTAATAGTCAAGATGAGCAATAAGGTTAAAAATAAGGGACTAAGCATTGTGTTGGTGAAAGTGAGTATAACTCAACTGAAGTCAATAGAGTTTTCCCAGGCATACATCTGGCTCCATAAATTTTCAGTTATTCAGCATTCAAGCATTTATCTTCCTTTTATCCATCCATATCTATGCAAATCTCATTTCTTCAACCCAGCTCGCCACAATAAGTATCTCTCTCACAGACATAAAACTTAAATTTTATCAAGCATTTTATTTACTTCTGTCCCATGGGAGAGGAGGCGGGGCGGGGGGGGGAAAGAGAGAGAGAGAGAGAGAGAAAGGGGTGATTATTGCTGCCTTCCCTCTTCCCCCCCTCCAATAATTGGCAGATATTAAGACAAAATTATGAGCATAAATTAAAAAAGAAAAATAACAACAGCTTCAGGTGAGGATTGTAGGTGATAACACTAACTGAGGAGCAATGCCTTTGCATGCTGCAGCTGAAACAACATTGCAACCTACAGACTGTATAGAAATGAAGGCAGAAACTCTCATCAGTGCAAACAGAGAACAGGACTTGATTGTGCTGTGCAGGGTATGCAGGTGAAGCCCCCGTCACCCTTCCCCAAAGAAAAAGATACACACAAATCATGCAGTGAGAGCAAGAGTACAGGAAGAAAGAGGGGATTCTGTATTCATTGCATGGATGGTCATGGTACCTGCACCACTTTTTGCCTTGGACGTGCTTCTTTACACTCCTCCATCCTGCACCCCAAAAGCTGAGCAGCCAGACCACTAACTTGACACCCATCTCTGATGATGATGATCAGCATTCCAACACAGACATTTTTTTCCCAAAAGCACAATACTAAACAAACACCCTGGTTCTTTAACTCTTCATTAAACACTGTCAGATGTTGCCTAACAAAAACACTGTTTAAAACATACCTAGTATAAATGATGCAGTCAGTGAGCTAATACTAACAATCCATACCAAAAAGCTCAGCAAGTTGCATGGGCCAGTGCAACAGGGCCCTCCTCTCCAAAGTGCAGTTAGCCTTATCTAGGCAGGAGAGGTATTTTTTACTCCAAGCCCTAACAAAATTGCAACTACCACATTGCACAGCTGGGTTTGTTATACAGATGCTTATCCCCTGATACTCAGTTGAGATGAATTGGAAAGAATTATTATCAGCATGTGCTAGCAATTTGAGAGCAAGGTAGGAGCCATTCATCTTTCATTTTTCATCCCAGTGTCTCCCTAGACCTTGCCACTACATGCAGCCCCTCCATGACTCAGTTTCCCATGAGTGAAATGAGGATAATGATATCCCCTGCCTCAGCTGGCAGCTACAAAACTCTTATTTGTTATACAGAAAAATGGCAATGTAAATATAGGTCACTGAGCCTCCAGAAGGCAGAAATGAATCTCTGTCACAGCAGTTTCTCAAAAACTCACCTCAGTCATGCCCAGGGCCCTGATGGCACTTAAGTGTTTCACAGATTTGACCAGGCTTATCCTCACAACATCCCTAATATGATGGTTGCATTCCCTCCTGCTCACAAATGGAGAAATCCAACTACAAAAACACTACTGTATCTTTCCCATGGCCACTATCAAAGTGTGTGACACTGCAAAGGGCAGAATCTAGGCCTCTCTCAGCCACAAAGTAATCTTTCTGCTCTTCTCTGCAACTGAAACGTGGTATCAGTCCCTAGAGTCAGCCAGGGCTTTAAGAAAATACGATACACTCCAAAGCCACAGCAAGTATGCACCAGAATTTCTTACCTTTGACTTCAGCAAAAATGTAAATACTACCAGCTTTGCTTTCCTAAATTCTCTCCTCACAGATGTTAAATCATGTTGAAAGCCATTTTCAGACCAAAACAGGTTGGTTAGCATAAAATGGTCTTTTCTCTTGCCCTATTTTATTGCAAACTTTTGTGTTTAAGGTCAAAACACCTTGTTTGCTAAAGGTCACAGTCCAATAACAAGAGCAACAACAACATAATGCTCCAAGTAAGGGGGTGAACATGTAGACATTCGCTCTAATTGTACATCTCATTGTTTGGACATGATTTTACACCGTAGTCCTGCTAGATCTTTCAAAGGCAAGGAGAGAAAAGGGAGAGGAACATAAGCCAGTTAGACAGGGGTTTTGTTTGTTTGTTTGTTTTGTTTTTTTCTCCTTCACAACACTGAAGAACCAAAGAAAGCTCCTGGCCTGAAAGATTTGATCTCGCTGAAACATTTTAAACGCTCCCTGCCATCTCTGAGGACGTGCTTTCAGGAGCTCTGAGCATTCTTCAAGAAATGTGTAGATGAGGCACTCAGGGACATGGTTTAGCAGCCAGCGTGATGGGTATACAGTCGGACTTGGTGATCTTAAAGGTCTTTTCCAACCATAATGATTCTATGACTCAGAAGAAATCAGCAGGAGGTCACTGGACCCAGTGGCTGCCAATTTCTTCACATTTCAATCCTCCAGTTTTCCAACTCCTTTCTTCTCAACTCCCCAGCAAAACACAGGGAAGTTGAGAAGGAATTGCACTTTCCCTTTAGCTGAATCCTGACTTTGCTTCCCCAAAAGATTTCACTCTCCTTATCGAGCCTGCGGGGGAAGAGGGAAGATTATGAAGACAGATACAAAATTCTGTTTACTACATTTTCTCGCACTTGCTTGGACCTTCCTAAATCTGCCTAGTCCCACTCAACTTGTGGGCAAGCAGACCTGAGAGTATTTATGCTACACATTTGAATGGCAAATGAAAAGACAGTCTGGAGTGCCCACCTACAAATTCAACACTCATTTTCTTCACGTGAGTGCCGCCAGCTCAGTCTCACTGATGTAAATGGAGAATGGTTTTAGGGAAATGTGACTGTACCAGTGCTTAACCTAAATCTGTGAATGTGATATGAGAAGCTCAGCAAACCCAAAGATTTTAGGGTTATCTTATCACAAGAGAACCATAAGAACTTATGGTTGCTTATCTAAGCTTAGAAACCTTTTGAGGTATGTCCCAGGGTTGGCAATAACAAACCTTCCTAACTACATCAACAAACAGAAATGGGCTCCTCAGATCCTCCACTTTTGAACAAAACAGAATTCTGTCTTTTCTTTCATCTCTATCTTTAATTGAAAGTTTCTCTCCTTTTATTATCCCAGGTTGCTGTTTTTGCTTGGAGAGATTCTATGGAACCTTCTCCACGGCCACGCAAGAACTCCTAACTATCAGAACTGTGCTAATCAAAAGTAAAAATGGAGACTGCGAAAACATCAGCCTACTTTTGCTTCTGACTTCAAGAGGCAGTCCAGATCATTAAAAAGGAGGAAAAATATTCAGTTCAAAGTGGCTGAAAATCATGGTTTATCTGCCTATCCAAGGATGTCAAAGCACTTCCTAATACTACTGAATCAGCCTCCCTAGCTTCTTCTGAGACGAGTCATCACTGTGGTTGCTCCAGTAAGGATGAAGAAACTGAGGCACTGGAAGGGCAGGCGATCCTGAATGTGCACAGGAAGGCACAGTATAGAAACCAAGCCACCAGCTTGATCTGAATCACAGGGCTATCCTCCACCCCTAAAAGGGATACTGTGAAATCATAAAAAAGCAGTTACTATTTAAAGCACAACACACAGCTCATGGAATAATACACTTAGTCGGAGAGCTGACAAGCATGACTGTGAGCCTCCAGGAAACACACACCTAGGGAAGAGGGCTGAAAGGAGGAAAAATACGATCCATTGCAGAAGACTTTAGAGGGCCAACCTGTCTGTGGGTGCCTTGTTAAGCTAAGAGGTCTTTGGTGACCTGAATTAAACAAATTTGGTGGGTCTCAGTCTATTTCTCATTCTAGCCCACCACTGGAATCAGTGAAAAATAAGTGTTCCCTTCCTCAGTCAGCTTTCAAGAGCTATTTAAGGCCAAGAGAAAGCAAGGACTCTTTATAGGGTAACTGTTAATGAGATGCTAGAAAAGTTTCTTGTTTTATGGCTCCTGGAGTGCACTCTGCACTCTGAATAAAAAATTACCCTACCAAATTGTTGATCTGACCCTTTTCAGTAGCATGATCTTAAGAAGACAAAAAAAAAAGAAGAAGAAGAAAAAAAAGAAGAACATGACAAAAATATATGCATCAAATGCTCTAGAGCAGTGGTCACGGCTCCACAACATAAAACATTTGTTCTGCCACTGGACAAAGTGTAAATCCTATTTTTCTTTCAAAAAAGAAAAAAAGAAAAAAAGATGAAACCTGACTAAATGATTCAATATTTTATATGCATCCGTATACTGCAGCCTTGAAGAAGATGCTGCAGCATGATGGGCTTTGGAGACTTTATCTTGCTGCAGGAACTGAAGAAGAGCAATTTTAACACTGACATAATAGTCAGGCATGTGTTTGTTCAGTAGTTATCCACAGCTAGTATTAACGTGCTTGTGACTTATATTCTTGGCACTTGCGCATATGCACAGATTTCTTTTTTAGTAGGCTGTTCTCCATGTACGCATATGCTTCAGCCTGTGCCTATGCTTCACCTTGGGTCTGTGTATAATTACCATTCTCTGATTCTGTGTGTGCAAACAGAGGGGCCAGACCTCTGCACATGCTTTCAGCACATGCACAGTGTGTGTGTAGGTATGTGGATGCATTCTGGGCTGTGAGGGCTTGCTTCTTGCTAAGTATATGCTGCAGGGTGTGTGTGACCTTGTAGGGTCTGCTAAGGCATGTCTTTATTCTTCTATTCACTTAAACACAGTGGCTATCCTTAAAACATACCTTCCATTGTTGCTGCACATTCAGGTGTTCTTCCCTTCCTTCTGCCTGTTGCTATCTTCCTACAAACATTCTCCCTGTTGCTGTCCTATGTGGCAGGGAGGACTCACTTATAGCTGCTCTTGCCTCACACACAGCATATGCAACTGCCCCCCAAATGGTGCCAACCCATCACTAACCTCAGGGGCTCACCCACCATGGGGAGGTGGCTGTCCCCATCCCAGAAGCAACCCCCACTCCTGGCACAACCCACCTGGGCAGCAGAGCCTGCCCTCCTGTCACACCAGGGCATATCACCGTGCTGTGTGCGGGCACAGCTTTGCAGCCCTGTGCAGGGCAGACAGATTTCACCAAGGGACTACACCATCAAAAGAAGAGTCTGCCCTGGGCCGTAATGAACCACCATTCATTATGCTGTTATGAATGCTGTTAGCAGGAAACTGCTGTAAGCTGTTCATAAATTATGCTAGCTGCCTTTCTGCCTTGCTGGAAAAATTTGTGCCTCAACACTATTCATGTGCCCACACGGCCCAGCTTCCAAGTGAATCTTAAGGGTGAGCTCTGGACCTCTCCTTGGAGTCATAGTCTAGTCTTGTAGGATGGAGCTCCTGCTTTGGCAGGAAGCAGCCAGTCCCTCAGTTTACCAGTCAAGAAAAGTAGAGGCATCAACAGATTGGTGATATGATGGTGATATGGTGGTACAAGGTCTAGTTTTGAAGCAGGTAAATATTCAAACCATAACATAAAACTTCTTTAAGGCTGTTTTTGATGCACAACTCAGCCTGTCTTATTATTTCTTTTGAACTCCGTCCACTATTCTAAATCTAGCTATGATTCTAATATCTTGGTAGTTCTTAAATTTAAAAATATGGATCAGGGAAATAACTCCCACTCTCACTAATCCAATCACTCTTATCAAGTACTTCATCTATATCACAACTCAGAGCAAAGAGAGTTTGGTCTGGAAAAAAAAGAAAGATATGCTCACACAATAGATACTGTTAATGCCACCATGGGAAATGCTAGAAAGGAGCACCCCTTTGCAACTGGTGATAATGTTGCAGGTGACAAAGATCCTTAAGAAGACGCTTGCATGCAAGAGGCCTTCTGTACATCCTTTTCCTATATGGAGAATTAAGATGTGTCAGAGATCCTATATTTTCCAGAAGTCTGTTTTGATATCCTGTTCCGATTAAATCAGTGGTCAAAGATTGTTTGGGTAGCCAAAAACCAGTGCACACACCAACTTCATTAAGGGCATTTAGACTCTGAACAACTGTGTTTGAATCCTCCTCTTCAAAATCATACTTTCTTTTTTGCATTCCCTCTGCAGAATCAGTTTTTGAGTTCTCCCTGCAGGAAGGAATTTGGGGTTCTAAAATCTCATATAATCAAGGGAAAGCAGCAACAAAGTGCAGTGAGGAATTTCAGTTGCTAATATTCTTGAGTAGAGTTGACCAATGATATGTTGACTTTTCCTTTAATGACTATTCCTGACCATACCTGACCATTCAGCTCATCTGAGACTCCTGAACAGTATTTAAGACTTCAGCAAGCACAGAGGTAGCCCTTTCAGTGACTACGAGTATCTGAACCACCTCAGACTTTGGAGTCCAAGTCAGTATTCTGATGGGTATGGAGAAGTGGGCAGTTTGGGATTTAAGGCAGCCATGGCTCATGGTTCATTTACTATCTTTAATGCATTTCAATCTGTTTATTTACATGCATGAGGCACATTCTTGCTTCTCAGTAGAAGTGACTCATGTTGTTGGAAGGGATAAAGGTCACTCTCCATGGATCTATAGTATATGTCAGATAAAAGCACCATCCAGGCTTAGATAAAAGAGAGGTGTTGACCATGAGGGTCATTCTCAAAATCCTTTTGACATGATGCACTAAAACCTAACATCTTGACCTTCTAAACTTGTTCAGAACACAAATGTAAGCATCGTCCTTCTCCGTGCTGAACACAGACCAGCTCTATTCAGACTGATTTCACTGAAGCCATGTGCTCTAAGCACATTGCTTGCTGCATGTAGCTTCTCTAGCCATTCCTTAGGGTCTGGTTAAAGACAGGATTTAGAGCCACGGTTTGCAGGATGGTGAACATCAGCTACTCCCAGGAACCTCAGACAAGGGAGAAGATAGACTGCATTTCTGAAAGTGAGCCTCTCACTCTTGAGACAAGTTAGCAGTAATGAAAGTGCATGCTCCAAAGAAAGTCTGGGGCCCACAAAGCTTCCTCCTCCTCCCCTTGTCAAGGGTACAGACTGAAGGCAATAACTGGGCCCGTCTCTAGTGGAATTCCCAGCCCTCAAATGTCATCAGCAAGCACAGTGATCTGATTCCTTGGCAGCCCAAACAGCTCAGCTACTTCCTTCCCTAGGAAGTGATGCCCTGAATGGTTCTGCTTTTGCTGTCTGCCAGTGTCTTCTGCCTTCCCCACTGCTTCACAAGCCCCCCTCCTCCCTCCACTACTCATTCCCTTGCTCAACGAGGCTGGCATTTAAGAAACACTTATTCCAATCCATTTCTACCCTTGTACAGCAATTGGGTGTCATTTAGTTTGATTTAACCAATTTAGTCCTATGAATTAATTGGTTAATAAGCCATCTGTATGCATCAGGTGACAGAGCCGCGCTCTCACGCACAGACACAGACAAGCTTCCCACTTGTCCTTGTTTAATAACAGGCTGTAGGGAGTAGGAGCTGGAGAGACGTGCAGGTTAATATCACTCCTTGCGGGGAACTGCCAGCAAAGAAACTTGGCTATCGTTGCACTGACCTTGATCTCTAGGTAGAATGAGAGAACCACTTGGTTAGGGTAGCTAGGGTAGGTAGGAATACCTACATCGTAACTAGAGAGGAGCACCAGCTACAGAACAGGCACAAGAACCTAGAATATGGTTCACACTGGTTTGTTTTTGTTTTTTTTTTTTAAAGGGAAGAAAAGAGGTTTACTTCATGTTTACTAGACAGCAGGAAATTCTCAACTACATTCCCAAATAGTCAAAATTTTTTCATGTGCGTAGGAGAGGGAGAGGGGTGAAACGTGGGGGAATAGGAGGAGACTGAGTTCTAAAGCTTTTGATTTAGGTGTGATCCCTAATCATGAGAAAAATACCTCATCAATTTTGATTTCTTTTTATATACCAAGAAAAGAACACTCCTCCCAGGCCCGTTATTTGAATATTATATACAAAACCCTAAGCCGCTCAACAGCCAACAACGGAGCTAACCAAAAGCAAATCCTGCAACATATGCTAACCCACACAACAGGATCAAGCAGTCTGGAGAGAGGAAAACAACACCTCCCTCCCATGGCCACCCATAACTCTCAGTATGCCCTGGAAGACCTGAATCTAAAAAGCCCAATCTAAACCGCAGCACGTTGGTTTTGCACATGGGATGGTACAGTTAGAAAAACGGACTGCAAGCTTCTGTGCCAACACCGGTTCCCAACTGAATGCAAGGTGCAGCCTACTGTAGATTGCATGCTCTAGCTATTTCACACCAAAAAAAAAAAAAAAAAAAAAAAAAAAAAANAAAAAAAAAAAAAAAAAGAATGTGATGGAGCACCTTGGTTGAGGCTACTCCAGGGAGAGGAGATGGGGAGCTCAAAAGCTCTTACAGGGCCCCGTCACTTTGGGTTTTGGGCCACTGTCCTTGGCTTTTCCAGTGATCTGGGAGAGAAAATAAGTGTGCTGCAGATTCTGCAAGGCAGATGTAAAGCAAGTAGCAGGGATGTAGCTCTAAGGAGAAAGTACTTCCCCCCTCTCCCTAAGGAAAATGAAATTACAGTAGAGTTCACTTTAAATGGATCGCATTAGAACAACAGGCACTGCTCGAAGAATAACATCCTCTGTGCAATGAAGTGAAACACTGACAGGCAGAGCAGAGCGGGCTGAAATAGCCCCTTCCAGAAAGGAATGAGAAAAACCTGTTTACCCAGTACACTCAGTAGGAGGCTGTGTGAAGGGAAGAAAAATGACGGAGGAACCCTGCCAAAGTTCCTGGTGTGAGCGTGCCCTGCCATCCTGCATAAAGCGAGCAAGAGAGAGGCCATTTACCGCGTAGGTGGGGAGCCCCCGAGTGTCTCGCTGAGTCTGAATCTCTGCAAAACACTCCTTTGCTCTCATTAGCACATAACCTTGGTGTGAGCACTTGTTCCAGGACACTGTAAAACCATCAAAACATGTAGTCAAACTGCCCTCCTTGAACAACAGGAAACCCTTCCTAAAGGGCCTTTGCTGGGTCCTCAGCAGCTAATGCCTAGAAAATGAGTGAAATTGAGAGCACACACCAACCTAGCCGTCCATAACAAACAATTTCATTTGATCAGTGACCACAAAAACTAGAACGCCTCAGTCTGAATTGAGCAAGTGGCCATGCTGCTTTATGGCTTGTTTAATGGCCACGTGAAGCATATGTGTGAGGCTGTGAGGCTTTCCAGGTTAGACAGCTCACATGAAGAAGGCAGTCACGTCACACTTCACAGGAAGTCTTGTCCTTACTAATTACTCAGGGCCAAATGTGCAAATTGCTTAGGAAATGAAGGGTGCAGGGAGATTTTCAGAAATGCCTTGCCGAGCTCTGTTCCTGAACATTTCTAACGCATTTAAAAAAAAGACAGAGGTGCCCACCCAGCTTGGGAGTATTCGGAAATCTCAGCAGCTGACTCATGGCAGCTTCCAGCACTGAAACACCTTTGAATCTGTGTGGCATCCCATCACCCAACATCATTAGTGCCAGAGCTAGCACATCCATGTGTGCACACCTCGCACATCCAGCTGGAGCTGCAAGAACACTTAGAGTAACCAAACACGGGAACCAAACAAGGTAGCAGGTGAGAACACCACTGACGGAGATGTGCACACCACACTGTGAGACTCTTTTTGTGTATTTGTAGGACCCTGCTGAGACTGCAGGGTTGCAAAAGAGAGCTCATTTTCACATGCACAAAGGAGCACAGAGTAACAACAGCAGGTTGGGGAACCTCAGTACTACCCAGTCCAGTTACTCCAGAAACAGGATCCGTGTCTCAGACTCCCTTGGGGCAGTCACAGGAGGTGACATCCTTCACCACGAGTCCAGAGAAGCACCTCTCCAGATCACAGCTGGCAGCTACTTTCTACCTCTCTTAGTGAGGCAGAGAGAAATGGAGGTTGGAGAGACCTGAGGGGGCTTTAGAAAAGGTTTCTCCCCTGAATTTTGTTTTAGCTCCATCTTTCCATTATTAGTAAGTTTTCTCTCTTCTCTTTCTGCATGATGCCCTCTTCTAACAGCCCAGGAAATCAGTAATTTTCCAGGAGATTTAGTTAATCATACAAATGATGAAACAATGGAGGAATGAGGTTGGGGTAGGGGAAAGACTGGAGGAACAGGGAGAAAGGGAAAGCTGTTTGCTCAAAGATAAAAGGTAACTTAACATAGGAATTAACTGAAGTTTCCTAGGCTCTGTGAACTTGACAGCATCAAAAATTGCATCCTTTGAGCGGGCCCATAGCTTTGGGTATATTTTATTTTCCTCTCTTTCCAAGACTAGTGGACAAAGTTCAGATGAGTCAGATCATCAGTAGAGTTTGCCTACAAGCTCCTAATTTCACATCCAACCAAACTAAATTTTTGGAGCCACCTTTTATTTCTTCTTTTTTATGTCCTCTCCTCTACATCTTTCCCAGCTTTGGAACTCTTTTTTTTTTCCTTGTGTTCTCCTTTTTAATCCTCCTTACAAGATCTTAAATGTTCTAAAAACATCCCCAACAGGTTGAGGGAACGACACAAATGTTTCAGCAAATGCGCATTTGAGCTCCGCATGTTCCCAGGGATGGTGTAATAATAAAAAACAATTAGATAATGCTCAGCAGCTACAGTGAGAGGGAGTGGTACAATCTCACCACGACTAATAGGGTTTTTAATAATAGATGGGCGTCTCTGTGCATGCTGGAGAGGGGAAGCCAAAGTGGTTACAGTTACAGTGCATCTTTTAGCCCAGTGAATCACTGTGAACGGAGGATTAATATTATATGAAAGTGGGGATTAACTTGCCCTCTATGCTTATTACTTCTACCAGAGAGATCCCTGCAGGGTCAGGACTGGGCTTCTCCTGATGCAGCAGGATAGGGGAATCCCACAGAGAAACAAGCACTCTTTCATGAAAGGCAGACACGTGATTTAGCCCTGTGGACAACAGGTGCCACCTTTTGGGAAGTTCGGTAATGAGGAACCTGGAAAGGTGCACAGTTGTGCTCTCTATCAGATTCCTGGAAAATTAAAAGCTGAAGGTGCAACTGATGGCTGGCGCGGGCCTAGAGAAACCAGGGTCCAACACGGAAGAGCAAGTGTTGGGGAGACTGGGCTTCACAGGCCAGCCCTATGAGAGAGGTGCCACAAAGCCCCCCGCCTGTATCTCAGTCCACCTGGCTCTGCTTACAAACTTCACTTCACGCCTCCTTCCTCAAAACACAAATAAAAGCCATGGAGGGCATTCTTTTGTTGCCATAGAAACAGTTATTATAATTTTAAACTGTACTTAATGCATTGTTCCCCTCCTCGAGCACCTGGCAGCAGCTTGCTGTTCAACGGGAAGGCTGTGCCATGAGAGGAGAAGAAGGGCAGGCTCGAGAGCTCTGACAGCTCATCTCCTGCACTCGAGACCCAGGAGCTCTGCAACTGCCTACATCCTCCCGTCCAGCAGTATACAGTTCCTTTCTTCCTCATCCTCCCCTTCCGCCTTTCCCTTTTCGCTTCCTTTTTCTCCTGCTCTCCTTCTCTCATTTCTACAGAGTGTTACATCATTTATATTTATAAAAGGAATTTTCCTGGGGGTGCAAAGATAGTTCAAATTTTCTGTGATCTGATCAACCTTGTGCATAATAAATTTGTATGAAAATAAATTCCCTGGGGCCTATCCTCCTAGCTGAAAGTCTCTGTAATGAAGTATTTTTCTCTAATTTAGTTCAAGATGATGGAGATAGGAACGAGTGTGTGCATGCATGCATGTATGCGTGTAAAGGAGGGGATGGAAGACACAATACTATATAAGTACAAAAGCCAATGATTATAAGATTAAACACTAGCTGAAAATATTGCTGAAGTACCTGATTAGTACAGGAGGTTGACTCCTCAACTATTCCCTCTGAAAAAGACAGAATTAATACTGCCCTATGGCTCCTTGCAGACTTAATTTGCACAATTTCAGTACTTGTCCTTAAAAGGGGTAGGAAGAAAACTATTCTTCCATCCTGCATGAGTTGTTAAGAAATCATTCCCACATCCAGACTAAACCAAAACCACGTTGAGATAATGGGGTTCTCCAAATACAAGACATCACTCCTCTAGATTACAGTCACTGCTCAGAAGCATCAGTTTCTGCCTTTCCAGCCTTTGCTCTATTTAATTCAGAAAAAAAAAAAAACTATTCCATAGGCCTCTTTCCCTGTCCCCAATCTAGCTGAATAACTTGGCTCCCATGTTACTGGCTCTGCCCTGTAGCCTCTCTGACTTGGCTAGTCATTTTATCCTGGAAATGTGAAACTCCTCCTGGTAAAATCTTGTTGAAAGGAGGAGAATTCCACTCAAAGTGTCTGTTTTTTTTTTTTTTTTCCTAAGGATAACGACATTTTGCACCACACACAAAATCCAACCAGATCTGACTCCTAGCAATGATGAAATGATTTTGATGGATCTTGGGTTAAGCCTGAAGTATAACCACAGGCGTTAGCTACACTGACTTGCTATGGTGCCTTCCATAAACCATTTGTAGTTTCTCCCATTTGTTTCCCTTCTTTTCCATGCAGGGCAAGTCTACCTTCCTACTTCATGGTAAAACTGAAGATTTCATTCATCACCCTTACAGGGTTCCAGCCATGGACCTAGCGTACCAAAGGACATCCTCAGATGCACCAGGTCTACTGAACACAGGAAAGGGATACTATCTGATTGACACTGCTCTCTGATTCACATGGACAGTGTGCTCCAGCCTTCTTCAGTGTCATAATACCATGATTTCTTCATTCCATTAGGGCAGACATAATATTTCCGCATGTTAACCTTCTCCTCCCACATTGGCTTGCCTGCTAATTAGTACCTTCAGTCTCAGAGTCGTTGTCTCGTGCTCAGTCTACAGCCCACACAGTAACCAACTGATAAGTTGTGATATATGGGAAAGATACTCACTGCAGAAGAAACTACTACCCAAGTGTTTTAAGAGCACCATCGCCTGACTTCCATAAAGCAACTGAGTCTCTACCCAAAATCTAGCAAGAAGCCTGATCTATAGGTACTTTCAAAGCTTCCACTTCTCAGTCACTTCTGCTTGTCTTTTCCTCTTCTAGACAAAAGAATATATTATCCCCCCAAAGCTTTTTGAGGACATGGACAAAGATGTGTGAGAAGGTGAGGCTATTAAAACAAGGGAGAGGAAAGGAAATGCAGAACTGGAGAAACGGAGAAAGCCAGCCCTTTAACCATGTTACTGTGCAGGAGTCTTAAATGTTTAGACTTAGGACTGCTGCTCCAGCATTACTTTTTTTTTCCAAAGACTTTATCATATGGGAAATGAAGAAAAGATTTTTTATGGGATGCGAATGCAGACACATGTACTATAAAAATACCTATTTTTCTGGGTCATTTTTGTCCATTTACAACTCCTGAGAGAAAAAAAGACCATCCGCTCTTCTGCCTGCTCAAGACTGGAATTATTCATACAGCCTGATAAAGACCTGATCTTTCACACAGAACAGGAAGTGATGAATTCTTCTCAAAAAGAAAGCACACAAAATACACGTTGGAAATGAAGGCAGAGGACTAAATCCATTTCTGGCAAGAAGAGGGTGCAACTCCAAAAGAACCAGTGCTGCTGAATTTGTCTCTGGGAGATAAATACTAATAACCCAGTCCTTCCCAGAGGACAATCTGATAACACTCAAGTTGACACCCACAAACGTCAAGCAGAATATATTCCCTTCTGCATGCGAGCATCTGAGCTTATCACCTTATTTGCTGCTTCTCTCTCAAGTCATTTTTGCAGGGTCAAAGGCTATCGTGGGACTTTAATTAGAATGCCATCGTAATGAGCTGACACTTAAATCAGCCTGCCACTGGCTAAGGAAAATTAACCTTAATGTCAAATGAGCTCCAATCCGGGAATCATGTCATAAGGGGGCAACAGACTATTGCAGATCTGACATGCATGGTGCGGGCATAGAGGGCTAAACCTTGCATTCCTTTGAACCAAGAGTTACACACTGGTGGAACACCTGTCCTAGCCTTCCCTGATCCCCAAATACGAGCAAGCAGGGTATGTCAAGTATTGTACCATGGGAGAGGTTGTGGACTGGACCTAATTTGGGGTTCCTTGAAAAAGAATGCTATGAGAACGTGTGTAAACCTACCGAACATATTGCACAGGAAAAGTCATCTTGTTTCCTACAAAGGACTTTGTCATTATGACTTAATTAATAACCTTGATCTCATGCAAGAGCCTGGGCTGTAAACAGAGGCAGGTGCTTCGCACACGTCTCATACCTTGCGAAGTTTAGGGATGAGACACGCAGCATGCGGATACCCCCTGATGGCTAATGGAGAGGAGAGGCATTCCCAAGGACGAAAGCATGCAGGGAATCAACCTCCCTGTCAAAACTCGCATTTTCTCTTTGCAGATGATGACCCAGCAAGCATACTGCTGCTCCCCACATGGATTATGCACCAGTTTTTCCCTGCACAATCTTTTGGCACAAATTTTAGTGCCAGAGAGTTCTGAGTAAGTTCTGCAGAGTCTTCCAGCAAACCCAGGTATTCCCTTTAGTACCATCTTGCTTTGCATCTTAAAGGCAATGGTAGCCCAGAGGGGAAAGCCAGTGTGTTTTACTCACAGGTACCAGAGAATCCATAAAGAGGCTTACTGCTTTCTTCGGTGAATAACTGCCAGTGCTATCATTTTCCATGACATCTCTTTTATGCCACTGAACTTGACAAACACCTCTTGCCTCCCACAGTTTTTTAGGAAATCCTGCCCCTGCAGGCGTAGTGAACAAACAAATAGACCTAACCTCTCCATCTCTTCCAAGGCAGAGCTCTGCAGCACAACCCAGGGATTCTGCTAACCAAACCTGGGCACAGAGCTACCCAGGGAGAGCAGATTCAGATTGTTCCCTGACAGGAGAAGGTCCAACTTCACTTTGTTAAGAACACACACATCAGAGGTTATTTTAGAAACAACCCTTAATTCATTCTCAACATGTTTCTACTACAGCTGTGATTGATTGACCTTTAGATAAAGGGGATGTATCAGACTGAGGACCGGGGAGATGACTCTACTCAGTACATTATATAGTTTAAAACAGAAACCAGAGTTTACACAAGGATGATAAACAGTAGCATTTACCTCAGCATAAGTTAGTACCCTACCATCTTTTTAAAGGAAAGCTAAAGCCTCTCTTTGAAGACTGATAAAAATCTCAGCTGACTCTTCACTGGTTATGGTCTTTATTTTGAGGATTTGAGTTTCCACTATGGAGGTCAGTGTGTCTGTTTCTCAAAAACAATGAAACTTCAATGGGTTCAATGTTACAATTCATGAACTAATGTGTTAGGAATTCCAAAAGCTAAAGCCATGTTTCACATCCATGAAGGTTCACTTGCCGAGTAGAGGCTGTGATATAGAAGGATTGCAAATACGAGGGTAGAAACCTTACAGCTATTTTTTACACTTAATATTTTTTTTTCAACAAAATACTTAAAAATGGTATTTTTTTTTTTAAGCTTGGAGTATACTTTGGTGTTTTTAAAATACTCTTACATCTTGTGATTTTGACACAAGTCATTCAATCTGTTGCATTTTTGCTCAGATCCCAAAAGGATTGAATAAAATTTTAGCTTTCATTAAAAAGAAAAAACAATGTTAATAAGCCCTGGGGATTTACTGAAAAAACAAAAATTGTAACTATAGATCTGACCCAAATGTCTTGAACCTAGAGGAAAATAAAAAAATGCAAATATTTGGGAACTGTTTATATTTTCGAAGTACACAATGATTTCAGAGGAAGTTGCATAGTTTGGGGCAATATCTGACACCTGATGCACAGAAGGAACATCTCTGAATACCAATTTTGAAAGGGAAGAAACTTCGAGGCATTTCTATGGTAGCAATTTTCCCTCCTCATTAAAACTTGCAATATGCAGATTTGATAGACGGCATCAATGACATCATCTTTTCCTACCTCTTTCTCTTCTAGTGAAAAAGTAAAATAGCCAATACTCCTATAAGCACTTAATGCAGAAACAAACCATTGTCCTATAGTGAAGAGGAGCTTTAGACAATTTTAAATAAACAAAATATAGGGGGAAAAAAAAAGAAAAAAAGAAATAGGTCCTCATCTAAGTCATAAAAGACACAGAAAAATGGCATCTTTTTGCCTTTCGTTTCCCCATCAAGAAACAGTGCCCCCCCCCCCTACACACACACACTCCCAAATAAACCCCAGGCTATCAGAACATCACTGACATTTTCTTTAAAGACTTGTTAATTAAAATAACATTAAGATTGCCATGTTCAGTATTTGTCAGGCATCAGAAAAGACTACTAAAATGATCACTGAGGGGCCTATTAAATACCATCGTATCCTCTTAGAGTAGCTAATTACAGCCATTTTAAAAGGTTCTCAGTCCCCTCATCCTCCAAAAATCTCTTCCATTTCTTTATTTACTTACATGAAATAACCAAATGTTAACAATGTGCTACTCGGGATCTGATCTGAAGAACAGAGACATTGTCCCCAAGCCCCCAATGGCACAAAAGAGTCCAGTGGTATCTCTGAGTGAGGAAACAAACCTGATAAGGCTTGAATTCCTTCTTTTTTTTTTATTTCCCCTCCATCTTCTGCACTTTATATTCCCTATTTGCATCATTTGAAGGTTTGGGCAAAGGCCACAGAAAACATGAAAGCTGGGAAATAAAAGAAAAGATACTCTCAGTAATTCAGATTCAAAAGCTCGAGGAACTTTGAAGATTGCAAGCCCTTTGAGAAAGGACCCAGCCTTCCTGATCTGCATTTGCACATCACCTTCCATAGCAGGGTCACACTGCATGGCTGCTAGAACTACGTGCTAGAGCGATTAGAGCAAATACTACTGAAAAAGGCTGGACTTTTCTTTCTGCAAAGAGCTCATATTGTACCAAATACAAAGATGACAATTTATTGAAGAGATGGGATAGGGAGCCTGTACTTACTGGACCTGCTGTTGAGAGCGAAGGGAAGCCATCCCAGCGATGGCTCCACTATCCGTGCCTAATGCCACACCAAATCACAACGCTCAGGCACAGAAGGTACACGCTGAGGTGTTACCTCTGGGCTTGCTAACTGCAAGAACAGAGACGAGGGGTTCCAAGCCATCTTGGGAGCACTCAGAAGTTGACACAGCCCTACCAGACAGAAGTGGTTGAACCCCCTGGCTCTCCACCTCCCAGACCGTCAGCCTGTGTTACGCAGCACTGCCGACACAGACTCCCTGTCTCCCTGGGTACAGGTGCAAGGGCTGACAACTCGGCTGATGATTCGATCCCAAGGTGTGCCTTGAGCAGGAATTTGGAGCCATCACACTTAATGATGTTGTTGCTTGCTTTGTGTGTGAGGGAGACCATTTTCCACATTGACCTTCAGATTGTTTTTGAGGAGGGCAAGCATTCCAGTACCTATGCCATCTGCAAATCTGGCCATCCCCTCAAGGGTATAAGAAATAGGTCAGAGACTTTTCCTTCCACTTCCACTCCTGCAAAGCACATTAGAGCTCAATTCCTCAAGACAAAGCATTATTGTTATTGTTATTTTTTTATGGTGCAAGAAAATATTAATGTTACAAATAGCTGCCATTAGCCTAAGCAGGGCTGAACATTAATATGCACACTGGTGTCTCCACTGTCAGGAAGCAGAGAGGCCCCAGAGGCCCTGCTTTCGCTGGGGAAAATGATGATGGCATTAGCTCTAATGATAATGATAAGGAGGCTGCCATAAATGATATGACAATTTCTTTTGTAATCCTGCTCGAGCAAAGACTTGTTCCTTACTCCTCAGTGTCCATAAAGAGATGCTGCTGGAACAAATGGCAGCTTGACTGATTTATTTAAATTTATCAGACCCTCATGGTTTTCTTAAAATGCCAGCTCTTTGGGTTATGTGTCTAAGTAATAAACTCAGCTTCTTACTGTATCCTTTAAGATAAATTCCTAATCATCAAGATTTTCTACAAAAGTTAGATGATATGACTTTATCATACCCTACAGGATCCTAAAGAAAAGGAATCCACATCTATTTATATTTTGAAGCCTTGTGATATTTCAGTCTTTTGGACTAGTGATACTATAATATCTAAGGACAAGGGGAACTCTGATGGAAAAAAAAAACTTGGAAATGAAAAGAAAACAACTACTAATTAAAGTTGTCTCTGACATAAGATGTTCCTGACCCTCATTTCTTTTGCTTTTCTCCTCTCTTATTCATCATTGCCTTTATGTATATTACATCTCATACATTCCAGCAGGTCTTTATGAGACTATGCCACGAATCAGGTCAGAGAACTGATCTGGCTCAAAAGTAACAAAGCGAAAGAGTGCAAGAAGCACGATTTCTTCCAGAAAGTTTTTTGATGTGCAGACCTGCAGAGAAGTGGGCTGGTACAGCCATGAGGGCAGCTAGAACATAGTTTAACCTGCTTCTATAGTGAGAAAATGCAGCTGGTACTATGGGAAGAAATGCAGAGGGAAGCTCTGGATTCCAAGGGCCCACCTGAGTCTGTCAAACTGGTTTGGCTTTTTCAATCATGGAACAAAATCAAGTTCCTATTTATATTAGGGAAGAGGGAAAACAAATCTGTTGAGAAGTTAAGGTGCTGGTTATGCAATAGCAATCAGTTGTAACAAGTGCAGAAGAACTTTGCACCTGGACACTGACTGAACATGATTTTCCTGTCTCTCTAGCTGATGAACAAATTACATAGTTTTTTTGCCTAATATCAGTGCATAGAGTCTTTCTGCCTTGGAAGCACCTATTACAGCTACTGTAGGCAACATAACAAGGTCCAAGTGTGGGGGATACTGGGGTTTGTTTGGGCAGTTATTGTACTGAAAATCCCACTGAGATCAGCTCAACTACTGCACTGTCGGCTTTTGTTTTTTTTCACATTTGTTCTTGTGACATGTATGATGCAGCTCATTAAAAGCAAATTTAAGCTTTAAACCAAAAATAAAGCTCATTGCACTGAGATCAATCCCAAGGGACTAGCCTAGGTGACAAAGAGCCATATGGAGCACTGCTTCAGATAAGGTGGCCAAGTAAAAATCCTCCATACAAAGACATGCACAAAAACTTGGCATGTATAGGCCAGTAACACAGGTATTACAGAAAGACAATTTCTCCTCCTGCATAGCCTCTACGACATACAGAATAGGCGCAAGCCTCAAGATCTATCTCCCAGATAGTATCTGTCCCAGATAATACAGCAGTAAAAGAACTATTTGGGCATTACGTAACAGCCATGTTCAAGCTACAGAAGCTTGGAAACAAGATGGAGAATATCAAAGTAGCTGAAAATATGAATCATATTTGCTATCCTCTTGTGCTCTTTACTGTATCTCCATTTTATTTAGTTGTATGCCTGAAGTCTGTATCTCAAACTCACTTAGTCCCCATACAGTTTCTCAAATGCTTATTACTCCAGCTGGCCTGCTCGGAGGGATGCTTTCTCATTTCTTTTTCTCTCTCTTTTTTTTTTTTTTTTTTTAAAGTAGAAACTCAGTTATTCAACAGAGTTACTCTGCGGAGGCAGCAAGAATATCCCAGCAGGAATGCTAAGCAATGATGACCATGCTTGAGAAATCCCACATTATCATAAACCTCCTGTTTTGAACATATCCAGACCCCATAGCACTTCTTTACCCAGTGCTACAGACCGCAGTATGAATTAATCTATGTGCAATTAATCTGTTTTTGCAAAAAGTCTTGCTGGCAAAGACTCATAAAAAAACAAGACAGCCATGAACATTTAAACTTGGACACCCCTTACTGTGGCCTGCATTAAGACAGTGCAGATAAGCTGGAGAACTCTAATAAACAAGGACCACAATACTGCAATTGTGATTAGAAGCAGATGTACACTCTCTACAAATGATGTACATTAATACCATAACATCCAGTCATTCAATACTGTCTCCTTCTATCAAAAGTTGATAGAAAATAATGAAACTTATAGGAAGTAGAGATCTCACACTGACTGACATCAATGGCAAAACTCCGTTTATCTTTGCTTGTGTAGGTAACGTTTTCCTTTCTATGCTTATACCTTCAGAAAGAAGTTTCTTGTTCAACCACACTTTTGTTTCCAGGTTTGTTTTTCTGCTTGTCTTCCAGAGCGGATTTGGTAGACTACACAATGTCTATGGATATAAAAAGTCAGAGCGGGAATAACTCTGAATCACATAGTATTTGTATGAAAGCCGCTCCTGGAAACCAAAGGCACAATATGAAAGACATTCCCTAGCCAGATGTATAGGTTAAACGTATGACAAGCTTAAGGTACAGACACAATGTTAAGGTATTTGAAAAGTGGAAGCATGAGCCTTGCTCCATGGTAAATCCGTAAACCTTAACTTCAAGTGGCACTATTGAGACGTCAGTGCAAAGAGGAGATCAGAATGATGAAAAATACTTTCAGAAATACTTACTCCGGCTCAGGTCGCACACCATAAGAACACGGTGGCAAATGTCAGAAAGGATAATCAGCTTGGCAATTATGAACATGCTCAAGTCTGCCATTCCCATGTAACTTGCACTGGGTTTATAAAGACCAGGAAAAATCATCTGTTCCAAGACGGGCAAAGTCCTGCACGTCCAAGATAAGGGCAGTCCACAGTAGTATTCATGGTCTTTTTACAAGTCAGCTTGGGAGAAGGAAGGATTGACAAAAAAATAAAATAAATAAACCCTATACAGGTCAACAGTACCCATGTTCCCTACAAGTACTCTGATAGAGGCAGTAACTTACTGACAGGTGTAAAGCAGTGCATGCTAACCATTCCAGTAGCTGGATCACACCATTGCAATTAATCTGTTTTTGCTTGTCTTGTTGGCAAAGTCTCACAAACAAAGAGTATAGCCATGAACATCTGAAATTGGACACTCCTTACTGCGGCCTTTGAGTCAGAGGAGCGCAGCACCTTCCCAGCTCATCACGACACAGCCAACTAGTACTTCTTGCACAGGAAAACCAAAGCTTCACTTACCTAGAAAAGAAGACAAAAAAAAAAAACAGTGAGAAAATAAGGTTGGCAGAGTCCCCTGAAATGTACAGATGCTGCTTTTCTTTATTGCTCAGGTAATTCCCGCACTTATTAGGAGATTCCTGACATGCTCAGGCACGGGAGTGATCTGTGATAGTCTCTTAGCACATGGCCACTGTCTCCCCTGCTGTAATTGGTCTGTGGTGCCATTTAATGCTATACAAATTATTCATTAAGAAAAGCAAAAGTGAGCAGGTGTTTTCATCAACATCTTGTTCTATTAAAAAAAAAAAAGATAAAAAAAAAAAAAGAGAGAGAGGCTCCATGACAACATCAACCACATGGAAAGGCACAAATTATTCTGACTGTGAACAGCAGGGCTCAGTAAGTCTTTCGCAGCACAGCGAAAGAAACTGCAGCAAGACAGGAAAAGATCTCCCTGTTAAGGAAGGAATGGATTGGGTCACGAGCCATTCTGCCTCACGGTTCTGGACTGAATCCAACTTGCTGCAACTGGCTATTGCTGGCATTTATTGGCTGCTTGATAATTTATATAGAAAAACAAAATGCCAGGTCTTAAACAAGATCCTACTAAATATTCATGTCTTCATAAAAGAAGGCAGTAATAGCCTTGTGGTCAGTGTGAACAGAGGTGCCGCAGGCTGAGTGAGCCAAGAGAACTTGATTGTCTTCGCACCCAAAGGACCGTCCGCCGCACACTTACACACTGAGACATGTTAATCTAAGAGGAGAGTGCCCCTGGAACTGCCCGTGCTACAAATTGCAGGCCTTAAGTCTTCAGAGAACTACCTACCGCAATAAATCTGGGCTCTCCACAACAGTTTCATGCTTTCACTATCTCTGAAGGAAACTGAAATTTTAATGTTGACTCAAGTGGATTCAGAAGAGTGCTAATCTAATGGGGTTCTGAAACCCAGTCTGGCACTTTTTCATGCAACCCTTGCAAAAAGAAAATGATGAGCTAACAGCAAAGTCACTTATGACTCAAAACAGTTATTGTATTTTAACATTGTACTGCTGTCAATCATCATCTGAACTATGGTTGCAATGAAAGGCCTTGATAGTTACATTTGGTGCAGTAGATTCTGCTATGGGATGGAAGGAGAGAACTGATTTCTTGAGATCCTGTGTCTCTGTATTTCAAGATTTTTATGAAGATGAGACACCTTTTCCTGTACTGTGCCAATATAAAAAAAAAAGAGAACCCTGTCTCACAAACCACTACCACCTAACTAAGTCGGGGGAGGACATAAAGAGAAAATGTTAGATGGGATAAAAGGGAGATTTGCAGGTCTGACATTCTACTAGCCCTTTCCTTTTGACCAACTTCATGTTCAAAGCTGAAGTGGGGCTAAGACATGCTATTTTCTCAAATGCTGATTAACAGGTCTGGAGCCAGGACCACCAACCAATCAGTCCAAACTCAAACTTTGCAAAAAGTAGACAAATAAAGTTCACTTATCTAGAGGTAATTCTGATTTCCAAAGAAGGGCAGAGAGGACCTGAAACAGGAACAGCCTTCCTCCAATTCTGAACAGAATTTGCATGCTCAGAACTGTGTGTCACATGCAATCCTGCTCCGCTCCATCAGTCCTGCATACAACAAAGCAGTCCTTAAACATTACACACAGACTGGGTCTGCTACCTCGTGCTTTAATAGAATATGGCTGCTATCACAGAATGTCCTAGAAGAGATGAAGCCAGGCTTGAATAGTCTGAGAGAGGAAAAAAAAGCACACTATACATGTTCATGGCATGTTTGCAAAAAGATTGCTTTGCTCATAGTCAGCTTTACACCATTATAACATTATATCGATTTCAAATTAATGATAATCATACTCTTAATCAATATTCAGTCTACAGGATAAACCTCAGAATCTCGCAATCAGGATAAAGACAGCTGCCTCTGAAAGCACCCAGATTTCTGTTTGTACACAGAAGACAATAAACCCCAGACGACTTGCTAAGCCTTGGCATTTTGTTTCTGCAAAGCCCTAGCTTGACACATACATCCTTTTAAGTAAGACTTGGTTCCAAGGCACACCAATACTGCAACATTTTAGCAATACATTGCAGCACAAAACACTAACATTACAGAAGTTAAGCAGCAAACAGAAGTTAAGTAACTTAAGTTAGAGAGGCTAAGTGATTTGCCACCAGGTAACACCGTGACTCTGATGCAGAGAGAAGCAGGGTCTGTAACTCTGCATTGGTTTCCCCGATGCAGACGTTTAATTAGCGGGTGACGGCACCGCGGAAGAGCAAACCCACAAGTGCAGCGCCGCGCTGGTCTGCAGCCTCCCGCGCACCGTGCCCGCCCCTCCCCGGCTCTCTCCTTGAAACGGCTCCCAGCGAAAGGCGGATTCCTTAATTGTGTTATTAGCTGAATTATTAATTGATATGAAAACAGCATTTTACTGGGCATAAAAAGTCATTTGGAAATGAGATAAAACGTTCTCGGCGCTGCCTGCCTCGGAGCAGAGCTGGAGCGAGGGCTCTGACAGCTTGATTATTATGCACATTAGTGCAGTCTGGTGAGCTCCCGACACAGCGCGCGGAGTCCCCGAGTACCGTATCCATCAGGCAGCGGCTCCCTCCCTCTTTTTCCCTCTCCGGCTCTTCCCCCTCATTGCCTGCTTTGCATTTATGCAGGAGACCTCAGGGGTAAATTTTTCTTTCTGATCAATCCCAGCTGTCATCACTACAGGGTTGCTAATGAGAGCGGCAGTAGGGGAAACACTATTTTCCCCTTAGACCCACATCAGGAAAGACTCTGTGCCTCTTCCCCAAACTCTTTTGTGCTCTAAATGGGAATAGATGCTCTGTTTCCCAAGAAACTTCTTATGTGAAAGGAGCTGCCTGCGTGTCTCTCCGAGCCATCGGTGTCCCACTGTGGAAGCAGTAGTCTGTGTACCTTCCTCCTCAAAACTTTCCACTACCTCCTGTTGGGAGGGCTGTCTCCATGCCCTTTCAGCTTTTGTCCAAAACCCTTTCTTTGGAAAAATGTACTTTCCTCGCTTCCCTGACAGATCCTTTCTTTTCCCTCACGGCCAGAGGGAGCCCACTTCTGCGTATCCCTCTCACCGTGCGCGTGCTCTGTTCAGTGCCGCGTCCTGCTCACGCCACGGGCCTCCTTCAGCCTCCTCTCCCAGCCCGCCAGCCCCCCAGGCTTCGCAGGGCTGCAGCAGCCACCGAGCTGCCTGGCAGATGGTACCAATTAATTTTGAGCCTCCATTAAGCAGGCAGAGTGTGTCTGCATTTGTGCAAGGGGAGTGATAACCCCTTGGCAGCCCTCTTCCCTTTCCTTTCTCCAGTCACAAACTGAGCGGGAACCAACCCCTCTGGACCCACATCCCTAACAGACGATCACAGGAGCTGGCGAACACCCGGGATCAATGCTGTCTCTTATATGCAAACCTTGTAATTTAGCAATAACTACTCAACCACCATTGACCTGCTAATTAATCCATGGATTTTTTGTTGTGCCTTTAATCGTTGGCCCTGCTATCTGAGGCGCTTTAGACTGCTCACTCCGCACTGAGCCTAACCAACTAAATGCTACTTCAGTTCCGTAGTAATAAAACACTGAAATATATTGACTCCCTGCCAACTCTCTGGCTCTCTCGCTGCCTCTCTGCGTGCTGGCTGAGTGCTAGCGTGTGAAGCGAATATAGAGAGGGGAAGGCATTGGCCGTGAGAGATGAAGTTTGGGACACAGGTGAGAGAAAGCAAGAATTAGTCATCAGTGATAGGTCATCAAAGGCAGCCTCTGATCCCTGCTATAGCCTTACTCTGGCAAGATTCAATCTGCTGTTCTTCTGTCCCAAAATGGACACAATATTTGGCTCTACGTATCTGCTGTCATGGTGAATCCTATTTTCATCCCCAGTTCACTAATGAAGAAAACACTGTCTTCTTGACTATCACAGTCACACCCACTATACATGTGCTTAAGATTAAAAGAAAAACAGGTGGCAAAAAAAAATCTGTATAGTGGAGAGTCAGGAGAGCTACATTTTCTTGCTAGAGCTGTCATCAGAGGGTCTCTCTGTAAACACGGATGAATCAGCTTGAATGAAGTTTTCTGAAGTGACTCCCACTTTTGTTTCCCTGAATTTGTGCCATTTCGGTGGAGTTGGAAATGGTGATTTGAAATCCTGACATGAGAAGGAGCTGTGGACACTCGGACCATTTGGACACTGAGTGGCTGTGAACTGGGCATCCACAGTAATCTGTTGCTAATATGGATCATACTTCCAATGCAGGTGGGATAGAGAGGAAGGAAATAAGGGGTAACAGCTTGGGGCTGAAAGCAGAGAAATAGGAGGAGGAGGCTGTTAATTCAGTAAAGAAAATTCTCCATCGAAAACCACTCCTTTTCATTTGGTTAAGATCAAAATAGAAGTTCTCTCAGTGGTAGCTGATATTTATGCTCCTACAAAGGAATGGGGTGGGAAGTCGCAAGACTCCAATTACTGCTGTAGCTTGCTGTCATTGCTTTCACTGCAGCTGATGAAGTCCTGGAGCTGTTTCTGATTCCCATCTTGCAGATTGCTGTAAACACATACCATACACTACCGCCCTATCCAACGAGCTCACTGTCTCCCTCCAGATGAGTGATGGGAAAGATAGAGGTAACAGAAATGAAACAGTGCCGGGGAGCTTGGTGAAGATTTGATAACTCCACATCTGCCACTCTGCATGCAGCTCCTGGTCAGTTGTTAGTGGCAGTATGTTCTGGTCTAGCTGTAATTAACTGACCTGAAAATAACCCAAGAAAGCTCTCTGCACTTTCCTGTGGTCAGGGCCTTACAGGGGTGAATAGAAAGGTGATGCCCTTGAGGAACGTGGGCTTCAATGTGGCACGAAAAGGAGCTCAAGGGCAGAGCAGCATGCAGTTTTATTCAGCCACACACTCCAATAAGAAAGGGAAGGCCTGGCCTTGTAAGGAAAATCTACTGGGCCCCCACATCGACAGTGTAGTGACACTGTGACAACAATTCAATAGCTCAAGAACTATTCTGTTAATGCACCTGACACTGTAATTCCGGGGCAATGGCAAGTACAAAGGCATCTACTGTCAGGGTAAGCTGTTGGGAAAGCAGTCCTGCAGTGGACCTATACTTCTTGATCCTAATGCCACAGTTTCCATGTAAATAGCTAGTGTTCCCAAGCCTGATGCCTTCCCCTGTCCTTTTGTGTTTGTCTCTATAAACAACAATGCCAGAGCATGTCCGGGGTACAAATAGAATAAGACTTCCCAGCAACAGCAGATCACACTGGGAACTCTGCAAGTGCTTGGCAGCAACATTTCTGAGAGTTTCCTTGGGGACTTCCTGGGATCTGCGATTGTCCTGATCTCCCCTCTCTTTTTTAATACTTCAAAAAATGTTTCTGAAATGCAGGTCACTTGGGGTAACTTATGATCTCTTTTACTGTCAGACAGCTAGCAATGGACCTCCTGCTGATCAACGGTACAGGACTTCTGAACAGAAAAGTTTTTTCTGTGCTTCCCCAAAATTGGCTACTAGTAGTCTGGTTGAGAGGGAAGAGGCTGAAAATTGCTTGTTGGTGAGAGTTGGTGCATACTGAGTCTGCAGCTAATGCACAGTATATGCAAAATATCTCAAAGAAAGGACATCATCTTGCTGAACAGCTTTGTCACAGTATTGCTTGAACAGAGCAGCTACAAGCATGAGAAGAAATACTTTCTCTCAGGTATCTTCTATCTAGTTCCTTTATAAAACAGTTGTCACCAGAGAACCATTTCTGTCTTTGCAAAAGGATATGCCTCACAAATAGCTCTCTTTTTAGGCTAGCTGAACATTCAACATACCTAATGTACTTTAGTGGACAACTGCAAACTGACCTCAGTTTGGAAATACGCCGCTTTACAATGTTCTTCCTATCATGCATATAGGCCCAGTCTCACAGCTGGAAGTTCAAGACCTTGGAATTTGAATCTTCTTCACAGGGTTGTTTTCAGTCTGTGCTACAAGGTCTTCTTGTTTGTGAACTCCCTTTTGCAAGAGAACAGACCCACTGCATCAGCTGGCTGCCTAGGCTCCTGGTGCCAACCCTGGGGTAGGATGAGCACCATAGGGTATCCATTTTTTGCATTCTCTGAAGCCTGGAAAAAATGTATGGGTGGCTTCCCCTCCCTATTCATAGGAATGAGGAAGTAGGAATAGCTGCACTACTATAGCTTCCTGCATCTTCAAATATAAAATGAATCCTTAACACCAAGTGACTATGATTTGGGTAGGTAAAGAGCACTTATTCTCATCCTTTGCTTGTAAAAATGTTTCTTCAGCCTAAGGAGTAGACCTCAGTGGAGCACTTTAGATTCAGGTAGCAACAAAAAGGAGAGTTTATTGTACAGAGAGCATAAACTAGGTTCATTCATACCAGCTTTCTGCAGCCTCTTTGTCATTGGCCCTATGAAGATGCTGCCTTCACTATACTCAAGAAGAATATCTCTCCTCATTGACTGATTATAGAGTCCTATAGCAAATTTGCATTTATATCAGGTTCCCTTTGTAGAAACTTGGATGGATGAGAACAAAGACAGCGAGAGGGAGGGAGATGGTAAATTGGTTCAGGAACGAGGTACCATGCTCAGACTGATGCATGACCCCCCTCCTCTACTCCTGTGAGATCTATTAAGCCTGTGACAGACAGTCTTAAGTGCAACCTCACTGCCTGGGAGGAACACAGAGAATAAGAGAGTATGGGGAACAGCCTATAAAGAGAAGTAGTTAGATGGGAGCTCAGAGAACTTTTCTGTCTGTGGTTGCTGTTCAGAAAATCTGTCTAGGCATTTACAAGGCCTCCATCAACAATATAATATATGTCACCTTGCACATGAATTTCTGCTCACTGGCTTTCCTGGGAGGCTGGGAAGAACTATTATGGCCAGTCAAAAAAAGGGAAACAACAAGATTCAATGACTTCTTCAAAGTCAACTTGTCAGTTTCTAGCAGTGATGGGAATCAAACACAGATTTTCTAAGTCTGACAGCCTAACTATCTTTCCCCATCCATTTTCTTGTACCAGAAAGTAAAGAAACGGTTTTTGTTTTTTAAAGCAGCCCGCTGCTCCTTGTGATTGATTCTCTTCAAGCAACCTAGAGGATGAGTTGGCACATCCCATTTTTGCCAGCTCCCGACAGCTGCCCTGCCCTTTCCTTGTAGCACACAAAGCCAGAAAGTTTGCATTAGATTGTGCACGACAGAATGACAGCAGCACAGGAATGCTTTCCAAACCTGAAACATCCTCCTGCAAAGGGAGTTTTCAGCATTCAGCAAGGTAAGGGGAAGCTGACAGAGGCTGCTTCAGCAAGAGGGATTTGCCCCGTTTCAATTAAGCCTCAGTTGTCGTCTCTATTCAACTGGGTCCCACCTTGTTGACAGCAGATCAGAGCTGTGTGCTCAGGACAAGGTTTGAAACTTCCACCTCCTACAGCAGCAGCAAACTGCCCACCGCATTCCCAGCTATTTGACCGTGCTCTGGTAGCACAGGAAAAAAAAAAAAAATCTCAACTGAAAGACTGGAGAATAGGAAGTAGAGTGGCATTTCCCAGGCGTCCACTCCTCAGCTGTTTGTGTCAGGAGGAGGAGATGGTCCTGTTCAGACGAGACAGCCTGAATGACTGATTATATCTATGCCACTGAAAGATGCTGATGAGAAAAACCCAGGCTCTTGCCTGTCATATTTTCAAACCCCCCAGACGCTGGCTCGGAGCCTTGCCTGTCGCTTTCCTTAAGCCTCTGTTGAGGAGGAAGAATGAAGATCTCTGAGACAGTGTTTAGTGTCATAGACAGTTCGGCAAGAGACAATTTTTCACCCAGTAAAATCCCTCTGCAGAATATTATCTGCTGGTTTTCCCTCTTTTTTATGATTTTCTTATGATTATCTCCCGCTGTTTCTGTCCTCAGCAGCCAAATAAACAAATAGTGGGATAGCTGTCAGCAGCTTTAGCTGAGTAAGAAGGCCCTGCAGACAACCTTGGTGGGCTAAACCCTACCTGGCCATTAGCAGATCTGCCAGCTAATGTTCCTCTGCTTCCCAGCAGCATCAAAGTGAAGAGTCAGTCAGGTCTAAGGGTTGGAGGGAATTGGGAAGGTGCTGAAAATGCAGCCTCTCTCTTCTCTGCCCATCTTTTCCTGTGCAGGTAGGGACATGGCACTGTCTCATCTGCAAAAGATGATGGTGATGATACCGATAACAACAACCAGGCAGCAGGGAAGAGCCATGAATATGTTCAACGTCCTCGCCTCTGCTTGGAACATGCTCATGTCGTTATTGCATTGCACAAATTAGAAAAAAAAAAACAGTCTCAGAGAGGTGAAGGGACTTCTGTGTGGGGGGGGATGTCACAGAAGCAGTCTGCAGCAGAGCCAGGAACAAAACTCAAGGAATCTGAGCACCAGACACTGGTGTTTTCCTCATAAAACCATTCTGCCCTATTAAAGAATGAATACGCTCCTCTCATTCTCATGAATCGTTCACCCATCTCCCTGTCATTAACAAACTCTTTCCTTTTCCCCACCTAGTTCATCAGATAAGTATTATTAGTATGGCAGTAGCATAAGGATGCCCAACACTTTACATATAAATAAAAAGGCAAGTGCTTTCGCAGGGGAATTTAGAATCTGGCCATCTCTTTCACTTGTAGCTCAATATTACCTTCGCTGGCTCATTTTTCTACGCTGTTCAGGGATTCTGATCCCTCTGGGGCTATGTTTAATTCATCTCATATGTCTTTCTGAGATCTTTTGCAGGTACTGATCCTGTCTTTTTCATGAGCTCTTCAGGGCTCAGATGTCTGCCTTTTTTCTTCCATGTATAGTTTGCTTTCTTCTCTTTCCCTCTCCTCAGATAAAGCTCTTCCTCTGCTCCAGCCTCCATATTTGCTCTTGCTCTCATATCTTTTTTTCTCCTTCCCACTTTCACACGTTTTCTCATTTTTTTCTTGCTGAGCCCTCTTCTCTTTATCTTGACACAGACTCTTTTCTTTATACTCTTCTTGAGTGTAAAGAGTGTACTTACATTCTTCTTGAAATACCCATCCCAGCCTTCCTGCCAACTCTGCCAATGTCTCTTCTCCCTCCCTGCAGTGCTCTCTGTTGGTCTAGTGTTGGATCTTACCAAACAGATATCTTTCCAGGGGTGCATAATGTCTTAATAACATAACAGACTTCCTTCTCATGGGAAAATGACTCAAACGGACATAGGCAAGTGACTCATTGGCAACACAACCTTTGGAAAGCAAGTCCCTAGGGCAGTGCACTAGTCCTAGGCTGTGCACTGGCCTAGAGACTGCAACACAGGAGCTGCAACATGGCCATGTTGGCTAATGTTTTACTAGTGTGAAAATAGTTTAACCCAATGGCTCCGTATTTGGTTAGCATGATCATTTCAACTTCATTATTTAAAATTAAAAAAAAAAATCTAACCTCTGCTTCCTGCCTGTTCTCCCACACTATGCAGACACCTAGGTCAAAAAAGCAAAGGAAGAGGTCAGGTGCCCCATTTATCTACCATGCCATGAACATGAAAATGCCTTATACTTTCAGTTTCCCCTCAGCAACGCCCAGACCTAAACTACGGTGCTGATGGGCACAAAAGAAGATCTCTTCCAGGCTATCTGCTTGGAGAAGGAGGAGTTTCTTACTGTTTTTATGTGGATGGTGTGATTTTAGGTAGCAAAAAGCACCAGCCCACTTCCAGTCATCACAAGAACTGGCTTTTATCTGACAATGCTTTGAGAACCCAAAGTTTCTGAAGACAGAGAAAGAGGAGCTTCATGTCTTATCCTACTTTCTGATTGTGATCTTTTCCTAGGACCAGAAAGGAGAGTGAGAGGGTCAGCTCAGTTTCTTTGCAGCTATTTTCACAAGTTTTTAGCAGCTCTCTCACCTTGATTCAATCTTCAGCTACTTCTTTCCCTCTGTTAGCCATACAGCTACTCTCATGGATTTTCTTACGATTAGATAAAAAAAAGAGATATGATCCTGAAACAAAGGTAGTCCTCAAGAAACTTTGTAATCAAGAGATTACAGCACTTTCACATTTCCTAGATACACTGACTAGATCAAAGCAGCAGCTCCATGGCTGCTCTAAGTCATGGCTTTGAACTCAAGAAGCTGGGAACCTTTGGAATACTGTCACTTCCATAGAATACGCCCTTGTGTTTGTACAGACAATCCTAAATTTAATTTTAAAACACAAAAGAACTTACCATGGTTACTAATCTGGTTTTGGATGCTTCAAGTTGCTTCAACTCTTGCATTATAATATCTAAGAACATCAAAACAATACCTAGGCCTCAAAACGCTGAGTTGATTTTGACTGTGATGCAGGGGCTTCCCCAGACATGCTCCCAGGTATGCTGTCCCCTGTGCTTCCCTTCAACCATTTATTAGTTTGCAGATCAGAGCCTCCCACTGCTTCCGTCCCTAGTCCTACGCTCCTCAGCTCTTTTCCTGCAGTTTCAAGAGGCCAGTTCAGGCCTATTCTCTTTTCCAAGTTCTACAGTAAAAGAATCACCCTCCTGCCTTCCACGGACAGTCAAAACAAAGCTATTACTGCAGTTTTACTACCTAGGACTGGAGCTTTGCAACTTTTCCTCAGCCCTTCATCCAGCTCAGAGTCTAGAAACATGGACTACTATATATTGACATGTTAGTTGCCATTCCTGACCACCAAGAGTAACATCAAATCTTGGCTGACCAAAATAAAATGAAAGTTGAGCAAGACAGAATGCTTGCCTTGCTGTAGACACAGAGAGGGAGTGAGAAGGATGAGGTGTCAGATTTAAGTGAGACACCATGAATGGATCAAGGAAGCCCCGTCAATAAATCAAACCCAGCTTTATAATTTCCCACTGAAGCTACAAGGTATAATGCAAGCTTCCAAGATAGGGGCCCTGGGTTGGAAGAGGGAGACCAAGGACAGAAATTTCACGCTTATTCCTCATTTTAATGTCAGAGAGGCTGATACAGCAGCAGCGTTGAGCTGCCCATTTCTGGCACTTCAGAGGCTGTTACAGGAGAGAGGCACCGGGGCAATCTCACAAGCAGCAGCAGCCACCGAACTAACAACCCACCCACTGGCACAAAGCTGAGCGAGCTGGGCGGCAGCCCAGGAGACACAGGATAGTTGTGTTCCTGGGTGAGCCAAACTATAAGGAAAAACGTGGTTTTGTTTTTTCCATGCAATCTCCACTTTCTAAACCTTCACCTCCCAGCAATCCTTTGCCCTCCATGTAGAATTCAAGCAAAAGTGTCTCCCACAGTAGAATATACACAACTATGATAAAATAGGAAGATAAAATAGCACAAGAACTGCTGGGGGGCTGGGTGCTGTGCAAAAGCAAACAGCGAATATACAGTGGAACCATTGTGCTTAGAGAAAGAAAAGGAATTCTTAGACCGGAATGAGGCTGCCAGCACTCTGGAATAACAGCAAAACCATCAGTCCCTTTTGCTGCCATGATCGTCAGGCTTATGCATTGTGTAAGTCGCCAGGGAAGTGCTACGTTTCCTAATCCATGCTTCCCAAATAACAAGAAACTCAGATTGGGAAGCTTTTGTGCCCACCTGCATTTCTTCTTACCCTGCTTTTGCCATGGAGCAACTCAGCAATGGGCTCGCTTCACCCCTGTGCCGTCCAAGAAGGTTCTGCATGGAAAGAATGCTGCCAAGCATCTCACTTTACAGCAGAAATGGCCCTGAGACACTGACAAAGAGCTTGAACCCGCCTTGTTCACGTAACACCTCGACTGACAGCAATGAGAGCATTGCAGGAGTGCAGCGAGCAGCCTCCGTGCCTACGAGGAGAAATACAACCGCGACACTTACGAAGCTACAGCTAGGGGGGATTTGATCTGTTCCCTACCACTGCTTTGGCAAATGTAATTTACTCCTTGGCAAGCAAAGGACAGGCAATAACATACATTGCCTATCCTGGAGAAAAGCAACTTCACCCCTTCAGTTTTTATCTGGGCCTGACTGTGTCTTCAGTCATGTAGTCAGACCTCTGCTGCTCTGTTCCCATCCCCAGCACTTGTTGTGGGGAAACAGAGAAGGCAACAAGGGTCTCTGGTATAAACCTCGGAAATCAGCATGCTGGTAAAGGCAAAATCCCAAGGCTTTCCCCTGGAGGAGTAAAAGCTGTTTAGAGCAGCGTGTAAATTCACAGCAAGAAGCAATAAAGGTGAGTTTTATACATTCCCATTATTGCTTCTACGTCTTTGCAATAATGTTTATTGACATGTTTGAACAGAGCACAAGCTGCAGTTCAGTTCAACTGCCTGTGAAAATGGGACATTTGTCAAGAAAAAAACCTTACAGATTCTAGCAGCTCCTCTCTTCCCAGGTATTAGATGGGAATGCTGGGGGTATGGAAGACTAGGGATTGCCTTGGTTAGCAATCCCCGAGGAGCACCTGAGGGAGGGGGCAAGCTCAGAAGGTGGATGGGGAGCTTCTCGCTTTGCACTGACACTCACGCATGGCCTATAGGTATGCATGCACATCAATTAACAGAATGCCTGTGAAGCACAAAATTAACCTTGCATGGCCAGAGGGATGTGCTACAGAAGTGTCCTGTCTAAAGATGCTTGGCCTGGCTTTAGCCAAGATACGCTATACGAATTTCCTCTTGACTTCCCAACACATAGAAATAATTCTTCTCCTCCTTTCCTTGGAGCCTTATCCTGTTAGGTAAGGACCCTCTTCTAACTCCTGTGAATTTTGAAGATTTTTGAAGACAGGCAGTACATTTTAACTTCATTAAATGCAAAAGATGTTCTTCTTCAGGAGGCAGCGTGTTGGAACTGAATGCCTCACATTTCAAAAACACTTGGACTGGCCTCTTCGTTTGGTTCTCTATAGATACAGGATTGACATCAGTCCCGACACACCAAAGCTTTTGGATGCGAATCCCTGGGCTGAGTTTTAACCAACTAATGCTTCTAAACAAATCTACATCTGTGGTTCTGCTTCACCTCTCATCATCCTTTTCACACTGAAAAATTAATTTGACGTGGATACACTTGTTTCTCTAAAAGCTAAAGTAATCACATAGCTCGTGCACTTACATCCCTACTTTCCACCCACCTCTTCCCCAGCCCGTCCCAGGCCCTGGGCTCCCCACACCAGCTCTGCGCTGAGCTGCAACTATTCCAGTCCTAAATCCTCTCCGTGTGTTTTGTTTGGCACCAGTCAAACTAGACCTAGCCCTATGGACCCTTCCCTCCCCAGCATCCTGCAATGTCACTTTTCATTAAGCTTCATAAACCTTTCAAGTGACAATTCTCTCTGCATTCATCACCGCACCAGCCCAGGGAATAGGAATGGCCTCTGGTTAACATCACATCACTGTTGTGGCTTTGTTTTTGTGCATGTTGATCAGAAATTACCTGGCTTAGAGAAAGTAATTTAGTGATAAATGATTGCCCGTTCAGAGGTAGCTAGTTTTAGCCATAGCTGCCAGGTATTAATCTATTTGTCAATCCTTTCAGATCTTCTGTGCTGATGAGTAGTTGTACAGAAAAGGCACAAAAGCAGCTTACAACTCTGAAAAGTGAAGCCCTCTTTTCTGAGGGCAGAGGACAGCACAAACAATTTATTTCACTACTTTTCTGCTGCATTTCTGAGATGCTCTAGAAGCAAGAAGTACCAATGGGAAATGATTAGTGAGGGCCAGGGTTCCAGCTTTGACCTTCAAAGAGACTTTCAAACAGGCCTCAAAGCAAGAAAAGCAAAGATTTATGTCTCAAAACTATCTGGGAGTGTCTAGATGAACCACACAGTGGGAACGTGCCAATTCATTGAAAAGTCATAACTTTTGTTACCCTAAACTTTCAACAAGGGCATCCTTACAATGAAATTTCCAGTCATACATAGACAAAAAAGTAAAGCAAGTAGCTGGATTCCTCACCTAGGATATGCAACTCCCAAACTCCAGGAGTTTAAATCTCAGATCCTGCACCAGAGTACCCATCTTAGCAATGCTCTCTCTTTTTGGTTCAGTATATGCTTAAAAAAAAAAAAAAAGTGGGGCACCTGCACCACTTCTATGCTTACTCTTAATTCTCCCAGACCAGGGGACAAGAAGCCAGAAAAACAACGGCAGCTTTCAAACACCAGAAGAAAGAATGTTATCCACTGTCTGTTTGTCTACAGCATAAAACTGGAGTCACTCATCCAAGCCTGCTTGTTTGAAAGGACGTGGTGCCATTAAGAACTGGCACACACCTACATACCTCCCAGGGCAAAGACCTACATACCTCCCAGGGCAAAGTACACCTCTCCAGGTAAAAAAGTGACACCCAGAAATTGAAAGGATGGGTTTGATATCTCCATGCAAACACTTCTGAAATTCTGTGGCACATCGTTTGATGCATGGACTCCAGTTACACATTTGTGACTCCCAAACAGATAAGTGATCACAATATATACCAAAACATGGTATTTACAGGCTGTTTTGATCATGTCAGCCAGAATTGAAACTCTGGGATCAACTCCTCAGTGTTGTTCTGGATTCAGCATATTGGTGAATGACATCAAAAAAACTCCTAGCTTTGAATGTTTCCCTATGGAGAGTCTTGAAGTCCACAGAGAAATCTGAGCCATCCCTTGGGTCCCAACAGAAAATACAGTTCAGACAGAGGCCTTGGTGCAAGCCCCTCTCAAAAGAACCAGAACAAACTGAAAGTGCTTCCTAACACTGTTTTCATGCTTCTTGGAGAAAAATACATCTTTTTAGTGACAGAAAACTTCTGGTCTCTGCTTTGGTAAGACAAAAAGTCTACATTTTCTCTTTCCCTCCTCTCCTGCACTCTTCCTCCTGGGCTGCAGGACTTTTCTTTCTTGAGCTGTTCAAATTATGACTGTCCAGCAGTGAGCGACTATCAGAATGTAACCTGTCTTATCAGGCCCTGCAAGTGACAGGGCAGCAAGCAATTGCCATTTTGAAAGCAGATGCTGAATGCAACTGGGAGCCTTCCTCCCCTTCCCAATAAATTCCTCCTCCTCCCTCTTTCCCCTCTTCCCTCTTTCCCCTCCTCCCTCTTTCCCCTCTTCCCTTCCTCCTGTGACTTCCTCTCACAAGCCGCGGAGAGCCCATAGGTGGGAGCAGATCCCTTGCTCTTTGCCCTGAGCAGCAGTTCCAGCTTCCTTGGGTTGGTGCCTCCATGATGGCCTGGAGACTGCTGGATCTGGTGACCTGGGGTAAGACATGGGACTGCTCCAGGCAAGGCTGGAGATGAGAGGTGATGAGGACGGCGTGCCCTGCAGATGTGTCCTCACCATCCCTGCACCTCGTTTCATCACCGGCAGCACCCCGCTCCCTACATGTGCCCATCCAGGGCTCCCACGGGTGCGACGGCGTCAGCAGGAGCTCTGACAGATCCCCGTGCCTCAGGAGAGCCGCGGAGAGCCCTTCCACCCACAAAGCGGCGGCTTTACAAGGCTCCAATTCCCAGCTACAAGCGGTCCTGGCCGTGCCAAGGCAGCGGCGGCGCGTGCCGTCACTCACGCGGCCGGAGGGCTGCTCCTGCCAGCCTTCCCGGCTACCGGAGCAGCTGCTCGGCGCCGGGAGCAGATGGCCGCGTGGCACACCTGGCAGGGAGCAGCCCTTCCAAGGACGAAGCGGGAGGCAGCGCTGGCGGGCGGCGTGGCCAGCCCCACGGCCCAGCCAGGCTGAGACAGAGCAAGCATGCCCATCCTTCCCGCTCCTGACCCCTAAGTTGTAAGAAGAGATTTTTGTCTATGTTGGCATGAATCTGGACAGGTGCTGCTGATATCCGTAAATTCACACATCAACCACAATGCCCTTTTTTGTTTGTTTGTTTGAGCCAGTTGACAAAAACAATCCCAGCTCATCCTTTCCCACAGATTCCCACAAAGATATTTGGATTTTCCACAGGAGGATCCAGCAACTTGAACCCCACTCTCCCTCCAGAAGCAGTGGTGCTGGGAAAGGTGCCAGAGCCCTGGCCCAGGGCACTAAGCACATTTCAATCTCTGCCTCTCCCAAAAAGAGGTACTGACAGAGCACCGGCTATGGAGGCAATCCCAGCTCCAGCTCCTTATCTTCCCATCTCTCCCAGTTGAAAGGAATGGATACAAGAGAACATCGCAGAGCACAAGAGATATAAAACAGCGATTACGCCGCATACAATCCATCCCAGAGAACTGATATGTGAGCGCACATACATTTAAATATTTGAAAAGCATCTTTTACAATGAATATCAAAATGACATACAATCCAAGCCAGAGAAAAATGCCCTTACTTCTCCCTATCTCCCTTTTCTCATTACAGAGATAAATCTTGCGTGCGCCTTTCAGCTGCAGAGGGAGAGTGAATAATATATACATAAAAAACATATATATGTATGTGTGTGTGAGTATGTATGTCTAAAATATATAACAGTAATAATCTCAACAATTGTAAGAGAAGCTTGCTGTGGAATACAGCCAGGCTGGGAGAAGAGAAACATGGGGAAACAGTTGATGCCTCTCTCTTCCCATCTGTGAAGTGGGTGGGAGAAGATGCCAGGTAGCAAATGTGCCTGCTCCCATGTACGTATGAGAAAGCGAGAGGGAGGAAGGAGTGGGCAGGATGGTTGCATGCATGCAGCAACAGTTTGCAGTTTGGCAGCCACGGGCAGTCAGCTCTGTCAACAGCAAACACTCAAAAAACTAAGGATGGGTACTGCACCTATCCTGAGATTTTAAATCATGCCAGTCAAGAGTAGCATCCTTTTCTTTGTATTCTTGTTTTACAATGGAACCTGAAATGAACTATGACTGCAGAAGCTCTTCCTTGTTTGCCTTTTTTTATTTTAGCTCTTCTCTTTCCTTTTAAACAGCCCCAGCTATGACAAGACTCACTCAGGAGGCTTAACAGCACTAGTAGCACAAGAGCTGTGTTATTCTAGACGTCACAGGAAATGTTCTGACTAAGGCAGCACATATATCTCCCACAATGACTAGGCAAAGGTGCTTCAACTCAGGATTAAATAAGCCTTTTGGAGGGCCATTTCGGGTCCTCAATTCCAAACTTAAAGGGCCTCTTTGCTAAGTGGAGTTTAGCATCTCTTTGCTTGTTCTTCTGTTTCCTAGAGGCACAAGAGTCCTGAGGAAACTGCTGTGAAGACCCTACTAGTGGCATTGGTGGACATGATGCTGTTGATCCTGGCCATCGGCTCTGGCTACGGTGCAGGTTGCACCAAAAATCTGTATTCTGGAGGTGAGTCCCTGAGGCACAGTCTTAAAAGAAAAGAAAACAAAGAAGGATCTTTTTTAAGTAAAGGATGGGAAGGGAAGTCCGAGCCCTGCTCTGACCTTGGAATGAGGAGAGAAGCTATGTGGTATGAGGTCCACACAGGAGAGCCAGGGCAGGGTACAGCTTCCGATGAAATGGGTGTAATTGCATTACACAGATCACACAGCCAAATCACACTTGCTGGCTAATCCTAAGAGGAGAAGACGGCTGCAACATCTACCTTAGCCTTCACTATATTGACTTCTTGCCCTGGAAACGGCGTGGAAGCCAAGCTAATCCTTGCACCAGAGCCCATCCCAATCACAGCGTGCTCCTTTGAATATGATAAAGTAGACATGGCTTAAAACATAAAAGCCAAGAGGAGATTTGCCTTGGACTTTCACAGAGAGAGGATTTTATTTCACAGGCTTTGAAGCACTGGTCAAGTGTCAGCTATGACAAGTCTATATTCCCAGTATTTATATCTCACAGGGGCTCTGATGCCTGAACTTCAAATTAATCTCTGTGATCTGCAATATTAAGATGTAGAGATGCTGTTCTTTTAATTAGGGGGTTATACTTGTATTCCCAACCCTGGTAGAAAACAAAAGCATATGCAACTGTGCAATGATATCTCAATGATGTTCATCCTTCTATATCCTCAAGGGTAAGTGCAAGCCACATTTTCAAGCCTTATTCTTTTACAAAATACACAAAAAGTACTTATTTTAAAGTAAAAGAACTGTGGATTTTCAGAAGCAGAAGCATCTTGTAAAGCACAAATTATCCTTGAAGTACAAGACAAAAAAAAAAAATCCAGAGTGAGAAACACTGCTATTGTCTTCAGTTTACAAAAGAAGAAAAAAAAAGATACAGATCTGTGAAGTGGCTTGTACAAAGTGTCACAACAAATAGGGAACACTGTGAGAAACACAGCGTAAGTCTCCTGACCCACAAAAATGATTTTCTATGTTGCCATAGATGTGCTCTCAGGACTCTGGGCACCCAAGTGAACATTTTTCTGTTCTGTATTTTTTATTTTTAATCTATATATTTGGTGGATGTCAGGATTTCATACTTGTGTGTCTCTGTGTAGGAAGAGTAGAGTCGCTGATGCACATGGATGCATTACTGCATTTACACAGCTTCACAAATGTTTCCATATGTGCACTCACAGGCAAGCTGCAACACTTGTGCAATTACAAGCACATGCAAAGGCAGCTATGTGTGCAGGAGGCAACACAGTCCATTCTACGCGTCCTGGATAACTAATCAGAGCCTGCCCTGGCTGTCTTTGCTATTGCTTGGGCTATGTAAAAAGTGACAGATGCATGCATTTCTGCTCAGCTTTGACTTCTGGGTATAGCTGTGCTTGCATGGATCTAAATGCCGAACAAATGATCAGCCAGCTGCAATGTTACTTTAAGCGTTAGTCTGTGTATTGGCTCTGGGAACAAGCCTGAGAGATGCAGTTGAAACTGGCACAGTCACTTTGAGTACAGGATCTGCATAAATCACTGTCCGGTATATTCATTCCTATTGACAGATTAATTCCTTTCTCAGGTTTTGCTTAAAAGTGTATCACTGAATACTAATAACGGTCCCCAGAGCTGCAGCGATGTCACTCAAGGCAGGGCGAAACACACTAGGGAGGGTGACCGAAGGAGGTCTTGACGTGAGGAGCTCCCAGCTGCTCCGCATCCCAACACTGGCAGCTGGCCGCAGCGGAGCGAAGGGGACAATTTTGCATGCTGGGGAATGGATGGGACTACAAGAACCTCCAGTTTTGCCAAAAGGAGACACTAAGCATGGAAGAAAGCCCCTTTAACTTTGGCCAAGTAAAGTCTGGAACAGGAAGGCAAATCCTTATATTACCACAAAACTATTAGGCAATGCAGCAAGGGCATTGGCCTGAAAGGCAGAGCAGACAGCAGAGCAGGGAATTTTTGCAATGCTTCCACCAGCTCCAGCTGATTTCTTGGGTGCATTTTATACTCTGCACCTGAAAAAAAAAAATGAACGCAAAGATATTTTCACTTAATCAAGTTTCCGAGCTAAGGTGTCAGGCATGGAGAAATCGCTTGTCACTCCGATGTTTCCTAGCACGCGCTCGCCGCGCCAAGGAATGGAGGGCAAAGGGATTACAGAATTAAACGATACCAGTGCAGCAGCCGGAGAGTAGCCAAGATTTACCTGTCACTTGGAAGAAAACTCCATTTCATTTCATGATTTACTAAGAGTGAAGGTTAAAGTGGAGGGGGCCTGGCTAAGTCTTGGGATCTATAAGCAGGCAATGTCAGAACCATCACGCGGAGACGGCGCTCACCAGGCGACTTAACCTTTCTCGGAGCAAGGCAGAGCAGCTACACCGTAATCCCTTGATTCAGGCTTAGGGACACACTCCTATCAGATTTCATCACCAGCAGTAAGTTACCTGGCAGGTTGTGGACCCAGCTTCACCCTTGCTCAGACGACGAGAAGTGGTGTTTTCAGCAAGTCCTGATACTGTCGTTAGCCCTGCACACCTGGAAAAGTGGCTTGCAGTCTCAGCGACATCTGCCTAACCCCACTAAGTCTGCAGGGAAATGATTTTTATGCTGTGAGATGCCTATTTGTTTTTTATGGAAGACAACACCAAGATCAGCCTAGCAAGGTCCTGCAGAGCTAAGTGTGACAGCAGTGAGAAGGCCCAGTCCCTCTTCCCTGCCTCTCCCTTCAAAACAGGCTGCTTCCACCACGCTGTCTCTGCCAACAAGACTGGCAGAAGAGTGGGAGTCAGTAGCGCTATGTCTGCCTCCATCGATGACGAATGACCCTTAGGGCAAAATCTGTTTCTGCCTGTACACTTTCTTTAGTGAAAACACTTTTTTTTTTTTTTTCCCCAAACTCGCAAGTCTCTTCTCCACTTGCTCATGTGAAGATATGACAAAGAGCCCTTGGGACAAAGTCCTCAGAAATGACATTCTGTTCTTTTACTTTCTGTGCACACCTCTGTCCTATTTCACCCCATCAGAGAGAGGTTTGATGTCTTTCCCTAAGGTACCACCTGCCTTCTCCCTCGCCTGCCTCTCTTCCTCCGCCTGCCCATCCTCCCTGGCTGTAGGCTGCCTAAGACGGGTCGGTCAGAACCAACTCACGCTACCTTCTTTGCAAATGATTGCAACACTTTTGTTCAATTTTTATTCAGCTTTCTCCCTGCTTTTTGAATCTTGCTGCCTTCCGTGTCACTCCTCTGTTCCACTAGATCGGAAAGCTCAGAAGGGCAAGTGATGAGTTCCTGCCAAAACGTGCAAAACAGCAACTTTGCTGAAAAAGAGAGCATCTGAATGAAAATCTGAGGTTTGCAGCTAGCTGAACCCAACTCCAGAATTGAATGCCTCTGACCTTTTAAGAAAATTTTAGTTCTGTTGCCTGTATTTCAATTTGTAGCAAGTCTGAACAGAGCATTTTTAAAAGATGTGGGTATGTTTTTTCCAAGATGTTACAGCCTGCTTTGCTTATATCTACTTTATACTGGCCTGTTTTTAGATGTCTCTTTTAACTGGGTATACCTGAAGGCAAATTAATCCTCAAGTGTCATGAATTAATGCCACATAGTTTCATACCGCAGCGGCAACCATGGACTCCACAGATATTTTCAGGTTCTTTATCTGTTGGGCAGCTTTATTCTTATTAAATGTGTCCTGTCATAAAATCAACTGCCCCTTAATGACATTGGATGCCCTTCCTCTTGCCCTGCTCCAGTACCAAGAGGGCTCTGCCTTCTAGCTCAGCACCGTGTTCCAATCTTCCCATGGCTCAGATTCCTCACGCTTTTGCTGGTTATCCATCTTATAAATGGATTTGAAGGTGACCTAAACACTATTTTGGTCCACACAGATGCTGACTACCTCTTGGCTAGAGGGATGACAGCACATGTGATGCTGCGAAAACAGTAACAACAACCATTCACCCCCTCTGTTAAATGGGTATCAAGCTAGTTCTGCTTTGCCTCTTCTCCAGAAGACCACGTCCTGGTCACACCTACCGTTCGAGTTCAGGACAGTAGCCAGCATCATCTTCCACCACACAAGTTGTACCTTGCTGCTCACTAGAAGCTCACACGCTAAGCAGCACCCCGCGCGCACATGAGCCACAGACTGTGAATATCCCATGCAGTGTGCATATTCTGCCATTAAGCAAAGGCTTTCCACATCAGTTTGATCTGCTACCTCACAGTTTTTCCCCATTTCCCTCCTCCACACTAGCCTCTGTGTTTTTTTTCTATTCAAACTAGGTCTTTGAAAACTTTAAAATCCATTAATGCACAACTGCCTTTGCTCTCTTTTCTGCTTTTCAATGTCTTCCCCCGCAGTTTCTTTCACCGGCCTTTTCCCTCCTCTTCTTCATTCTACTTGTCTGCATCTCAGCTTATCCCCACTGCATCCATTTCATCCCTCTGATACTTATTGCCTATGTCTTTCTGCTTGCAGGCTCCTCTATCAGTCTTTTGCTTTTCTCTTTCTCTAATCTATACCGAATAGTCTTTTCTTTGCCGTTTTAAGTGAAATAAATGAAGACTCTGTCCATAAATGTAAGTGAAAAGCACCTCCCTGGATATTTTTAAATCTTCCAAAACAAGTCCCAAGGCTCAGTGAAATTTGCCTAGAAATAGCTATTTTATTTGCCTAGAAATAGCTATACAAAGAAGCTCGCACCAGTTTTAGACAGAGTTAGTGCTTCACACATCAGGAGGTATTTGACTATTCTACCTTTTTCTCTAAACAGAGGCACTAAAATACCACTTAGATTCCCTTCCTTGCCCTTCTGTGAGTAGGGATGGCCCCAATGTCACAGAGAGGGTGAAGGGTAAACTCAGATCAGCCAATATACAGCCCGTCTGATTTGGCCAGTACGGAGCCTCTCCATATTAATCTCCTTCTCTTATACACCCAACAATGCATAATTTATCTTATTCACACTGAAGAGAAACTCCTGAGACCTTGCAGTTTAGACACAGACTCGTATGGCAAATCACCTCCTTTGGATGCAAAGCACAGCCAGTCTTGGTGGTTTTGCCTCGGCCTTTGCCCGCAGGCAACTTGAAAATCAAGGAGCTAAGCCAGGCTCTGAATAAACCATACCAGAAAGAAGAGAGGAGGTGGCTAAATGTGGCAAGTATCTTGACAAAAGGAATGACTAGGGAATTATAAAGCAGAAGTTTAGTTTTGGTTCCCAGAAACTAACTGGGACAAATAATCACAGTACTTTTAAACACCTGGAAGATAACAAGGAGATGAGCAGAAGCAACATGGATGTGCCAGGGAAAATCATGTCAAGCCAATCTAATTTTCATTACTGAAAGGGTAACAGGTCTTGTGGACAGTAGAGAAACATTTCTGTCATCTATCTTGTAACAGGTCTTGCGGACAGCAGAGAAGCACTTCTGTCATCTATCTTGACCTTAGTAAGCTTTCTGACACTCTTTCTCATGACATTCTTATAAGTGAGCTCAGAAAATATGGTCTAGATGAATGCACTATACAATGGCTACAAAATCTGTTGGAAAACAGTACTCAAAAAGTACTTATCAGTGCTTCACTGTCAAAATGCAAGGATATACCAGGTGGGGTTCTGCAGGGATCTGCTCACAGTCTGGAGATATTCAATATTTTCATTAATGACCAGGATAAAGTCTGTTTATTAAATCTACAGATGATAGCAAGCTGAGCAGGGCTGCACGTGGAAGGCAAGGCATGGAATACAAAATGAGCTCAACATATTCATAACAAAAACTGATAAAAAGGAGAATGAAATTCAATATGGACATGTTCAAAGCACTGCATCTAGGCAGGAATAACATACTTCACAGATACAAGATGGAGAACATCTGGGTAGTTAGCAGCCTTCCAGGAAAGGGAGTTACAATAGAAGGAAAAGTAGCTGCAGCAAAGCAAAAACTTAACATGAATCACCAGTGCTCTGCTATGAAGGTAAAGGTAAACACCATGCAAACATATTTAAACAGACCTGCTCTCTGCAAACCACAGAAATTAACCTTCTGCTTTAGCTAATCAATAGCATGGATCAGTCACCTGACAACGACCATGCCACTATGTATCCTGCTTAATGGGCAGTGCCATAAGCCAAAACCTGTCTTTTCACATCCCTAAGAACACAGTGATTTACTTGCTGGCATCACTGGGAATGGCCTCACCAAGGTAAGGAGCTAAGGCAACAGCAACCAATATAGAGATCCTGATTCCAAGAAAGGATGAAATCTTGGAGGAAAGATCGTTGTTCCCAATAAAGACGTATCTAAAGGAGAAGCTGGGAAATTGCAGAGCTTGTAAAAATGGCAAGCATAACTGATGAGCTGAAAGGACACATAGGTTCCTGCTTGCTTTTCTCACCGTTCTGTGGTGGGAATATGAATGTCTGTCCCACCATATGAAAGTTATGAATACAAATGAAAGAGAAGAATCTAACAGAGGAAGAAACAGCACCAAGAAAAAAACAAATGAAGGCTCAGGGTAAAGGATTACTTAACTCAGAGTGTGACATCCCATATAAAATTCTCACCAAGAAAATGCAAGATGCGTAATAGCCTGGCACATGGAAAACAATCACAGATTAGACCCCTGAGAATATGCTTCTCTGTAAATATGCATGCCTTCTAGTGAAAAGAACTACTGATTTGTAAGACCATTTCCTTCTCTGTGATGCTCTGAGTTTCTTTTGATTTCCTCTTCTGCAGTCTCCGGATGGTGTCCTTGCTAAAATGGATGCTCAGTGCCCCTTTGGACCTTCACATGGTTAAGCATTTAGCATTGCCACAATGAGAAACACCTTTTACAATTCAATCTGATCTTTCCCTTGGATTACTAGAAGCACCTACTCCTGCTGTACTAAAAATGTTAGACTGCAATAAATGATTTCACTGTAAGAGGTTTTAACTGTCATAGGCATCAAAATAGCTTTGCAATGGTTATGAGTAGATTTAATGCAGAAGTTTGACAGGCCCATGTGCCTGACAGCACAACGAATGATTCAGTAATAATAGTGTGCATCTCTCCCCAGGGGACCCCAGCCTGGAGATGCACAGACGTTTAGAGCTTACAGCCCCATCCAACAAGAGAAACAAGGAGGCATCTCAGCCACGTCCAGACATAGAACCAGCTTTTCTTGCAGATCACATTGTTAGCATCAGTGAGCAAAGGCACAGGGGATGATTATGCTTCATTTCTGGAGGTATCTGACAAGGCTCCCCCCATTCAGTCACCTGGTGTTATGCTATCTACTACAGAAGGTGGTTTATGCCACTTGCTGGCATTAGAAACATATCCCTGTGGCGACAGAGATAAAAGCTAGGTGTGCCAGGGCACACTATCAGAGCAGTGAGATACATGGCCCACATCTGATACTGGGCAAGGGTCCAAACAGCTGGCTCACAACTGCACTACAGGCAGCAACATCTCCTGTAGTGCAGAACTCATAATGCTGTGACAAGGCTCTGAAATGGGCTCAGGAAATAAAGGAAGGGATTTCCACTAGACCACTGCCCTTAACATAGTGCCCAGAATACTGAAGCCTATTTGCTTTGTACAAGGTAAAAAAGAACTTCATGGTTACACAGGGTTATTCCATGCTTGGTAAATGCAACAGGTGCAGACATTTGGCTCACCTTCTCAGACAGCACAGCATTTGCAGCTGGAGAGGTTTTCTCAAAGAGCTGAAATGTCATTCAGAGAACAAACCCAGTGCCCAGGTTTTCAAAACAGAACTCAGCATGCAGAGAGAGAGCACGTTTGGAAAAATGGACTTATTACAAGACCACCACACATCTTAAAATCTTCTGTGGGTAGAAGCAGGCATGCAATATTCACATGCAGATGTTTTGAAATTCCTCTCAGGCTCTCTGGGACACAAGTAGGACTCCCAGTCACTTTAGCAGTTCCCTTCATGTGTCCATGACATACAAAATAAGTATCTCTTCTTTTTAAAAACTAAAATGCCATTTAATTATTTTCTAGAAAGACTAATTCATGCAGTGAAAACTTTTTAAGGTGAGGCTTTGTAAGTGAACACTTTACTTATGCATTTCTCATCCCAAATAAATATCAGAAAACTTCCTCCTTAGCAGCAGAACATTGTTTTCTTCTGCACATAGAACTAACAAGTCCTTCTGCCCTTCTCAACTCCCTGGCCAGTGAAAAACCTACCCCAGAAGCAGCTAAAGAGGGGAAAAGTGAAGTGCTGCAGCTCTCAGGTGAATTGTATGTCACAGGTACACACCTCTATCCCTGACACCGTGTCAAATACTCTGTCATTAATAATTCCTCTGATGTAATAATTCCTAAACAAATGTTAACAAACATACAGAAAATACATCAGTGAGGAATGAGATAACCAAGCAAGTGGCAGTGCAACTAACTTCCCCAAACAGGGGAATGGAATATGCCCAGTGAAAGGATTCAGATGAACACAGGGTTGGTTTTACAACACAAATGTAAACTTACCTCCTAAGACTGATAGAGTCAGTTCCTATAAAAAATACTTTTAAAGGGAAAAAAAAAAAAAAACATGGGAGAAGCTAGCAATGTCAGTTTGGAAATAGAGGAGGTCCCAAACTCTGTTTGAATGATTCATACCCAATGGCAAATGCAGAGAACCAGGGTTTTTTTGGCAAATTGGATCTCCAAGGAGTGATGTGGTTGAATTGACTAGAGATTGCATAAAATTTTTCACAAGTGACTGATAAGAGTACAGACCAATACCATGCGTTACTTGTTGTATTACGTGTTTTTGTAGTTGCTTTTCCAGTGTTTTAATAGGGAATGCTAGGCCTTTGTTTGACTCAAACAAAACATAGTTTTGGTTTTCCAAATTTCCTCCATTTGAACTGACAAGCACTTCAAACCACGAGTTTTTCAATTCAGTAAACTTAAAATAAATCAGCAGTACAGGTGAACTCACAGAGTGTCTACAACACGTGACAAGAGTGAAATCCCAGATATATTTCCTACTACATTGCAAAACTCATTCTGACAGCTGATACAGCCTTTAAAATAATTGTGTCCACAAGAGGTGCTAATAGGCAGTAGACAAAAGCAGATTTTGCCTGGACAGCTCCCAAGTGCAGAAGGACTGTCCTCCTTTCATATCTTCCCAATTGCTCCCAAGATTTATAAACATATACACTTCATATTTTACCCTGACTTCTACCCCAAAATCCCAAACAATTTGGGAAAATGTGCAGAATTCTTAGTGAGAGAATTCCTCCAATTTCAAAAAATTCTTGATAAGACCATTAGTTAATGTGAGTCCAAAAATGTGTAAGGAAGGATTCTGAAAAAAAATGAGCAAATGACAAGGCAAGAAAGACTGAAATAAATGCATCTAAAACATTACTGAATTGTTTAAACATTTCTATGAATACAGAAGCTTTGATCAAAGAATGATAACCCAAAAGCTAGAAGCGAATACTGCAAACCTCAGCAGGGGCTTGGAAAATCTTCATGTTATTAGCTTTTTGTCCTGTGCTGTCATCAGAAGCTTAAATTTCTCATTGTCCCCAAACAGAATCTCTCTAGAAAACTTTGGTGAAAAATACACATTTAGAGTTTAAAAAGAAAAAAAAAAAAACTTTTATTTTTGGCAGGCAGATCTGGCCTTATTTAACTCAGGTATGACTGTTTGAAGTATATCATGAGTTTGGAATTAGTATTTTTGATCCATGAGTTGGCAAGGAAGAAAATGGACTCCTGAGATCTCTTCCAGCCTTCCACTTTGGTGATTCTAGAATTGGATTGATGCCCAGGCAAATGAATTACTGGATGTAATGCAGGTTACACACTCCAGTATAGATAATGAATGTTGTTGGCTTTTTTTTTAAATAATTTATAGATATAAATGTGTGTGTGCGCACATGCCTTTGAAATTATCTTATGGATTTAACCTCCATGCATGTTTATGTGAAAGGGAGGAAGGGAAAGAGAGAAAAACAAATTTTAAAAAAAGTGATTGTTTGCCTTTATAATCACAAATCCTCTGTAAAGGTTTCTTTCTTCTCACTCCAGATTTGACACATTTTTTACTGCCCACAGACCCTGTGTGACCCTTCTGGAAAGGCACAGGCTTCTTTCAGGTGTGTGCTAGACCACGCCATGTCCCCAGAGACCTACAAGAAGCCCGTGAACAGTAATCCCTTAAATGCTTTAACTATAGGAGGGAAAATGAAAGTGACAGGGAAGGATGGAGGTAAGAGAAGGAAGGAAGAGAAAACATGAAGAGAAATATCAAAGAGATAAAGGCACTTATTTCTTAACCCTTTAACCCTCCAAGAGGCAAGTGGATTTTTTTTTGGCTTTTTCTTCTTTATTTAATATATACAAAGACATCAAATGTGGGCTAACACAAAACACATGTAAGTTCTGTCTTCCACCTCCCTTGAGGAAGCAGCTGAAATTGGTGGGAATTATTCCTACTCCACTTTAGAAGAACAGGTCCTACAGTTGTGATTTACAATGTGACACAGTGAAGAAGTATTGACGGGAAGAGAAGGCAAAGAGCCTGCAGGATGAGTCCTCCCCTCCGTACATATACACACCTATAATATACTTCTACAACAGCTCTGCAGACACCAATCTCTAAAATGCTTCTTAAATGTATGCACTAAATCAGGGTTGAGAGGAACTGCCAAGCATGCTGGCGCTCCAAGAAAATCCAGATCCTGGCCTAAATTCTCCTTTCAAGGTATAATCTTGGAAGTATTCATCCACCAAAGAAAATAAAGAAGTTCCACAGGAGTCAGTGGGGGGCGAGGAGGTAACACAACGGCACTGCTGAAAGAACAGCAGCTGCACATTGTGGGTAATTTCCTTTTATTTCGCCACTGGGAAATCTCCTTTAAAGCCAATATTTGCTAAGGGTTAGAGCAGGAGGACTTGGTGAATTGCTAGACCCAATCCTATCCAGCCTGGTGCTTCCCAGTGGCCAGTGAGTCCTGAGGAAAGGTCGGCACATGCGACAGGTCATGGCTGCTCCAGTCAGCCGTCCTGAAGGACATTTGTCAGCCCTGCGGCACCAGGCTGAGCATATAGGGAAGGACAAAAGGATGTGGGACAACACATTCCTGTCCACATCTCCAGGAGGATGCAGCCCAGCCCAGTTTAGGTCAGGAATGCATTGAGGAGGGGACAAAACACGTGTCCTGGCACTACTCACCAAGTTTCACCACTGCTCCTGCATCTCACAAGGTGACCATGCGGTCAGAGGCCGGGGCTGGGTACATGACCCTGCATACAGTATCGCCCCCTCTCCACTTAGCAGGTAGAAGTCATCCCCAATTTCCAATTCTGGGTCAAGCAACTCCCTCTGGGAGAGGAGGACATGGATGGAAATCACTGGCTGAGATCCGTGGTGACCTCCTCCACCTGCCAGTAAGACCTTCTGTGCTCCATGGTGCTCCCTCCTCTGCCCAGACCCAAATGTCCATCCAGCCACTTAAATAAACTTCCCAAGGAGCAAGATGTGTGTGGTCCTTGGTGTGGCCCTTGGTATGTGGCCCTTGTACAGCTCTAGGGCATCAAGCCCTTCACCACCACCCTGAGTCCTACTGCTGGATCACAGCAATGACTCTTCTGTGATCAGAAGAGGTGGGAAGATGCTGGCATTATGTATGAAAGCAAAGAACATAATTTCATTGAAAGAGTACTTCTCTTCTATCAACTGGACACTGTCGCACAGGGAGAATTAACTGGCATTAGAAAGTGGGGTGGTGGTTGGTGAGAAGGCCATACAAAACTCTTGTGGATGTTGTACACCTTTAGGAAAAGCAGTAGGAGCTAACGAACCTGACAAGTACCCTAGATGGAGAGGAACGGCTTAGCTGAAGCTGGTGGTGCAACAGAGCAAATTAAATAACAGGCAGCAGTCGCAGAACAGAGCAGTTTCCACACAGTTAGCACTGGAAGTGCTGCTTGGTGGAGCACAGAGCAGCAGGGAGAGCTCCTGGCCCTTTCCTTTCCCCTTCCTCTTGGAAAGGATTTTTCCTCACAGAGAGAAGCATTCCTGCCTTTCCTAGGATTTAAGCATCTCCTTCATTTCCCTTGGGGAATACAGGCAAAGAGAGCACAAGGTGCACAAGACACAACAGCATGCCCGCGTACCGCACAGGAAGCACGCACTGGCTTTGTCTAGACTTCGCAAGTGTTTTAACTCACGTTAATTGCTCCCCAATTAGCTGGAGTTAGCTAACACATTTGTAAACACTAGTCTAGACACTCCACAAATATTTGTTCTAAGACACATATGTAAAATGGTTAAGTGGATGCTAAGGCAATTAGGTATAATCTTATTACTTCCCTTTCTTGCATCTCCTTTTCACCCTTTGCTGGAGCGTACACCAGAGCTATATTGGCAAGACTTTTTTTTTTTTTGAAAACACACTACAGAGGTAAACCTTAGGGCTATCACATGCAAAAGCCTGATAAGGTGCTGTTACTTTCCAGTCAACTTTCAAAGACAGAGTATGGTATGGTTTTATAACAGCAGACTTATAACGCACACAGAATACACTAAGTAGGTGTAAAACCACTCAGAGTATCTCAATTTTGATTTATATTCTCTTTAAAAAATCATTAGGCAGTAGATTTTCTGGTGTTCATTATACAGACAGACCCCTTCACCCCCTTTCCTGCAGCTATATATCAAAATGGAAGGTTTCAACTTGACATTCACACTTCTGTTACTTTAGCACACGCTGCAACACGTTCCCCTCTGATTTTCTTTCAGAGATGCTTTATCAGTCTTTATATATGATCATAATATGGAGCATATATCAATAGGATTCTTCAGAGCTGGAGAAGAATTGCAATCTCTGAGCACTTTCAGAATCACACTAGCAGAAAAAGCAAGTTAGAGATTTCCAAATCTAGCAGCACGTCCAACCATTGGGTTAACAGAAATCTGTAGTTTGTACCCAAAGCAGAATGGATAGGCCATAATGACCCCCTTTTGCAAGCACACAGAATCACAGAATCACAGGATAGTTGAGGTTGGAAGGGACCTCTAGAGACCATCTAGTCCAACCCCCTGCTCCAGCAGAGACACCCAGAGCACATGGCACAGGGTGGCATCCAGGCGGGTTTGGAAGATCTCCGGAGAAGGAGACCCCACAGCCTCCCTGGGCAGCCTGTTCCAGGGCTCTGTCACTCTCCCAGTAAAAGTTCTTCCTCACGTGGAGATGGAACTTCCTGTGTTTTAATTTGTACCCATTACCCCTTGTCCTGTCAGTGGCCACCACTGAGAATAGTTTGGCCCCATCCTCTTTACATTCTCCCTTCAGGTATTTGTACATATTGATTAGAGCCCCTCTAAATCTTCTCTTCCTACATCATTCACTAAGAGACCTCCCTATACAACCGCGAAGTTAATTCAGTCACCACCTCACCAGACTTCAGTCTCCTTCCAAGTCTTTCCAGATCAATGACCAGTCTTGTTTTCTACACCTCTGAGCAGCTCAAAGCTAGCTAAGTTCCTCATCAAACTTGCAACAAAACTCCAAATCACCCCCCCCACCCAACACAGAGCTAAATGAAATGCAGAGAAACAATATTACACAGCACAGAATATGTGAGTTACCTAACTGTTTGTGCTGTACCTTAATTAAAAATAGCTTTTGGGTCCTAACGTGAATGTTTGTGGCATGTTCTCTAGGTGTGATTACAAAAAATATTATGGCCATATTATGAGCAAAATTAAGAATGTGTATCCTGAAAGCTATTCTGACTCTTCAATATGTGCTTTTTTATTTTGTTACAGGCAGAAGAGAGGAGTTTTCAAAATTATTCACAGAAATTTCATAATATTTTCCTTCTGGGTGAGAAATGGAGGCAGCATTTTAATATTCCCATCACCAAATATTTCAGTCATTTTTTGAAATGACCTGAACTGCTTAATTTCAAGCTGATTTAGAGTTAAGATGCATTTTCCTTTTGTCTGAGGAAAGCCAGACCAGAGTTCAATACCTCCATTCTTTGCTACAGCCTGTGCTACGTAGATCATATCTCCCATGATTTAACTCTGCTTTGTCACAAGCAAACCACCATTATGTACTGTTTTGTTCTCTTCTCCAAGTCGAGCTGCCTGGAGAAGAGGGCTGAAATGACAACCCCCTCCCCAAACCAATATAGCAAAAGGAAAATATCTTTCTTTTTTATGTATTTTTTTAAGACTAATTAGAATTTTAAAATTTCAAGCCTATTAAAAACAAAACTTGTGTATTTCTGCCTGGCTCAAAACTTCGCTTGAAATACTCTGCTTTCATTTTCCTGATAACAAAGAAGCGGGAAAAAAAGGTTGTGAAATTGTTTTTTGCACTCAGATAAAAAAAAAATACCAAACCTACTTTAGCTTTAGCTATCTCAAGGCGCTTGGCAAGCAGTTCATCTGAGTTAAAGCAGAACGATCTGCAGCCTAGATATGCTCTGCAGCACACGCCAATTTTAGCAATCAGAAATCACTTAATTTATTTGCAGTTATTTGGTGCTCAGGGAAGATGCCAGTCAGAGCACCTCGGAGGTGACACACTTGTGCTTTCGGTGTGCTAGATGAGCACTAAGTGTCGGTAGGTAAGGACTGTCCTGTGTTAGAGCTGCTGAGGGTGCAGGGACAGGACTGTCCTACAAATAACCAATGTGAGGATGAGAGGCCAGGTCTACATTCAAAAGAAAAGAGAGGGGAAAGAAAGTGTGTTTTTAACCTCATGGCAACTGTCAGAAGTCATCTCAACTGGAAGAACATTGCACTGATAGTGTGCTTCGGTTTTACCACAAGATAAACCTGGTGGTGTCAGCCCCAGGCTCAGCTAACACAGGTTGACCTGACCTAGATTACTCCACAAAAGAACAAAACAAACAAACAAAAACCCCCTGCAAAGCAGCCTGACTTTAAAATGCACAGATGTAATTTCACAAAAGTAGCAATATTCCTTCAGATGATAACAAGTGCCTCCTTTCCCACATCATACTCAAGTCTTTGACTAAGATGACAAAATCTCCCCACTGCATTCTCAAAACGGTAGGCAGCACTGGATTCCCTGCAAGTCAGGAAGCACCAGGATCTTCTCTGCTAATTTCTCTGTCAACTCACCAGGATGAATGACACATCCTACCTTCCCTGGGCAGGAATCAGATGACAAATACTGAGCCCACGTACACAGAAGGCCACTGTGCTGTACTCCCCACAGATGCACAGGTTTAAAGGAATGCAACGTTTAGAGCTAGTGATCTTAGAAAATAGAAATTCTCATCACAGGAGTAAAAAGCACAGCCTGATTATACCCTGCAACACGCTGCACTTGGCCCAGCACATAGCTCGGGCGTGGGAGACTGAATGTAGCTTTTGGGAACAAACAGCAGCTCTTCCATTTACATCTATTAATCCATGGAAGTAGAGCAGGTATAATCATTTGCCAGACTTGTTTGCATAATGAGGAACTCTCAGGAGAGATTTCTTGGAGAGACGTTGCCATTAAAGCATGGTGTTACCGTGGCTTTTCTATCTGCTCTCCAGCTCCCCCACATAAACCCAGGCATTCAAAACATGAAGTTCCTGCAAGTGCTCCTTGGAACAACCAAGGCAGAAGCTTGAATGCAGCCTGCACTGTGGGTTTTCCCATTCCCTGCATCCCTGCACATCCAGCTCCGCTCAGTCAGTTGGCTGACTGAGCTGACTCAGTTAGCTGCATTATTCCCTTGCATTTGCTCACTTTATTCCCTTGTCACTTGTTCACTTCCACCCTCAGCACAAAATGCAGGTGCTAAAGTGGGCAGGAATTTTGCCCACACAGTTCCTGGCTGGAGGGAAACTATCACTGTCACAATCTTTTCTTACCAGAAAGGGGCAGAAAGGGATTGGGCCATATGGGGGTGAGAAGTAGTAGGACTAAATTAAGAGATTAAATGACAGGCAAACTCCCTAGTTTGGTGAATGAAACCATCTCCACCCTCCTGCAGAAATATTAGGGAAGGAAAGTGGCAGAAAGTAAAAAAAAATTTGAAAACAGCAGTCAAGATTCCCAAACCACTGCTAGAGGCCACCTTGAACCTAAGTGGTGGCATGGTGACATGGGGAGCAGGAGGAGCTGCTGAGCCACTAGGAATTCCAGCAGGGAGCTGTGGGTCTCACCATGATTGATATCTCTCCCCTTTCCCAGCAGGACGTGGTGGCCCAGAGCCCTTTGAGACTCAACAGAGGGAGGGAGACGAGAGGCTGTGCTCTCAGACAGCCTAAATAATGGCCTCTAATGGGTTCAGTGGTGTCGAAAGAGCCTGAAAAATAGCCCATGAAGCCACGCTTCCCTCTCCGCCAGCCCTTCCACTGACTCAGATGTATGTCAGGGCTGGAAGTGTCGGGAAGCTTCTGCCTCTGGGGCCAGCAGTACTAGGGAAGGGAACCCCCTCAAGTGAGTCTCCCCGTCTTCTCCATTTGTTTTCATTTTGTCACCAGACGTTTCTACTTAAGCTGCTTGGAAGGATATCTCAATAACAACCCTATTGGGCTCAAGGAGACAGAGGCTGACAACGAGCACGACTCCCTTCCTTCTCCTGAAGTATTCCGCTGGGTCAGAGAATCTGGGCACTCCGTGAGGGAGCCTGGGAGAGGCAGGCATGCCCAGGGGCTCTCTTCCTACCTTCCCTCCATCCCCTGTACCACCTCAGCTATTGATGGAAACGGAGCTGTTCGTGAAGGTACTAGCAGCCAAATCATCACCGACGGTTCAGCAGCTATGCAAGCCGGTCTTGCGGGGCCTAAAGGGGTGAACTGCTCTTTTCAGGCTGTTTGGACTGCAGAGCAAAGAAATTAACACTAAAACACAGGTTCACAAACACAATACCCCCAACGTCTGCTGCAACTCCCTTCCATCTGGGCAGCTGCATGGTTTTAATGCAAAGTCCTTGCTTCTGTACACTCTAGATATGCCAGACTTCGGTGTGAAAAGTGCAACCGTGGTCCAGAAAGAAAATGCTAACACAGGGCAGGCCTCTGGAGGTACCTCTGATCACATGCAGCCTGAACTAGGTACCTTACATAGTGTTGCTGGAGCTGCTCTGCACAAAACTGCATTGCACACAAGATAGATGGTACCTGGACTACCCTTACTGATAGCTGCCACAAGAGAGTCTTTAGCTGTGGTACCTGAAGGTTGGCTTAAGGTCAGAGCCACAAGTAAACATCCCTCCTTTCTACTACACTGTCAAAGAAGAGGCTGTTGACATTTACACAAGGCTGCTGTACGACTACCAGCAGGAATGGGAGGTTTTCCCTGTGCGACTCAGGAATGGGATCTCAGGATCTACAGCCATGAGATTCAGGCTTTATTGACAGCTCTGCTACAACCAGCTGTGCAGCTCGAGATACTTCATCTGCCCTTGCCTCAATTTCCCTTGCATAGAGTTTGTCTTTGCAGAGAGTTGTGCTGTCCTTGAGCAGCATGCACCAGACGAATGCTAGTTACTGTCGCTGGTGCCACACTGGCAGCCGGTGCGTGGCTTGCACGGCTGAGTACAGTCAGGCTGTATGGGGCCCATAGTCCCCTGCCTCGGCGTCTGTGTCAGGCTGTGTGTGTAGGAAATGCCGCTCTGTGCTACCCCGGTGCCGCCTGCACGTGGCTGTATGCAGCTGTCACAGTGTCTCTGGAGACGCCTGCATCTTCTGTCACGTTCCTAAGCGTGCTCAGTGATATGTGCGGGCACACTGGGCGTGGATGGCTCTAAGTGGTTGATGCATATTTAGATCTGGCTACTCTCTGTGCAGCTCTCTTTATACACACATGAAAATTGGGTCAGGAGAATCTGTTTCCTCTTTTACATGGCCTGTGACAAAATCCCAATACCCTCTACCCAAAGTCACCTTTGCAGGTTGTTCTGCAAGCCCCTGATTGAAACATCTGCTTCTCTCCCTGCTTTGCTGAGTGAGGAGAGCATCCACAGAAAGAAATGGAAGAGGCCATTAGCGTACTCTCCAAGGGAGCACCCTCGAACAGCTCAGGAAAGGCTGTGCCAAGAGGAGAACACCACAAAACGAGAGCAAGCCAAGTAAAGAGACAGATGGGGCCAGCTCCACTCCAGTTCTCGGCTGCCTCAGCTGCACTGTGCACTTAATATTCGTACAAGGTCTAATTTATAAACCCAGCTCGTGTTTATAAACTCTGCTGTCCTAATGGAAATGAAAACATTAATACAACCCGAGGATTCTTCACTTTCCAGGTTTTAATTAAAATCATAGGCGTTAAGAAGCAAGAGTGTCTTCGTGGAATACAAGTCTAATGAAGTATTTCCTCATACAGCACAAATCTCTGTGTGCAGTCCCAGCTCACTGGCACCGGGTGCCTGAATCACCGACCCCTCTGGTACCAGCGGTTCGCACCTTGAAAATTAGAAAAACAAATTATGCTGCAGTTTGTTTCAAATAAATGTAGGTGCCAAAATGGAGCTGGAAAAATAATATCAAGTAGGGGAAAGGAAACCCCAACAACCTAGCACATCCATGAAACATGACATCTCAATTGGCTTACTAGAGACAACGATGACTACGTAACATGCCTGCTAGGGGGAACCGAATGGGAATGTGGAGAGGATACAGATGGGAGAGAGAGCAAAGGAATGGAGATGGAAGGACAAAGCACCAAAGAGATGAAAAATGAGGAGGCTAGAGCAAGAGGACATATGGACTATAGTGAGGTAGGTGAAAACGTAAGCGCATAAAAACTGCAGACCGAATCACAGAGACTTGTTTCATTTGTCTTCCCCTGCACTGAAGGAAAGGAACCAAGATGGAGCAACCTACATGCACAGCCATGAATGAAGAGAGTGAACCTTGGCAGGTGAAAAAAGCCAGCGAAATGTCAAGACTGGAGGCAAGAACCCCACCTGCTGCCACGTGAAGCCCAATAGAAGTGATCTCCCTCCACCATCATTCTCTATAGGAAACATGTGTGTACTTCTGCTCCGCTCGATGGCTGCTTTTTACCCTGGTGCATAACCATGTCTCGCTGTGGGAGACACAAAGAGGAGGAGGAAAGCCTAAAAAATGAGGCCAACATGAAAGCTACATAGAGCAATGTGGAAATGTGAGGGCCCTAAAAGGAGAGAGGGGCCTCCCTCCCTCCTAACCTCCCTGGTCCCAGACTCAATGCATCTCAAGGTAGAGTGCTGGGCTCTCAGCACTTCTTCAGCTCCTCAACAAATCAGTTGTGAACATTTGTGGTGCCGGTTTCGTTTCAGATGCCTCTGGCTAAATGTGAGGGAGCTAGAAATGGACTTCAGTCAGAGAACTGTGCATATGGACTTCTTTCAGGACTCTGAAATTTCAGTTTCCACCAGCCAAACCTTGGCTTGATCTTCCTTTCAAAAGGAACACACATTGCATCATATTGAATCAGTAGGCTGCCTGTCCCTTATTCTTTTGGGGTTAGGCTAAGTCCATTTACTTTACAATTTCATATGATACCCTTATATACTTAATTAATTCTGTATTATGGTGAGATTTAAAATAGCAAAAGGCTTCTTTTTTTTTACCTTTTATTCTTCTTCTTTAAAACTTGTTACCTTGGGAGACAATGAAATGCAAAAACACATCTGCAGAAAAATATGACAGAATCAAAGGAGCTGGAGCAGTCATGTCCTTGGCTTTACATTCTAGGGTCGTTTCGTGAAGCAGAAACAACACAAGAGAGATGCCTCATTTCCTCACCGAGCATCACTCAAGACCTAAATATGCTTCATTCCATCCCTAATCTAGCCAATAATGCCTAGCTAAACATAGAAACATGTCTTGTTTCCAACTCCTGCGCTTCCCAGAGACAGAGAGATTCATAGCAGGAAACTCATGACAAGTGGTGGAGAGGATTGAAAAAATGGAAAGGCTCCTATCAGTCTCAGGTGAAGTTTCATGTGAGTGTCTTTTCTGTCAAAGGGGAAAGTAGCTTGCTAGTAAAATCCACCAATGCATAACTGTAGGCTGGCAGAAACGGAAGGAGTACGTTATGTCCACCTGTCAGCACCAACACTGTGAGTTGCTATGTCTTCAGCTAAAACAAATCCCCAGGCTCGCCTGAACCTGTTCTGGGTGCAGGACAAGCCGGAGCTTAGGCACTTGGGAAGCAAGGGAAACAAGCAGAGGAAGCAGCAGTGTATTTAAGAGGGAAGCATGCTTTCTGGCCCTTTCAGGCTGCTATGCGCAGTACTAATGAGGCCAAAAAGGGAATCGAAGCATCACTGAGCTTCACAAATTGTTTCCTAGTTACTGGTCTGGTGGGGGCACCTTATATTTTTATTGGGCTACTCCTTTGGTCAAGGTCTGCTTGGTTTGTACTATTTCTGTCATGGTAATAAAGGGGAGGCTTTAGCATCATTTAAAAATGCAACACTGCAGAATCAAATGGAGATGACCTTGCATATCTGGGGGCTATAAATCAGCCAATGGAAAGGAACACTGTGCAGCACTAAGAGGAACAGGCACAAATCCGTGCCCTTACATTTACTTTCCAGTTACTTGACTAATGATTTGTATTTTTACAGCACCTTCCCTTGGAAGATCTCAAAGGTCTTTACAGGAAATAGAAAAAAAGAGGGAGCAGGAGGGAAGCTGTAGTTCTCCTCTACACATACCTGTGTTCACAACCCTCACTCCCAGCTGGCTACAGCATTTGACACCAGCTGGTGCCTGCTGGAGGACTGTCATTTACATGTGCATAAAGTGAAAGTAAAACACAGGAAACCAAAATTCTCAGTTCATAACATCTCTCCCTTCAAGTGGCACAAGTATCTTTCACTGACTTTGTACAGGCACAGATAAGCCCCAGGGGAAAGAGGGGAGAATCAGGCCAAATCCCACGTCCTACTTTAGTTTTTTTCTGGGGCATTGCCTTTCACATCAGTACAATGAAGGATAGGACATAAGAAAGGTCTTCAAAAATTGGTCCATTTACCTTACAAACAAATTCTTACAATAAACCTAGAGAGCAGCTAAATATTCTACTCCAGCAGTCATAGTAATACCTGAGCGCAGTTAACACTGTTATTGTTCTTTTCAGGTTAGTAATAGACAAGCAGAAACACAGCAAGATGAAAATCATATTTAACATTATAAAAGTCATGGAGGCCCGTGCAGTTCTTCCAGCCTGGTCCAAGTGTATCAGAGAACAAGATATGCCAAGAAGTGACTCAGCCAGGATCACAGTCACAAGTCAGTAGCAGTACTCTGGACAGCCCTTCATCCCTAGTATTAACACAAGCACAAAATAAACTGCTGATGTTGACACCATGTTAGTTTGTCTTAAATTAGTCACTGACTCAAAAACATTTTCAAACCTAAGAATAGGGCTCTCTCTACTAATTTGATAAATCTCAGTTATATATATTTTTAAATAGTCTCCGACTCCCTTTCTATACATGACTATGAAACACCCAACATAGACACTTCAGCTTTCCCTGTGGTAGGTGAGGAAAAAAAAGAAAAGGAACAAAACAAGACATTTGATTTTGACAGTATCTATCCTGGCATCTCACGCCACTACTTGAGAGAGCTAATGGAGAGTGATCACAGTGCCAAAGGAACAGGAGCAGACAGAAAGAGCTGTTAAGAAATCAGAATACACTGCAAATGTATCTCGACAAGCGATTAGAAATCTCACCTCCTACCTACCAGAAATCGGTGGCTAAGTTCCTACTGCATTGAGCACAATAGCGGCCAGACCTTGCCTGTGTGTGAGATGCCCAGGCTTCCAGGGGAACCTGGGTGTTGCTCTGCCAGCACAGCTACATTTTGATTTTGCATGTGCTCATTCAGGGGCAGGGAATGGTTAAGGGATACCCCCCAAATCCTGGCCAAACTGAAAATACTAAGGCAGCAAGCTGATACCAGGCTGTGATGCTTTCCTGAGTAGCTGCTTGTGGGTATATGCATGTAAAAAGGGTGAAAAGGACAGCTCCAAACTGGAAGGCTAGTACTAACAGGCTAAGGAATATGCGTTCTTGATTTTTCTATTTCGCAGTTGGTTGATTTCAAACATTCCAACGTCTGCTTCCTTACGCCAGTGACCATCTGTCTATTTTAATAAATGTTCTTGGTAGCACTAACCTGGCACACATTTGAGCAGCCAGGAGTACAACCAAACTTTATCCTAAATCAAGGGGACTGGAACAGTGAGCTCTGTGGAAATGATGCAGTCATCCTTTTCCCAAAACACAGGCACTGTCAGTAGCAGATGGCTAACAGAAGCAGACAAGGAAACGTGGTAGGCTCACCCGATCTCTCCTTCTTCATTTTGCTCTCTTTGTCACTATCTACGTAGAGCAGGTCAGGTTAATATAACACTTGGGTGCCCTTTCTAGGCCACAGAGCTTCCCTGGGTGGCAGATGGAAAGATGCAAAGGTTCAGCAGCCATCTTAGAGATGCTACAAGATAACTGATGAGCTGCTGGCACTAGGTGACAATGCTCTGTCTCTCTTTGGGCCCATTTGTTATCTTTGATCCGTCCCTGTTTCTACCTTAGTGTGTGTGTCTCTCTGCACTGAATCGCTGGTGATGGATGCTAACCCTTGCTCCTTCCTGTGGGCATCCACCTGCACTACCTCTCATTTGTCATGGGATCTCCACCTATTCCCCAGTCAATCCTTCATTGCGCGGTGCTGCTGCTGGGACAAGGTGGGCACCAGCCTCATGGAGGCCAGCTTGTGACATGGATAATTAGAGGAGAATACGCACAGAGGGGAATGTCCTCCCCCTGTGCCACAGAAGCCTGAACATTGACCTCCTCTGTTCTTACCTCAGCTCTTTGTCTGCTCCTCCTAAAACAGGTCTGCTGTCATTCGCTTAGTGCTGCAAAACACAAGCTGGGTTGGGATGTGAGATTAAAAAGACTATGTTTCACCTCTTTAACTCCAGACGAAGCAAGTGAGCTTTACTGCCTGTTGCTGCTCCTTGCCCCACCTCATACAGGAGGAAAGGGCCAGTCCAAGCCCTCACAATCTCATCTCGATGGTGCCTTACCTTTACTGACTCTCTCCCCTCAGCCNCTCTTTGTCGGCTCCTCCTAAAACAGATCTGCTCTCTGTCATTCGCTTAGTGCTGCAAAACACAAGCTGTGTTGGGATGTGAGATTAAAAAGACTATATTTCACCTCTTTAACTCCAGCTGAAGCAAGTGAGCTTTACTGCCTGTTGCTGCTCCTTGCCCCACCTCATACAGGAGGAAAGGGCCAGTCCAAGCCCTCACAATCTCATCTCGATGGTGCCTTACCTTTACTGACTCTCACCCCTCAGCCCCCAGGCATGGCACATCGGCAAACACAGGGTTGCCTTGCTCTCTCTTCTCCCTACTGCAAGGCCAGAGAAATTCTTCCCAAATTCTTTCCTCTCTAGAGTGTCCTACTCATCAAATGCATATCAAGACTGCAATAGGCACCAATAATTTGCATCAGAGATAAGGGAAGCAATTGGGATCGAGCAGAACAATGAAGCAGGCCTATTCAGCCTTTTTAGGCAAGAAAGGCTGGTGTAAGCTCTGTACGCCTCCCCTGTCAATGTCCCTTCAAGTGTCAAATGGTAGAAGAGTGTGGAAAGTAAGTTGTGACATAGGCAAAATTCAACCCCGGGTAACTATTTGTTATCCTGGGACAGAGTTGAGATTTCTCGCTGTTCCCCTCACTCACTGTACCCCAAGAGACAGCATCTTCATGAGGTCCCTCTCAGAAAACTGGCATAAGAAACCCATGTGAACGTTTTCACTCTGTCACTGCCCCAAGGACACAAATGTTTGGTTAAGTCTGGGCATTTCACCCTTTATCAATACTAAAATTTAACAAGAAATGTGTACAATAAAGGCTTATGTCTTAGGCCTTTTTCTTATTAATCCTATTAGACTTGTCTTTATGAGCTCTCCAAGTTCCTTTTACTCCCTCCGGGGCTTGGCTGCAAATGAGATTTTGCATCTCAGTGTAAAATAACCCGAACATTTTTCTATAAAATTAAATAAAAATCCTCCATCCTGGCAGCACATGCCCAGAATCCAATTTCTGGAGTCCGCATCCTTCCAAGTGCTTTGTTTTCTCAACTTCCCTTAGCTTTGGGAGGATGCTTTCTCTCTTTCAGACTTACTTTACCCTGATGTGTATCAAAAAAAAAAAAAAAACTTTCAAAAGTCCAGAGGATCATGAGACAGAAAATGTGAGACTAAACTGCAAAGAAATCTCCTCTTACGTATGTCTCCATTTTCCCAGTGTGTAAAGTGATAACAGCAATAGTCATAAGCTGCAGTGCAGGGCTAGCTCAGTTTGTGGATGTTTAATAGCTCCATGATATCTTCTGCCAATTAATGGTACCCACAAGTTTATTGTTACAGCTACATACCATCTACGTAAGTATTTAAGACTTCTCCTGAACCTGACTAAATCTTCCCATCTGGTTTCCAAGAATATCTAATATCTGCTTTTTGCCTAACAGGCAAGTTGTCGTTTGTTTGACAAGAGTGCCTAAAGAGCTAAAGCCCAGTTCAGAGTCCACTGGCACCAAATATGTGTATATGTACAGTGATGAAATTGGGCCTGCTCCCAAGGAGCTAACCCTAATGACAAGCAAAAATAAAATGAAAAGTGTGTTAGAATTCTTAATGCCACCTAGGTTTACTAAGGCAGAGTAGAATGGCCAGAAATGAAGAATAATGGGTGAGGAAAGTTAATAGCACCACTTCCCAGAGCTATGACTGCTTTGAATTTCATCTTTCAGAAAAAGCTGTTTTGTAGAAAGTAATTCCTACTATATTAATGGGCAGAGGGTGGGATTTTTTACTGTAGTATGTTTGAACTGGTTTTGTACTCTGACATTATCATTACCTTTAATCTGCAAAATCTAAATCTATGCTACCAGTTCTCCAGTACTACTCATAGTCTGAAGCCTTTAATACCCAATATAGCAGGAAGACGTGGGATGCAAGAAGAAAAGAAATTCAAGACCAACTTGCAGGGCTGTCAAGGAACACTGACCTCACTTAGTTAAGCTCCTGTTCAAGGAAGAGTCTGAGAACTCTCCCCAGCAGGTTTCCTCCGGCGCAAGAGTATTCCTGTTCAGCCTCTGCCAATACACCGCTGTTTACCATAAAAGTTGACATTTAGATATGAAAAATGCAGGAAGGAAAGGGAATGATTTAAAAATAAAATGTAATTTACATTAATTACGCTGTTACATAGGATGCTCTGCAAAAACATTAGCAAGTGAGATCATGTCAGCAAAGCACAAGATGAATGGTATGGAAGACTTTCACTTTCCCAAGTCAGAAAGCTGTGGCTTCCTGCTGCTTCTCGTTTCTTGACCAATCAATGTTTCAAAAAGACTTCTAGGATACAGTCAAAGTACCTCTGCAGCCCTAGTGTCTGCAGTGTATGAATAGGAAACTGGTGATCAGATACTGATGTACTGATGTAGATGAAACATGTATGGAACAAAGTGTGGCAAAACAGCTAAACCAAAGCCTTCCAAAGCCGCTGTCAATGGCCATCCTTCATTTGGCCACCCTTCATTTGGCCACCCTTCATTTCACCTCCAAATCCAGAAATTACCATGAAGGAGATGACCAAAATTCTAGTCCAATGTCCAGTTCACAGTATAGGACATATTCATCCCACCTGTGCACACATTTCTAGCCTATAGCAGACTTCATTTTATGCAAAGCCGACCAAGCTTAAAGCAGTTTTGAAGACAACCATTTCAGTAATCCCACAATGAATGTTAAGATACATAATTTAATATATAATTGCATATTTTGGAGGCACATAACCAAACAGCTCCAGCCCCATCTTTTCAACCAGGTTTCCTCCAATGCCTGTGCTCAAATTGGGGTGGAAAGTTGCTATCATCAGAAGGTCTAGCACACACACATATGCACAAAAAAGCGCTAAAAAGTAGATCTGATGCTAATATTTCAATAATTAGCTAATATTTCAATAATAATCACTGAACGCCAAAGATGAGCCTCAGTTAGTCTATTTTTGCCTTTTTTTTCCTCCACATTGTTTTGCTTTACAAAACTATTCACCATCAATCTATCTAAGCCACTTCACTGACCACAGGGGCTGGGCAGCTGAGGACTGTGATTATTTGTCAAAGCCTTTATTTGGGGAAAAAACTGACAGAAGTAATTCACCAAATTGTTTGACAAATATATTTGAAAATTGTTAGGCTACCTCTGTTAACCAGATGAATAATGTGAAATGATATGAGGTGAATAATTTATTACCAAATATGGGGAAAAAATAACACTGTATAAATTATTGAATTAATATTATTTGACAAGTGCTTGCCCTTCCCTGAAGTGCAGCTTTCCCTGCGATGCAGCACAGCAGCTGTTTAAAAGCAACAATAGTTTAAGGCAGCAAATGAAGAAGAATTCTAAGTGCTGAGGGAGTATGAGATCAGGGAGACTGTAATTATCCAGATTGGAATCTGGTTAAAAAACAGGCAATAAGACAAACACACTCTTATAAAATCTATCATACCATAATGACCACAAGTGATACCAATATCTTTTCTTCATTTTCATCCAAAATGCTTATTACTACCCAAAATATAATTCCTTTCCACTTTGCTTGTGGAACTTCTTCTCTTCCTACTGCTTGAAAGCAACCCAGCACCCTGGTAGAGCACAAAGTTTCATTACTGACCATAACATATGGAAATTAAAGAAAATAGCCAGACTGGGCAAAAGCCAAGCCAAACTAAATACATCCTCCTGAGCATTGTGAGCTCCAGCTTTATCTTTTGTTCACCAGGACAGGAGTCAGCTCTATTCAGCACTGAGAGACATCTAGTGGCTGGACTTCTCACTTGCAAAGAGTTACAGCAATATATTATAATCTGTGGATTTGGGATGAGCATTTGGTTCAGAGTCACCCAAACGCGACTTCAACAGCACACCAGCAGCCTGGCAAAGTCTCACGAAGGATGAACCTTGCCCACCTGTGATTAATTTATCAGAACTGATGGGAACTCAGTAGATGCAAATTTAGTGTCTTGTGAGGCAGCTCTTATTTTGGCTGGACTGAGAAAAAAATGAAAAATCATGAATATTCACAACAGTCAGAGCTCAGCTACAGAGGCATTAGTTCATAGTTTTTATGTGGCCAGGATGAGTTAGGAGTGAAAGAAACCCTGCTTTCCTTCATATATATTTCCTTCATTAGTCTTATGGCCGGCAGCATGCTCTTACTCAATGCCATGGAAAAATACCCTGTATGGCTATTAGTGTGCCTCCAGGAGCTGTTACTTTAAAGACACTACCAGTCCCTTTCAAAAGGGCAAGTCATAACTGTGACACCTTCAAAAGATTTGCTTCTAATATCTAAGAGCGGGAGCTGAGCTCACCCTAAGTACTGCAAGAATTATTTGGGGAATTTATGCGCCTGGGTCCCGGCTCTCGGTCACTTGCAAGGAAACGCAGGGCTGCGCAGAAAACAAAATTTACAAATCTCTGTCACCCTATGGGAACGTTGTGATACTCCCAATTTACACACACACTTTGGATGTGTAAATATTTCAGAGCTGCAGTTTAAGGGCACCAGTGATTTGCACAGCACAATATATCACTGCTTTCCAGAGAGCACAGAGCTACTGAAAGTAGCGCTCCAGTCAGAGGTGGATTAACATTAGCATCTCAACCCATACAACTAGAAGTTTAATTGTTTATGTACATTGTGGCAACTGATTTAAAATCTATATTTGCACGCACTGAGATGGCCTCCACTCATTAATAAATTAGACGCTTGTAAACCACTGAGGCTGTGAGTTGGCTTTCTAATTTACCAGCATCTCAATAACAGCTTGCCCTGATACTGAGGCAAAAGCTGGTGGAAGAGCAAAGCTTAACTAAATGCTGCACAAGACTCCACAGGTTATGAATGTCCACATCCCATTTGCACTGACGCTTTTCAAACCACACCTGTCTGCAGGCTAAAGACTTCTGTCGGGTTATTAGCCCAATATCTTTTGCCAACCTTGAATTCAATCATTTTAAATGAGTTTAAGGATAAAGGTTAGTTTTTCCAAGAGGAAGTTGGAAACCTCCAGCAGAACAGTCTTGGAGGCAAAGAGCCACACAGCGAGAGCGCTGCCATCACCACCTCTCTCAAGGGCCCCTTCTGCCACCAGCTCTCCATGATCGTAACTCCTTTGCTCCCCTGCACACAAATGATGAAATATTAGAGGCTTTGATCTCTGCTTCATTAAATACAGAATATTCTCACTCTACCCTGACCTGCACTAGGGCCAGTTTAAGGAGCAATCTGTCATGAGATCATTAATACAAAGACTTGCTCAGAGGGCAAAGATGTTCATCTAAAATTAATTTCTTAACCTTTTTGGGAAGGAATAGGGAGAAGGTTTTTTATCTTACCTATACAGAGGGATCATTATACACGGTCTCACCAAGCCACGAACGCAGCGCCATGCAGAGATGTTGCCTTCCCAGTGCTCCCAGTGATGCCCAACACTGCATGAGCAGAAACCTCAGAGATCAGCACGCGAAGACCAAGCCAAAGGTCAGGAGCAAACTGAAGGGAATATAGCTTGAATAGGCCAGAGACACAGGCCCTGTAACTGCAGTCTAGCAAAGGATAATGCGAGGACACTGTAGACAGCCATGCCTGGAATTAGGAGAGAGACTGAGAAGATGGGTCTTTGCCATCCTTTCAGGGCACAAGCAGATCTGAATGTCAGACACAATAAACTTGAAAGACACAATAAACTTGTCACATGAGTGACAAAGCATGGCTTCGCTTGCAGTGTTGCTCATAATCTTTCTGGGAGAAGGCCCATTCGTTAATATACTGAGTTAACTGTGCTTGGTGTCTGAGTGAAATCGTGGTCTTCCTCCTGTCCTCCTCTCCATCTCTTCTCCCTCAAAGGGGTTTAATGACAAGAGATACTCTTAGCCTGATGGTGAGAGCAAGTTGTAAGGGCAGATGCAGACTGAGAAAGAGAGAGAAAGGAAATCTCCAAGATGCACGTTGTCTATCCTAATAGTATGCAATCTACAGAGACTGCTGCAGAAAAGGAAAGAATAATAAAATCATTGAATTTTCTCATCCCCTGTCGCTGTCAAATCCCATTAAATTCACTCCAGGTAAAAGGTGCATTATCAACACTGCTAAAACTACACTACACATCGGGGTTACCATAAACAAATGAAAGAAGATGAGTGTGGGAGACAAATCACAAATCATCATCTTCCCAGCACAGCTGTAGGGATATATGTATCAGGAGTGAGGTGCTATTCCTGAGGACATATAAAAGCTATAAGTTAGGATTGGAGCTTGGTATTAACTCTCTCATTACTGATTCTTCCATAAGTACTGACTCTGCTGCTGCTTTTAAGGCTAAAGTGCTTTTATACTAAATGAGATACCAACAACTGGATTAGTATGGGATTTAGGGAACAGGGTGTGAACCAGGTGATATGACAGCGAACAACTAAATTTAATATGGCAGCTTGATCCATTATGTATTATATTCCAAGTCCATGTGGGAACATGAAACCTGGACTGGACCTTATGTCAAAGTGGACTGGGCTCCAGAATTGTCAGATCTGGGCCACAAAATCAGGACATTTTTACATTTTTTTTTCTGTCACTAAACACATGGCTTCAAGTTATGAACACAGAGAACCCTCATTAGAAGTCATCTTGATCCTAAGCCTTAAGTAAAAATAATATTTGGCACTTTTCTGGAATATTTACCTATGAAGCTTAAAGATTTTAAATTCCTTGGTACCATTACACTCATTTTCATAGAGGCTCTGAGCAGGGAAGCTGACACCAGCAAGGTTGCCCAGTGAAGATAAGAACTAGGGATTGAATCCAGAGCTCCCATCTTGCCCAGGCACTTTTGCAAACCTGGCCCAGGCCAGCAGAACTTATCTGCTGTCATCATATGGACCAGAAATTTCCACCCAAAACCCAAATCCTAGTTCTGACAACATTCTGTCTCAGAGGGATGCAAAACAATACAGGTCCCACCCAATACAGTTTGAGTCTGTTGATGATTATTGCTTCTTTTCAAGAAATGTCCAGATGAAATCAAAGACATTTTGCACAGAAAGTCTTTTACAGATTCTCTGAAACATGTCTGTGTTCTCTCCTTGATCTTATTAAGTTTTAACTTCATACCTACAAATACACACACAGACGCACAAAAGCACAGTCAAGAGATCTGACTTAACACCAACTTAAAGTGTTAAGATAATTGTTATCATTTTAAAGACATCATATCTCTCTCCTCATCCCAGATTTTTAAAGGAAGAAGAATCCTACATGGCCCACAGAAAGTCTCTACAGACTGACTAAAAATTGCACGGAGTAGTGCTGAGTGGGAGAAATCGCAGGAGCAGGTATGCAAAGCCACTGCATGCTACTACACTACAGCTGTTCTCAGCTGTAACCAGATGGAGATTTGTTGAGTCACACTGAGGGTCCTCAGTAGGACCTTCAATTCATACTCAGATCTCTGTGTGCTACTGGCTAGCCTAGGACTCCCATACACCTCTATCTCCAGAAGCATGGACATTGCCTAAAGGCATTTTGCTCTTTGCTCCATCCCTGAATTGAGTAAATTTTGGCTAAATAAAGACCTAGGCCATGGGCTTAGCTGGATGGGATTATCACATAATCATAATCAGCTGTCTACATGGCCTAGGTCAGCTGCCTTATCTCAAATTGCTGAAATGTAAGGCCACAGTAAAATATCTAGAAAAGCTGGGTTTATGCATTACAGAGGCAGGGCAATCCACGTGCACTACTCTCAGAGGAGCCAGAGTACGTGGCATGCCTAATGCTTGTCAGCTGGTGTCCCCAGCTGCACCAAGGCCTGTTCTCTGCTCGTGCTCATCGGCACCTTAGGACGAACTCACCAGAGCTGAAGCAGGTTTTGGTGCCTCATCCCCAGGGGAACTGCAGAGATTGTAAGAAGTGTAAAGACTCTCTTATGCTTCCTGAGGCTAAAAAAATAGATTTGCCTTGAATATCACTGGCCTGATCCTACCACCTCCCAAAAGCTTTAGGAGCTGTAAGAGGGACACTGCATGTAGCTGTTCCAAGAACCGAAGAGAAATCTTTACAGAAACAGGTTTTATGATCATTCCCAATTTATCTAGCATACGGAGCAACATTCAGGGTGCCACATCTCCCAGCTGGTGGACAGACACTACAGTAGCTGCGACCAACTGGCCACAGTCCTTTGGTCTGGCAGACCAGACTTCTGCATGAGCGTGGCTTGCCTGCTTCCAAGGCTGAGCCTCAGAGCACCTCGTCCAACTCCTGGCAACCATGCCAGCTGAACCACAGAGAATACTGTCTCCTGGCCAAGCCAGGGTGGGGAGATGTGCCAAAGTTTGGAGAAGAGCACCTGCCAGCCAAAAGGATCTTATCCCGAGGCTAGCCATTTTCCCTAATGATCTTACTTCCTAGTGAGATGGGAGGAAGAACAGATGGTCTTTGCGCTCAGAGTCCCGGCCAAGGGTCCAGAGGGATGTGGGAACCTGTTTTCTGCAGCCCCTCTAGGCTGAGCATACCTATGTGGAGCAATACAACAAGCAATACATGAGGTGTCCTAGAGCTGACTCCAAGCAGACTGGGCTCCCCACGGCACAGGGGCTGTGAGCTCACTTCCCAGAAGCAGCACAACTGCCTTGGTACAGCAGGAGGCCCAGACTAATGAGGCCAGCTCAAAAACAACCTTTGTTCAGTGCTGGCTTGAAGATCTCTCAACAGTTTTGCCTAGACGCCTCTCAATACTACAGCTTCTTTTGTAACAGGACAAATGACGAGGCACAGTCTGAGCCAAGAAAGAGTTGAGTGGCTTCCACTCTGCCCAGGAAAAAATGTCCAGGGATGCTGAGGAGGAGGACGGAGGGGGTTGCTTGCACGTGTGCACCCTGGAGAACTCAGCATATAGACGAATAAGCTCCGTAAGCAACAAGCGCTAAGCACTAAACCAGCCTGTAGGCTGGGTTCATGTAATTGCTTTGTCCATTTGCAATTGTATGTTAATTTGTAGCTACTTTCTGCCCAAAATGTGACTCTGCTATCACTCCTATAGTATTATAGCTAAAGACATGATTGCATTTCCAGACAGACTTGTCACTTAGAAAACACTAATGCTCCACTTCGGCAAGGCGATTATTAAGCAGTCCTCTGACTTTATAACATACCAAATGCCCACGTGGTTACAGACTGATAACACGCAACCAGCAGCGGCATTGATTAAGTGCCACTGGCGATCTTACTTCTGGAGCAGCAATACTATAGGCCACCAGCAGCCATAATGCAGGAATAATTAATAATAATGCTTAATCTTGCTCTCTAATGAACAGGAGAAAATCTCCCTCCCCCTGGCCCTTCCTCCTCCCCTCTATGATTCCTAAGAGGGAGCAAAACTCCCGAGACCCAACGCCTCTGAGTCCCGAGGTCAGCCTGCTGATACAGCAATAGCTCTGCGAGCTGCACACATATCAGGAAGAAATAGGGAGACCAAGGTGGCCAAGCACTCTAAAAACCTGTTACACAGAGGCCACAAGACCAGAGGTCCTGAGCACGAAGGAGCAGGCAAGTGGCTGTCATGCAAAACACTGATAATGTGCATGGACATACCCCTCATCTGCATGGGCTGTATGAAAAATGTTTGCCCTTAGTTATTGTTTCTTAGGGAACAGCAAAAAGCAAGTGATGTCTGTCTTTGTTGCATGAAATCATGGCATCTTTGTTTCTACATCCTCTGCCTTCTCTTCTCTGTACTGACAGCTTCAAGCAATGAGAAATCCTGGCCCTGACATCCCATTCAGAAAGTGAACTTTCTGAATGTGGGTTTTGTTAGACTTTTTGTCGTTGTTATTGTTTATTTTGCCTTTGTTTTCATCTTTGAATTATTTAGGTCGTATTTTCAGGCTTTTTTGTAAAAACATTTTAGTTCAAAACTGTTTCCAAGCCTGACCCCATGCCCAAATAATGAAAAATAAAAAAATCATCTTGCTCGCACACCTACAGGTGCTGAGGCTTGAAAATAAACATGGAAGGACTAATGACTTCTGCTAAAATTGTGAGTCAACAGTAAAATGTTTCCAAAATCTCTGTCTGAGCACTGAGATTTTAGCAATTCCCTGTATGGAACGCATAATGCTTTATTGTGCTGTACTTTAATTTTTCATGCTGCTTTCCTCTCCTCATTAAAGCTATTCACAGGGAAAACCTCTGGATGCTCTTTGTATATGAGGGAACAAAATGTCCTCTCCCATGGAGGCAGAGTATAGGATTATAAAAGCTAAAAGGCCCAAAGTGCCATCTAATTCTAAAATAACAGGGAGTTTTACCTCTACTTATCTCTCATAATCCTGAGCTATTTGTCCTGAAGATGAAATGAAAGATATATCCCATCACCTCTACCGCAGGCAAATATCATAGCTTGGAAAGGTATATATTAGCAAGTTGGGAGATTCCTTGACAGAGAAGGGGATCAAAGCAAGGGAAGAGTGACTAAGAATTTTGTTTATTCTCCTCCCCAAAATGACCCTATGTAGCTGCTGGAGCAGCAAGAATTTTTGAGGCAAACAAACCTCACACCTCAGAAGAACAGTGATTTCCAGGGGGTTCAAGAAGGGTTTCCAGCACCCACACCATCATGGAGCGGCACAACTACTTGCTGCACAACTTCTTCCATACCAGACAGCTCTACCCAGATTCCTTGGCAGGCGACTGCGCCAATAAATATATTTTCTATTGGCAGGATATTGCTTTCTTCTGAAATATTGTGTATTTGGCCATTAGAGAAGGCAGAGCCTGATCTTCTATGTCAAATCCTATTCTCTCATGAAAAATGAAGGAGCTACTTTCTCCCAGCTAGGCAGCCTGAAGTGTTGTTGCAAGGAAAAGGTAGCATGCAGGATATGCTTTGCTCTGGCAAAAGCTCTTCCCTACAGTAGCAGAGAGGAGAGAACTGGAGAACAAAAATGGGACAGAAGACACGTAGGCCTACTTGCCCACCAAAATACCTGAGTATTTTAAATTTAGGTTTCTCATCAGCCTTGACACGAATATCATAGCATTAGTTCAATCATAATGAATGCTGCATTTTGATATTTACAGATAGTAGACTAGGAACAGAAGTGCAGGACTTTGCAGCAAATGCAAAGGTGCACAGTTCCGACCCAAGCCTTAGGTTCAAGAGTTTCAACAAGAAATTGCCATGCTCAAGGAGTTCAAAATAGAATGTAAAGCTTTTCTTTCAATCTAGTTTTTACCAGCCCTCATCAGAGGCGACTGAAAGCTCCTGAAATCCATGGCCTTGTTTTAGGAAGGTATTAGGTAGCTCATGGGTAATAGATTTCAGTATAGGAACCAGGGGCAATATGCCCCCAAATCCTGCTATTATGATCACTAAGAGACTTCCACACTGTGAGAATAACTTTAAGATTTTTAGTAAAAGAAAGGAAAAAGGAAGGGGGTGGGGGGCAGCAAAAAGAAGATAGTCCCATGAAGCTGACTCAGCACAGTCGATCCAGGCTGCTCTAGAACCTGACTTTTTCTCCAGGCAAGTCGTATGCTCGCTAAGCACAATGCCAGTGATACAAACAGGGAACGTACAACCGTGTCTGAAGTGGACCTGATGCACTGCATCAAGCCAGAACAAACACCACTCAGAATGGCATAACATAACTCAGGATAAAGGTGGGGTATCCAAGGCTGCTTTGTTGACTCTTCTTTCCCACACAGGCTCATGGTTTGCCACACTTTCCCCTTTAAAGCCAAGCAGGTCCCCTGATCGGCTCCCCAGTGAGTGGGACAGCAAGCCAGGCTCCTGCTGCTGGGAGTGCAAGCACTGCCAGCAAGAGGAACGCTAACAGTGAGCGGAGAGCAGTAGGGAGCCCGCATCCGACAGCGAGGGGGCTTACAAATCCACAGGCAGGGAGACAGGCATACGGAGGAGAAGATTAGATTAGTCTGCATTGATAAATGCTCCACGTATTCTGATACTCTACAAGTCCCTTTTTTCCTCCCTCTCCCTACCCCCTCAAATCTCAGCCTCCTCCCTCCTGCCTGGTTTCATCACAACTCCAGATTGCTTCAACAAGCTGCCTGATAAGCCCACAGATGCCAACAGGAAGCAATGATGTTACAATAAGTGTCACAGGGAAAATGTCAACTGTATCATTATAATGAAGGTCATGTTTCCCTCACAGAGAGCTCAGGGCTTTGCACAATTCACGTGTTGTTATTAGGTAGATGTTGACATGTGTAACGTCTGCCTTACAAGAGTCACTGCATAAGGAAGAGTGGGCACGTGCTGTCTCCCAACTACTCCCAGGTTCAGCCTCCTTAGAAAGCACAGAAGGAAACAATTAACAAGTGTTATCCAGGTGGGAATTCACAAATACCTCACTGGCAGCTCCTCGCGACAGGAAGCACACAGGATTATGGAGCAAACACGCTACACACAGACCTGCTGAGACGACACCAGAGCAAAGCACAAAGTGGTGGTAAGAGCGAGTCGGGCACAAAAACAACCAGCCTCCATCCCAAAGTTGATGGTAGTAAATGGCACGCAGATACTCCATGTAAAACAGCTCACTGCCTCCCTAATGTAGGGAATCTCCTCCTTTTAAACCTAGCGATAAAAATGATAAAAAGTGAGCTATAAAAAATAAAAGCCTTGAATTAATACTCTAATGAAGTTTTATTATTTTTTCTAAAAAAGATTTCGTTCCATGATGAGGAAATATACACTCTCCTTGGCTCTAGCCCTATGCAAGAAAGCGTGGTGGGGCACGTGTATGCGCATGCAAGCACGCGCAACATGAAGTGAGGCACCACACGCAAAAGCCTTTTAATTCTCTAGAACACAAGACGTTCTTTCCCATCTTACTATTCTCTCACTAGCCCTAGGAGTGTATGTGTGTATGCATGTGAGCGTGTGCATGTGGAAATTCTTGCCACATATCATCCCTTATTGAGCAGGATATTGACAGGTATGGAGATGGAGAGAAGATGGGAAAGAACGTCTTGTGTTCCGACAGATCTGACCAATGCCTGGCCTGACAAAGTGCTCTCAGTAATCCACAAAACTGCCCACCACTCGTTCCTTGAGGGAGATGGTTGGGAAAGTGCATCTTGCAAAAGCAATGCAAGTTTCGCAGGATTTCAGAACAATATTCATGTAAAGGCAGAGAGGAAAAAAGGAGCGTGATAGAAGAGTAAACATCCGAAAACTAGAGATTCGGGTTTTAAGCCCTTGAGGGGCAAAAACTAAGATGGGGCTGGTGTATGAACACACTTAAAGGTGACTGAACATCATTTGACTCTTCTTCCAGCCCAGAAAGGCAAAGGAGAGGTAAAGCAGCAGGATCAGCAGGTTGCCGCTCAAGGATAATCACATTTCTCTGCGATGCTAGGTTGTAATTTATCTGCTCCCTCCCCTTCCCACAGTGCCTTTCTATATCCCCTCCCATCAGTTTGTTCCATCAATTTGTTCCCATATGCACCCCTGTGATGCAAATTCGCTTAGGCTCAGCCTGGGGTTTTCATTGCAGACTGTGTCCACTCAGTTGCTCAGAGAGTAGCAGTCTCAAAACTCGCCTCCTGGACACTCTGTCTATATTTTGTTTTAGGAAGAGAAAACAAGAGCACCATTTTCATCTCATTCACCGCACCATATTCTTATGCTTCTGGAATTAAAGGGGTCAGTGTGGGCTTTTATTGGGCAAGAGGCAAGCATACTGCATCTGCTCTAGGAAGAGGCTATATCTATTTCCTTACAAGTGAATTAGAGGAAGGAAGAAGGAAAAAAAAAAAGAAAAGAAAAAGGAGGGAAGAGTTTATCCTTTTAATTATTCTGTTCTAGAATGACCCTCCTTCCCTGTGCTTTGGGAAAATCAGCTGAATATCAGAGACAAGAAAAATCCCTTCCCAGATTGCATCCAACATTTGCATCCAGATTGCGTCCAGCAGAAGGGCAGATGTGACAAGTTCTCTGAAGAGAATAACAAACAGCTGTCATGTCCTACCCCAAAAGGGACCTCACTACACCAACAGGCACTCAGAGCCCTGCCTGATGATTGAACTAAGAAGGAATCTCCAGAAATGGAAAATTTGGTTTGGAAGACCACAAAACCAGAAAAATGTTCACTAACTGGAGATGACACAGCCTCAGGGAAGCCAGAGAAGCCTATTTAAGAGAGAACTGAAGTCTTGAGGCTTTTCTTCAAGAAAAGGAAGGAGAGGAAAGAGGAAGAAGTGGTTTGGGCGGTTGCCAGCAGTTGCATTGAGCAAAATGGCTTTCTGTGGATCAGTCTAAATCAAAGTGATTTAGGTAAGCCCAGTAAGCCTTCCAGCCAGCAGAAGTTACCAGGGGGCTGGATCATCCAAAGCAATCCCGGAGGGCCCTGCTAACCTGAGGAGGGTAGTGCCAGTGGCTCACAGATTTCTTATTTGGCTTGTAATCTGAAATGAACTGGTTCCTGCATTTCCATCTCTGCTTTTTTTATTCACTTGTTTTAATCTGAAAGGGGATTTAGTGATTTGTGGAAGTCAGGGATCAATATCACTAGTATAAGCCAAGAACAGCCCTGAGCATAATTTGCCACGCGATTCTGCGATTGACAATGTACCTCAGCCATGACCTCTGCGCACCCAGGCCAGAGACTTTATTTTCTGTAATAGTTCAGCAAATGCCACCCTCCTGCACTGCAGCTCCTCTAGTTTTCCTAATCCTGGACTCGCTACACAGCTCACTCTCTCCTGCCTTCAACCTTCCTCATGTTAAAACTATAAAACACAAGCCACAAGATAAAACAATGGTTTTGAGATGATAAAGTTAAGATGAGATCTACCAAATTCATTTTTATTTGCAATCATAAACCAAGCTTCACTTTACAAGACAGAGAAATTAAAAAGGAAAATGAGAAAGACTTCAAGTGCATCAGTTACAGGTTGTTAATAGAACCCAAGTATTTTGTGCTATTTATATTTTATGAAGCTCTTTCTGTGTTTTGTACAACAGAACATCACAATAAATGATTTACCAATTCAGTAAAGGATCCAGCAAACTGATCTCAGTTAATCTCTCAAAAGGCCGAAGATCTTGATTTGTCTACTTGCTACAAAGCCCCAAATGCTTTGACACTTTTTAAAACACTGAAAAATATATCAGGCTTATTTTTTTAAAAAAACTGTTGTGCTGGATTTTTTCAATCACTATTGAACAATCTCCTGCCAGAAATGAAGCAATTCTTGCCCAAATGTGACAGAAAATGTTTTAAAAGAAGTTGCATTTACAGAAGTTATAACTTTGTAATGAATTTTTAAACATCACACATTTTTGATTTTCATATTTCTGACAGAGTAAGTAATTTCTAAAAAGAAAATATAATTATCATTAATTTCCTTAGGTTTTTTTGCAACCTCAGAGGTTCCCTTTGGAATCCTTCAGGTACCTCTACTCTCTTCAAAATATGCCTGAACTAGAACATGCAGGATTGTTGACAGTTGTGGTCAAACACACTGTAAACATGTAGTGCACAGAAGAACAAGTTGCCTTCTAAACATGCAAAGCCAGGCCAGGTAACCTTCTCTCTGATTTGATTTTCTTTAAAAACAGGTAAACATAATACTAGGTCTATCAGGATGCCTACGCTGGGCTATTACACAGGTTGTGTGTGATAGAAGGCAATGACCAACACCACACTTCATATGAGGTAAAAACAAAAATTATGCTTTTGAGTGGACAAGGCAGGAGGAAAGGAATGGCTCTGCCACACTTCCCATGGGGAATGGTGTTGGGAGCAAGATGCAGGCATTGATGAGCCTGTCTCTGGCTAGGCACGTGTGCGGATGAGGATGACACGAAAGAAAGCTTGGCCCATGTTCCTATGCTCTATCAGGCCAACTCTCCCCTCTGGCAAAGCTCTGTCTGGATCAGGAGAGCAGCTGTGGCAGTGGCCAACAGCGGTTTTATGAAAGTGTCCTGCCACCCACCATCTAGGAACCATTAGGCTTTATTCCATCCTGTTTTAATGTGCTCTTGGATGAGTCATGGGTGCTCTTGGATGAGTCAAGGCACAGAGCGGGAACTCCTCTGGTGCAGCCACCTGTGCCAGCAGACAGGGTCTCTCAGCAGCAAGAATCAGTCCCTTGGGCTAGAAACACAGGTTGCCCCTCCACACCCTGCTCCTTTGCCTCTCCAGAGCTTTACCCTGCCACAGCATCTCTGGATGCAGGCAAGCAGTCATGTCCCAGCCCAGCAGCCCCACACACCACCTTCTGCAGCACCAAGGCAAGCTGAAAGCAGTATTGCCAGTACAGGGATGGTTCACAGAACATCCTTCCCCTTGGGGAGGATCCTACTGAGAGCACTGGGTTTCAGTGCTCTTCTACAAGGTACATGTCCCTCTACCTGAATCATAGAATCGTTACGGTTGGAAAAGACCTTAAGGATCACTGAGTCCAATCGTAAACCACATTAACTCCCTCCCATGCACAATCGTCTTATGAATGTAAATATGGACTGCTCTAGCTATGTTGGTGCAAAACTCTGCATGGACCCTTATTTCACTGGCTGGGTTAGTGTCAGACTGCAAGAGGACTGGAAAACTCAGTGCTGTGGGACCTGCCTGGTTTGAGATCAAGCCTGCGGACATCTTCTCTAACCTGACAGCATTTCAGCCCTGGTCCTGAAACAGGCACGCATGCAGCTGAAATACAAATAGCTATGTGGCCTTTTGCACAAGTTTACTAAAACACAGCAGTCAAGGCCAAAGGATCTCGAAACCCCAGGGACCAAATGCCCCCTTGTCAGCTGGCTCGGAGGCAACTGTCACTTCAGGCAGAGCTGTCAGAAAACCACTGCATCCCGAGGTCTGAAGGAAGGAGTATTAGGCCAAGACAGATATTGAAGGGAAGCTGAAGAGGCAGCAAGCAAAGGAATAGGGCTGGGAATTGAGGAGAGCACATTTACTACTGACCGAGCTTGTTACTGTTTTGGTGCAGTTAGCTCCTGTCTGTCACTCTCAATAAAACTGTTATTGATTAGCATGTGACTTTATTGTAGAGAGCTGGCTGGGATCCAAGGTGGAAGGACTCCAGAGGGAAAAGAGGACGACTTGGTGGACGGGGGCGGGGGGTGGAGGAGGAGGAAAAGGAAAGCGTGGAAACATAAAATCTTGAAAAGAGTAATTAATTCTGATCGTTACAGCCATCTATTCAGATTTTCAAGAATATTATAAATCAGTTGCCTGCATCCTTCCTATTAGCATTCACGCCGGGAATGGGTCCTGGTGGGAATTGATCGGTTGAGAGAGCCAGTGCTCTGGGGCTCAGGCTTAGGGAGAGGGGGGTTGTTTGGGAGGTTTAGCTGCTCATTTCAAACCACTCCTCTGCATGGAAAACCAAAAGGATGGATGCATGGCCGTGGTCTTCAGAAGATACATGGGTCTTCAGGAGAACCTGGGGTCCTTCTGCCCACCTCCACTGCTGTCTCCTTGGGGCTGTGCCAAAGGAAAGAGCAGATGGCCTAAAAAGCTTTCTGAGAGAAGGAAGTGTTACTTTCTCTTGTGGCTAAAAAAGAAAATCCCTACAGAAAAAAAAAGAAAAAAAAAAAAAAGAAGGGAAGAAGGTAAAGCTAAAGAACGGCAGAAATGGTATGCCTTCTCCATTAATTTAGAAATGAACTTTATTTTAAAAAAGCAACATTTTCTCCAAAATGGTTCATTCTAATTGCTCTTTTACTGAAAAAAAATCTTTAAAAACTGGTTCATTAAGCACAGAATCCCATTTTTCATTAACAATTTTAACTGTCCTTTTTTTTTTTTTTAAACTATGTACTTTCTCACTCATGAAGGCTTTGAAAAGTAATCGGGGGTATTTAGAAAGAATATAAACATGAAATGGGAAGAGTAGTGAAAAATCACTCATTGAAAGACACGGCAAAAGGAAGCCCAGCATTATCAAATGAATTCCTCTATAATTAAGAGAGAGATAAAAATCATTGATTAGGTTTCTAATGGATTTCCTACGTATCTGGAAGACAAGCGTGGAGCAAGGAATGCTCCCATTTCCCCATCTGTAAACCAATCCGCAATCCAGTACACCTGGCCCTGCCCAGCTGGGGGTTCACAGGACACGAGCAGCACTGGCAGGGCTCTCCTAAAGTTGCTCAGCTTAGCAAAGAGTCCTGAAGACTGGAGTGAGAGGCACTGACAAAGCTACAAAGCCCAGATTAGGGCTGCATATGGAGAATTTAAAGCATATTCTGCCTGTTTATCTTCTCCCAAAATATTCCTGAGGTCTAAGAGATGTTTCAACAGTGAAAACCCAGATACCAACAAACACCAAATGGGTCATAGTAGTTTCAAAAAAGAACAAGCAGCAAAACACAGCTCTCCACTTCCCTACTTCCAACACCCAACACCCAAAGCTTGGATTTGAAGGTCTCTTTTTGTTGCCACACGCTAATTTTGTAACTATGAATGTCTTGACCTCTTGTTTCACTCCATTTCCCTTTCTCATGGAAAACTCTTCTAATGCCCTCTTTCCCCAACACACACATGCACATAGACTTTTATATCCTTGCTCTCCAGCAGTTGAGGGAAGACATCGATACAAGGGCAGGCCGGTTCAGTAATGACCAGTTTGCGGTGCCAGTTATTCAGGAGTGCCGTGGTGATGACACGATTCAAAGCTGTGCTTTGAAGCTCCAACCAGCAGCTTGCATCCCGCACTGAGCAGCAGCGTTAGCTGTAACACGCTGCATGTAGGAGCTTTTGGGCTGTGCAGCTCTCCCTGCTCTCATCTGCACAGAGATGGCAGATATGCCATGGGACCACAGAAGAAAAATATGTCAATCTGTACGCATGGCAAGAAGCCAGACAGGACACCAGGAGAGTATTTCTGGAATATTTTACATCAAAAAAGATAGGTGAAAATCTATCATTGTGATCTGGAAATGGAAGGCAAAAGGTGATTATTGTTTCCCTAATTAAATAAGTCACTTCACCTTGTACTATCCAGGCGTGATGATAGAAAAAAGTAGTGGCTAGAAGGCAAAAATCTTTGCCAGACGTCCCAAATGATACTAACTCTCTTGCTTGGATGCCTTCTGCTTCTCATTCCTTTTACACACTGTTTCCCTCTCCAGTATCTCCTTTTTAGATTCATCTTTTACTTCGCACTCCCTGTTCTCCCCACTGCTGCCAGCTCTTAGCTTCATTTACTAGTTTTGATTGCATGTTATTTACTTAGCACCTGTTGATTTGTCCCCTCAGGGCTTCTCTGTTTTAAGCAAAGAGAGTGCCTGTGATTTTAAGCGGTCCTAGCTTTACACAAGAAAGGAAACAATCACTATATTTTTTGAGCTTTTTCCCCCCCTCACCAGAATAAACAAAAACAAGGGGACAAAAGCAAACCACCCTAAGGGAAGTGGCTGCACCAATGTATCTCTTCTGCAGTTGGCCACATCTGAGCTGGTCCCAGAGTGACACTACAAAAACAGTCAGGGAGGACGGGGGCAAACTCTTCTCAGTGGCGGCCACTGACAGGACAAGAGGTAATGGGTACAAATTGAAACACAGGAAGTTCCACCTCCACGTGAGGAAGAACTTCTTTCCTGTGTGGGTGAGAGAGCCCTGGAACAGGCTGCCCAGAGAGGTTGTGGAGTCTCCTTCTCTGGAGATCTTCAAAACCCGCCTGGATGCCACTCTGTGCCACGTGCTCTGGGTGTCCCTGCTGGAGCAAGGGGGTTGGACTAGATGATCTCTAGAGATCCCTTCCAACCTCAACCATTCTGTGATTCTGTGAGGAGTGACGAGAAGTTGCAGGGTGTACAAAACAGCATCTGAACCATTTTAGAGCTACTGGGCTTGCACCCTCAATTGGCTGTTGGCACCAACACATTTAAAACACAATTTGCCAAACAAATCCAGCTCTTCCATATAGCACTCTTCTGGTCCTGCCTAGAGAAAAGTCATGAAACATACTGAGTTTTATTGCATACCCACAAACCAAAAGCAGACTCAGGAGAGTAGGAACCGGTCTTGCACATGGTTGCGCACATTCTGAGTGGTCATCATGTGCGCCCAGCAAAGTTCAACACATGAAACACTAAGTTTCAAGAAGATGGGGGCAAGGGCATGTGCAGAACGTGCTGGTCACTGAGTTTGCTTCCTTTTAGCATTGCTCAGACTGGCTGCCCCGGCACGTGCTTTACTCAGCTGCACAGTGGCTGCCCATCTACTCATCCCACAACTGGCCCTGCCTTCACTGCAGTGTCTTCCTTGGGAAAGCATCATACAGACAGCTAAAAAGTTGCAAGACTGCCTAATTTCTTCACTGCCTCACTACAGCAGACTCGCAAAATCACCATTAGAAAAGCAAGCAGGATTCAAGTCACTCTCATTTTGAGCATACTTGAAAAAAAAAACAACAAAAAACATTTCTCAGAGTTGCAAGGTCATTTATTCACTAAGTAACCTACTAGAAATACTTCAGCCTACAAGATTCATACAGATGACTGATTTCTATTATGCTAGGGTCTTTTTTTTTTCTCCATAGAAGAGAAAATCCAACACCTTTTCAATATTTTTTCATTTATTTTTTCTTGTGAAGGAAAAACACCATGAGAAACAAAGGCGCTGTAAGCACAGCAGTCTTTCTCTGTCCCTCTCTCACACTTGCCCACTTTCTCTGCAAAGTGCTAATCTGTTAAAAAAATAGGAGGCTGACCTTAAGCCTAATATTTTTATGATGCCATCTTTTGTACTAGTTCCTCATCCACTTAAGTCACATGGCATTTGTGCTACCTCTTAACTGAGAGTTTAAACAGGAAAACAAACATCTAGTTGTTCTATTACAGGGTTTCAGAATTTTTTTTAATGAGCAAACATTATGACCAAAGGCATGGATGAAGCTTTTAGGACTTGTTTTCACAGCTAGGTAACATCCTTTTGGCCCTTATAAAGAGCAATGAACAGAGCACTCCTCTCATTTTTAGCAAAATTCAACGTACAAACATAACTGATTATCTCTGGGCCAGCTTGTCCTGTTGTATAGAAAGAAAAAAAGTGGATGCACTTGAAAAGGAATAAGGTTTGGAGAAAAAACATATGTGCTTCTGACAGAAGACACTAATTCTCAACATTGGATCAACACACTGGCCCTTTGGTATCTGGCTGAAATCTCTTTTTTTAATCCATGCTCTCTTTTCTGTCCTGAGAGGCACAGTTTTACAGGTAACATTTCAAGAGCAAATGGTACTGGCTTATCTTTAACTTCAGTGTGAGCACACATACATCAGTCTAAAATGTTTTTAAAATCTTCTCTAACATTCATTAGCACCGTATATCTTTCTCATGATCCCCAAGTTTCTCACCACTCAAAATCCTTTGCTCTTTCTTTACAGGTTAGTTTTCTTCAGAGCTTTCTTACTCAGACTTGACTATAATTTAATTTACATCCAAGGAAACAGGTGCAAAAAGAAAGCCATCAAGGAATTATAGAAGGTACAAGGAACTACTTAGGCGAAGGAAAGAGCCGCATGAAATAAATTCTGCTTTGTCAGTTTATAGGTGAGTATTCAGAGCAGATCTAAAGGAAAAACTCTCACTGAGCAAAAAGCTGTACGTGTGCTGGCTAGTTGGCACTCTAGCAAAGCAAGATAACACAGAGGACTTCTCCACTGTGGAGACTTTCTGAAGCGCTCGCTGTGGCTGATAGGAAGAACACATTTCACAGGTTTAGAGGAGGAGCTCTCCTTCCCACAATAAAAACACCCCTTAAGCTCCATTAGGGTTATTTTTATTGAAGTTAGTCTAGCTTCAAATACTGCCTTTATTCACCTCCAGCTAAACAGAGGTCAGATGGAATCACTGCCACAGAGGGCCAGACCACATAATTGCCCAGCTACTACGCAATCTTTAACAGGGACCAGAATGGAATAAGTCATTACTCATGCCTTTCCCACTCTGAAGAGTCTTTGGAGCTTAGCAGCGTATCTCTAATTCAATATCCACACATCATTGTGTTAGAGAGCTTTTCTTTCTTTTTTCTTTTAACTTCTTTATCTCTTGATAAAACAAATCTCACTTGAAAATTTGTGTTATTCTGACGAATTCAAATGTGCCTAAAATCTTCCAATTTTATATAATCCTAAAATACCAGAGACTTTAAAAGTCCTTTTACAGTGATTTTTAGCAACTGGAAACATTAAACATTTTCTCCCCAAATTGATATGATCTTGAAACAAATAAAAGTTGGGGTTTTAGGCTTCAACTAAGGGTAGCTACCTATCTTTGGGACCTTCCAGGTTTGAAAAACATCATCTTTAGATGCCTTCTTGGCAGAAAGAGAACCTTAAACCATGAACCTGGCTTGAATTGCAGGTATTCTGCCTTATCCTTCACACTATTTCAGGCCACTAACTGCAGCATCTCAGAACCTGACTGTTTCTATGAAGTAGAAGCTTCTAGCTCTAGAAATAGCTGGAAAAATTGAGGCTACCTCAGCCTGTATCAGGAGGAACTGGACAAGATCGCTTAGGATTGATGCTGAGGTTAAGAAATCCATCATGTTTTATTGTTCTTGCTGATATATGACATGCCATCCTTCATCTCTTTGTAATGCAGAGTGCCTGCATGTTGGTTCACATTGTACTGTCAGCTCTGCTTTTCTTCCCTCCTCCCCTAACTCCACTCAGTTTGTCCATACTAAAAATAACACTAAGACTCATGTCTATGCAAGAGATAGGTACCAGAGAGAGCAAAAAATTGCTGACTAACAGACTGCCAACCATACTCATCACCTTCTACTGCAAACCTGGATTGTCTCTATTTAAAGAAGCTCATTTGTGATTCTGGAAAGCATAAGGAAAAGTTGCAAACTTGTGGAGATTGCCCAATATCGATATCTATCTCTCCTCAACAATGCAGATCAAGAGGCAGATGGCAGGCCAGGTGTTTCAGGCTCCAGTCATGACTGTGGCATGAGAAAGGTCAGGGAGAAGGTTTAATGGGTGCCTTATTCAAGAAAAGACACAGACACCTAAAGAAAGATTCTGCACCTACATTTCTAGGATGTCCAAGACTTGCCGCAGATGCCAGGCCTTCCCTACATGCATGGTCTACCCCCGCTTGAAAGGCTGACTGGCAACAAACCCTTTCCAAAAAGAAAACACATTCTCATAGGAAGAAAAAAAAAAAAAAAAAAAGCCAACTCAACCCAATCAACAAAAATCAACAGCAAAAAGCACAACTTTATACAAATTATGTACAGGAAGTTGTTCTGTTGAACCAAAAGGCAAGTGTCTGCTCTGGGACCAAAAAACTTGCCCCAAGTGCTGAGGTGCTCCAGGCCACCCACCTGAGATCTGCCTTTCCAGAGAGATTTGTAATGCTACTCATCTCTCAGCAGCCTGGAGGGGTTCTTTTTTGTTATTGTTCTTTCCTCAAATCAGAGCTTGTCTTCTTCTTCTTTAATCTGAGCTAGGGTGTTAATGGGTTCTAATTTGGATAATTGCTGTATATCCTGAAGTTTCCCCTGCAGTTTCAATTACACATCTCACTTCAATTAAAATCCTTAATTCTTGTCCCAAACTGGCATACACAGTGGCTAACAGACACAGTTATCCTGCTTTAGCTCAAAGCTGGCAGTACTACCTTACTGGGACAGTCAAATATAAAAGCAGCTTGAAACCACCTGGAATAAAACTGCTCTGCAGAAGTGTCACATACTGACTGTGAGCTACCCTTGCCTCCTTTTTGCATCTGAAGATACATGCTTTGATCTTGAGATTTAGAGGTGCAGAGCAGAAGTGAAATTCTTTGCCCAGCTTGCCAGGAAAATAAGCAGAAGAGCCAGGAGGAGCAGACTGATGGCCCGAGGGTCTCCTGGGGAAGAGATGGCTCATTTCAGGAGACTGCAAGAGGCAGGGCAAGGTGAGGCCTGGGGTCCACGATGCCACACGGGCAGTGGGGTCACTTCCATAAAGTGGCTTGTCGTGTAAACAAGATGTACCTTTGACATGTTCCCACTTCGGGGCACCAAGGCATGAAGCAGGCAATGTATTTCAAGCCAAACAGGTGATTTGTAGGTGCTAAGTGTTCATAAAGACAAGATTAAAGAGCTCTCTGATAGCAGGGCAGTAAATCATTCCCCACCTGCAGAGTTGAGTGCCGGGCACGGATGCTCCTCCGACCCTGATTAAATAAAGGATGGCTCAGCAAGACGAGGCTAAAGTTAGCTGACAGCTCTTGAGTGAACTGGTGTCTTGCCTGCTGCTGTTGCAGCTGATGGCTAATTTTCTCCCAGAGGAACCTTTGCAAAGGTTCATAATTAAAACTGGTAGAAGGCAATCAAGCTCATGGGAAGGCAGGCCCGTCTGTCCACTCTCCCCCAACCACCAGACTGTGATGATTAAATCTACATGGGTCAAAGCTACTCCCATCTGAGATGCTCTGAGGACTGTAACACGGCTAGATGACTAAAATCGCAAGGCCGGTGCTTGTTCCAGTAGGAGAAAGACAAAAAATAAAAATCTAAGTTTACATCCAGCATGGAACAAACCCTGACAACCTCATTGTCAGTGTCACTCATACACTTTCAAAAGTTAAAAAAGCATATATACACACATATGCATGTACATACACAACTGTGTATGCATCTACATATACATATGATTCTACATAGACATCTCCCCAAAATCTCAAAACCTCCAATTCTCTTGATGCTTTCATAAAATCCAAAGCTCTCCCCGAGGGAATCATATTTGTTACCATCCTTGAAGTACCTGAGAAAAATTACCCAATGTTACAACCTGAGAAGTGGAGAAAGCCCAGAAGGAAATTTTGCGTTTAAAGGTTCAGAGTTCATCAACAGCAGAACAGATAACAAAATCTCAGACATAAAAAATCCCAAGTCTCTTGCTTAACCAAGTTCGTGTTTAGACAAAAGAAACAGGTAGTGTTTTAAATTAGCTATTTTACTAGTCTAGATAGGACCCAAAAGAACTTAATGGGAGAGAAACTTAATGGGACCTCATTAGATTGTTATAACATTTTTCTGCACTGTGCTATTAGCTCTTTAAAATAGATTATCAGAAAAGAACACACTTCGCAGATTTAAATTACTTGTGGCTCTTCACTTACTGACTTATTTCTTTTACCTTTTATTCATCTGGGCTTTTCAGACTAGATAGGTCAGATTTTTTCTACTTCCAAATGCACAGATGCTTGTACAGATCTGGCAGAACTGAGTTGCTAGACCTCCAGTGACACTGCCTAGCCCTAAGCAAAAAGTTCTTAATTGACCAATCCTCATTTTGGAATATTTTCTTACAAATTTAAAGAAATGGAAGATATATAATTTTAAGTAGTTTCAAAAAGCAAGATAATGGTAACAGGATGGCACACTAGATTTTTCCTTTTCTTCCTTTCCCACTCTGTTGAAGTCTGCCAAGCCCCAGAGCTAGAGTCTAGAGCTGGATTTACAACACCATTTCCTAATTTTGGGTGCACTAAGATATGTCCTGTTGCAAGAAAAGCAAGGTGAAGTGAAAGAAGGATCTGTAACTTAGGGTGGTTCTGATCAAACACTTCTCCTCGGGTTAAACTCTGAAACTGAGTGTGTACCTTTGCATGTTACAGAAGCACAGGCACTAAAGCTAGAGTAAAGAAAGGAGTCGGTTACTCTTTTACTTGAAAAGCTAGCTCCTCTTTCACATGTTCTAAGGATAGCTCAAAAAATGCAATCAACTGAAACATAAAAATAAGTAGAATAAGCAGATAGGGAACTAAAAGCCAAGAAGTCCCATGTGGTTGCCTTTCCTGAAAGATGTCTGCTTATTTTGATGCTCTTCCAACTACTTAATTATCTGCACTGGAAAAAAAAAAAGCAATAAAGGAATAAAGGCAGCTGCTGCTTCACAGTTCATAACATCTTCTGTTCAGTATCCTGTGTCCAAACTTTCTTGAAGCAGATCAAGAGCACCTGTGAAAGAAATAAGTGAATTTTCCTAACACCAATATGTGGTACTCCTCACAGTACCATAAACTGCGTCTCCCCTTGGGAACAATCATTTCATGTTCTATAAACTTTCCAAGGGATAAAACATCCCCCTGTTATTGCTATACTGCTCATACTGTTCAAAGCACTACCTCACTTTCTGCTGAGGGGAAGAGCTGAGTCGCTGTGTCTACCTCGGCTTCTGGCTCACCACTGGCACTAAACATTGAGGATCTGCAAACGTGCACATGTACGTAGAGCTGCGGCAAGCAGAGGGAGCTTGGCTGTGAAGAGGTAAACAGCAGGGCTGTTTGCATAACCACCTTTTCACACTCTGCTCTGCCACACTAACTTTTCCTTGCTCATCCCCTGATTGAAAGTGAAGATCTGCCCCAGCTTACAGATCTACATTTTAGCATTGGGTATCAGCTGACTGCTTCCTTGTAGATCACATGGAGACCTTTGTAGACACCGCACAATTACATATCAAGTCAAGATTTGCTACTGAACTCTGGCATAATCCTTCAGGTAGAGCTGAACTAATAACTACAAATGCCTTTGGTGACTCAGAGCTAACTGACAGTTGTTTGCTTTCCTTCTGTTTTCACGTAAGTTCATTTACACACGCCCACAAAGGGCAGCGGAAAGTAGGGATAAAACCAGGCAGCAACAAAGACACAGGGAAGGACCTGCAAGTGAGATGGCCTGAGAGAGAAAGTGCAACCTTGTGCCTGATGGAGGAAGAGTGCGCCTCAGGGAAGAACGATGACCTGAAGCTATCCAGAAGACTTCTGAAAAATTGATTAATTTTAGACTTGCAGGAGTGCACTGACCAGGCCACAAACCTGCCACGGGGAGGGAACAGTCAGAGGAGAAGGAAGCTGGGGTTCAGTGTCCTTCCCTGATAAACATTTCGAGCTCCTCATCCCGTCCACACCTGGTCCATCTGCAGGGAGGACCGTGAACACCTCAGAGATCACAGAGGGAACTGCCAGTGGCATTCGCAGGGACCACCTTCGTGCCACGGGCAGAAGGCTGCGTGCAGGGCCCAGGCAGCTCCCTGCCCCTCCGGTGGCTCTTGCTTCACCCGCCGGGCCATCCACCGCCACCAGCTGCTGCCGCTCAGCGCAGCGCCGCCGGCACCGTGAGCAGCAAACCTCAGAGCGGAGCTGCCCAGCTCGCGCCGGCCCCTGGGGCCCGCTCAGCTCCCTGCAGCCGTCCCACTGATTTACGCATCTCCGCAGTGTTATTTATCAACCGCTCCATAATTAATCAGAGGCAGCACTTGGCAGCGCTGAATGAGCAGCCTGCCTGCATGGCTCGCACCACCACGAGCCTCCCCGCCAGGCCACGCTGCCACACGCCACCGCCGGGGTCATCATTCGCTCGCTCCTCCTCATGGCGGCCGGGGGGTCTTTCCAAATGATCTCATCTCGCCAGGAGGGCAGGCGCTCATCCCGCCAGCCTGGCACGAAGGCAGGAATCAGCATCCAGGTAAACGCCAGCTTCCTGCCAGTTATCCCGCCAGCCACCTGGCTGCAGAGCCACTGCTGCTTCAAGATTAAACATCGTCCCGTTCCACACTTCCCAGCCTCTTCCTGTCCCAGCCACTGTCACCCAGCCTGTAACCTCTCCCCTTCCTCTTGCTTTCTCCTCTGGACCCTTGTCCCATCCTCTACTCAGCATTTCCAGGAGGGCTTCTTTCATTCCCCTACTCTTGTTGCTGCTCTTTCACCCCATCTCCTTCCTCACACAAGCCTCAGATCAAGGGCAATGCATGCAAAATAATTGTGCCGTGCTTTTTTCTTGAGCAAAGCTGACAGAGGAGCCCCGACTCCAAAGTCCTTCAAGCTCAAATCTATCACTGTAAATCTATCTGTAAGACCCTAGATCCTAATCCGCTAATAAAGTTCTGGCTCTGAGTCAGATTAAAAAGAAGGCTCAGGAGATGTGTTTTGTATTCCTGGATATGGCACACATGGTCTGAAATGCTATTAGCGAGACACACAGCACCTCAATTTACCCGTTATTAAAATACAGAGGACAGAGATGGCAAATGACCCACACTGATGCAGGGTCCATGCTTAAACAGCGCTCAGACACTGGAGGTTACGGTGAGAAACTTCGGTGAATTTAGCCAGGACATTTATAATCTCCCTTCCATTTCCTCAGCATTCGGGTTGGTACCAAACACGCAGTTTTCAGAGCGGAACCGGTAGCAAGCAGATGCCGTACGATGCCGGTGTGGACGGGCAGGAGCCCTGCTCACGCACAAGCTGTGCTGCGCAAGGGGCCAGCAGCAGCAGGTGGCCTTGCAAGGAGAGCCACAGGAATACAGGATCGTCCTGGATGGACCTCGGCAGAGCTCCCTAGACACCTCAGCTCTCCAGCCACCAGCTGGCTACGTGGCTGATACTGAACACTGAATCCATGTGACAGTTTACACTGATTTTATTTTTCCCAAACTGATGTGCTCTCTTCTACTTGCTAGCACACTAGATCTTAAAACATGCTCCTAAAAATATATTTCAGGCTATGAGGCTGCAGTTCTTCACCTGGGAGGTGACAGGGAAAGGGCTTGACTGTTTTCCCACTAGAAACTCTTCCAGGCTAGTGATTCAGATGCAAGTCTCAGAGTGGACTACTTTCCCTTGGAAAGTTTTTTTTTGTGATCAGGTTGAAGTTCTTCTAATGAACATCCAAGTTTTGACAGAACTAAGAGAAGAATAAACTTTGTCCCAGTGCAGAGTGACGACACAGAGCAATGAGACATAATATCCCTGTAATAAAGTTAAGAAGAAAGAGTGAGCGTGACGCATCCTAACATAGCTACACTGTTAAACCATTAATACCAGCCCCATCTATAGTTCAACTGCATGTAGGTTGAACAGGCAGGTAAGTAACCCTGATACTGAGCATAAAGGTAGCAGAGCTAGAGTAACTACCACAGGAATAAATAGAGTAACAATGGAGGAATAGAAGTTACTTTGGCTAAACTTGGTTAGCATGGAATGCATTGACAGGTGAATGCTAGGAAGCACTGTTTGTATCCTGTCCAGAAAAGAGCAGAGGCAAGAAGCAAAACATAAAAGAAAAATAAAAAAAAACAGCTTCTTTTTTTGCGGGGAGGGGTTCTTTTCCTTTGTTTTTCCCTCAGGCAGAAAAGTGGGTGGAAGGAAAATAGTTATCATGGGAAAATGAGGAGAGAGACAGGAAGTAAAGGAAAAAGCAGTAGGGAATGTAAGCTGTAAGGAACAGAGCTGGAACAAAATGAAGCACTGAAATGTAGAAAGCTCCATTCAAAAATCTTTGGATCTAGCTCCAATATAAAGATGCTCAGCAGAGTTTTTGCTGCCAGTGTTAGGATGCTTTTGTTTCTCATGGATTTCCAGCTAACAGCCCTGTATTTTCCCCTTGGCTCACAGCACATGCAAAAGGTTAGCACTGTACCTCCTTGGATCATTCTCTCTTTCTCTGTAGGACTTCTCTTCCCTCGGGGGACTCTTGGAAAGGGTGCCAACATCAGTTCAAAAAGCATTTGAGAAATATAGTCAGACCTAAGGGTCTCAGGTGGAAGGAACATCATCCAAAATTGGAACTAATTATTTGGTGGATTAAGACCACTGGCTAGGTCTGCAGAACTACCAGATGGACAAGAATGCAATGGAGTCCTTCTGCAGGACAGATGGCATGGTGTGAACATCTGTCTGCTGCAAACAGGAATATGTTCCAGGTTCACTCAGTCCCAGAAGCAGCAGTGCAACCTCCTACTTGGCTATGACTCATTGATATCAAAACTGCAACGAAGGGTTTTACATGTGCTGAGATCAAGGGGCTGTGACTTAGCTTCGCATGAGGGTCAGGGGTGGGGGGGACTGGACAAGCCTAGCAGGGTTGAAAAAGAAAGTAGAGCCATTACTATAAAGACATTACTTTGCAGAATCCTTTTGTCACCAGGTTATGAATTGGATTCCAGTGCATTCTGGCAGCAGGTTAAAATCATTACTGCTGCCATATGACTGCTCTTGCTCTTTGGTGGTCTGTGTTCAGTTAGTTTTGTGTCCCTTTAGCCAGGTCCCAAGGTACACTCTTAAACTCACCCTGGAGAGCACTGAACGTATGGATAGCTGATCCAGTTCTATCAGACTGGAGTAAAGTCGAAGCAGATTGAGACAAATGGGAGATCACCCGCAGAGGGAGTCACAGGACTGGGGGGACATCCATCCACAGGAAAAAATGAAGTCCTCGGCAGGAAAGTGTTTCAATCTATGCAAAGATTAGGACTAAATGAAACAGCCCTAGGCATGCACACAAGTCTGCAGTTTCAGTTAGAAAAGCACATTCTCTTCCACCACAGCTCAGCAATGGGAATTTCAAGCATTCCCAGAAGGACCATCATAGAGTCAGCACATGACAAACACACGAAAGTTGGTAATGACATGCAACATATCAGCTACAGAAGAATCACATTTTTTTCAGCAGCAAATGCTGAAAAAGCTGATGGAGCTGTTCCTTCTCCTGTGTAGTTGCTGGGAACAGCTCCTACAAGAAGAAAAATAAATCACTCATTGAGCAGAGGGTGCCTGGGCATTTGGAAAATCCTAGGAAAGAACCCTAAGCCAGGGACACCACTTGCAAAAGGCAAACATCTCCCCATAGCGCATGGGGTCTCTGCTGTAACTAACATGTCACATGATACATCATGCCACCTGTCTGTGACACCCCTTTCCCTTATTCAATACCTTCCTCCCAGTCCCCCAAGGAAACTGTTCACAAAAATGGACAATCAGGTTTATCACAGTCACCTATTAGCATTTGCCCTGCAGGAAGAACATGAGGACATGGTGATGCTGCACCCCAAAGAGTCACCACTTCTCCACAGTGGCCCCATGAAAACACTGATGCTCAGTGTGTACGCAGAGCACCACCCTGGAGTAATGTGCAAGCTGGCTGGGGATTCAAGCTGTGTTAGCAATGAAGGTGCATTTAAGGCACTCCCCTTGCTAAGAGGGTCTTCTGCTTTTTCATGTGTAGGACCCTAGCCTTGCAGTGTACGCTGCCTTGCAGATATACCAACTCACTTGGCGCCAGCTCAGGGATGTTTGGTATCGCATTGCGTTGTGTGGTTGTGAAATACCCTGGCAACTCCTCAAAATCAGCACAGAGCTCATTCCCTAAGCTCTGGAAGCCAGCTTTGCAGGGCACTCAAGGAGCATTTGTAGTAAACTAAATTTGGGATATGTGACACAGTTCTGTATTGAGGTCAACTTTACTTGGCTCTAGCCATCCGGGCAAGAGGTCAGTTTTCCCGCTGTGTTCTGCAACACACATACAAGCAAGATGCAGAAAGTGTTTTGAGTTTTCAAGTAAATCTACCTCCTGCTTTGAAGCTTGAAATATCAGGCTTGAGGTGCGGTTTAAAGCCAGCATTGGAATAAAGAGGAGGCAGGAGGAGACATTCTGGTCTGGTCTGGTGCTGGGTGCACCAAAAGAGCAGTGTCGAAAGAGCCCTGAAATGAAATAGCAGTGGGGGCTGCAAGGCAGAAGCGAGGGCGCAGGCAGACTTGTCCACGGTTATTTGCACATCCTTTACGCAGACCACAGCTGGCCGCAGCCACTGATGCAAGTCCTTACTTTAATAAAAATCAAAACCATTTTCTAATAAAGCAGCTGAAAAGAAAGCCATCCTTCGTTCTTTAAAGCTGACCTTTCCCTTTCCCCGGCACAGTTAGATCCCTTACAAGATTTGCCATGTTCAAGACAAATTTTTTAAAAAACATTTTTACAAACACGTTCTGCATGACCGCTTCCACTAATCGTGCCGACAGTGGCGATCAATGCCTTTAAAGGAGATTTGTGGAAACCACAAAGAGTCAAATGCTGCCACTATGGAGATAAATGTCCCTTCAGCTCCTCAGCTGCTGCTCACCACAACACACCTTCTCAGGGGAAGGCTTTACTCCAGACCCAGCTTATTATTCTGATGGGGCAGAAGTTCAGGACTGACTCACAAGTGCTTCCAAACTCACTTTATGTCTCAACTGAAAATACTAAGCTTAAAGCACTGCAGTAGCCTCTAACACCACACTGGATTATTAATTCAACATTGATCCACAAGAAACATGCATGTCACTTCCCAAAGCACCCTGTTTTCCAAGGTCTCCCTCTGCGTATTACCAAAGCAATGCCTGCTAAAGGCTTTGCAAGAAGAAACAAAACAACCTCACAAACCAGCTAGGACACTGAAAAAAAATCCCATTTTATTTTTGCCTGGGATCCAGATTCCTATACATTCTCCTTAACTAGCGCGTGATGTGTGAAACATTTTTACCCATCTCTTTTTGTGAATCAATCCAGGCAAAAGTAATTTGGACAGAGGCTCCTGAGCTCAAACAAGGTAACAAATCAGGCTATTCAAGATTAAATGCATTACCCTGCTTTGCAATATTTTAAAGGCCAGAGTTCTTTGAAGCACTACCAGATGTTTTAATTAGGAGAAAGCAACAGCATATTCCAGTTTGTTCCAGCACAGTGTGTTCCAGAAGGGACACTGAAGCAAAAAAGTAAAAATCCAACCCACACTATAAATGCATACTTCATTATACATTTTCAAACACTTCCCCCTGCACTCTGCCCACGAGCCTGTCTTTCCTAGGACTCATTCCAAAATGATACTTACTTCAAGTCAATTTTTTGTTCTTTACTGTTCCATGAAAACCTTTATAGATCTATTCCATTGGTGTTTCTCAACTCTCCAGCTTATTCTTTCACCCAATCCAAAGCTATCTCACCTCACATAAAAAAAAAGAGTCCTCTGATCTAATAAGTATTTCATTTGAGATGCAGCCATTACACATTTTGCAGTCTGTTTGAACCCATGGACACAGCAAGGAAAAAAAATATATATATATATAAAGAATCATTTCAACATATTCCTAAAAGAGTGTTTCTTTACATGAGCCACACAGACTCCACAAAGCGCTGACTCAATATCAAACCATAGCAGCTCTGTTGCTTACTAGCTGGTCACAATCTCAATATTAAATTCTATAAAAGACTTGTGTATGTATGCAAATGTGAAACACTACAGGGATTTCAGGAAACAACATAATAGAAAACAAGAGCTAGATGGATTATTGGCTATGCAGACAGTATCAGTAAGAAGAGATTACTTACGTGTTCTATGGTGGAAAACAGAAAAACGGGCCATAACCTCATATAAAGGCTTCTTAACTCTCTCCAAAGTACTCCATTTTGCACACAGGTAAAGTTGCCACATACTTATTTGCAAGACTGGGGATAGCCAGAGAAATCACCGTAGATGGCTACTGGGAACACGCAGCATCTTTCTTTTCTCATGCCTTGAGGTGCCAGGCTTGGTGACAGCATTTGCACTGCCCACACTTTGCACAAATGGGAAATAAATCTCCAGAAGATCTTTTTGCAAGTTATAAAGTTCTGCTGGGAACAGCTATCTTTGAGGTTAGAGATTTCTCCAACTTTCAAGGATGCTGGCTCTATAGCTTTTCCTTTCCTCCCTCTCCTATTCTGGCCCCTTGATTTCCCCCCTTCCATTTGCTTCAGTGACTTACTTCTGATTTCTCCTGTCCTTTGGAGTTATCAGGACTAAGACACAGGATTGATTCTTCAGGTCAAACTCTCCCTCATCAATTATAGTAAACAAACCAGGAACGTGTTTTCAAGTCAGTCAGTCTCTCTCTCTCTCTTACCCACACACTCAGATGTCCTTCTACTTCCAAGGAAAACAGAAGCTAAAACAGGTCATTTGTTATTCCCTCTTTAGAGGCAACCATGCTCACATTTCTCAAGTTTAATAATTCCTGGGACAGACAGCATCTCCCGACAAGAAATAAAGTTAGGTATTGATACAAACAGATAGAATCAAAAGATACAAAATCTAAATCCTCCCACTTGAGGAAACTCATACTTATTTAGTTCAAAGGTCTGGATTCACTCCAGAAGAAAGGGTAAAAAAAGAAAAAAGAAAAGTAGCAAACTGAGCTGAATAAAATGTTTTAATCTGAAATCCAGCAGCACAAAGATTGGCTTTTGAAACTTGTGAGAAAAAAAAACTCAGAAAGTCAAGGTGAGAGGGTCAGGCGCGAATGAGAGTGACAAGACAAAACAGAAAGAGGCCCTAATACTGAAACTTCCTTCTCTGTCTTCCATTACCAGCTGACAAAACAGTCTTCTCCCTTAGCAATCCCGATGGCTCCAACCCTCTCTGCACAGAATCTGCCCACTGTCAGACTCTGTCCCATCCAGACGGGGGCTCCTGTCCCTCCCCTTCAGCCTGAACCAAAAGACTTTGGAAAATGCATCTCCTCTGATCAGCCAAAGCAGTGAGCCAGAAGTGGGACAACACAACTGACAATCAAATTCTACCTTTCTTTTCTACCACCTGAGCACTGAGTATTGACACTGAGCTTTCTCTACCTGTCTGTCATCATCACCATCACCAAAAAGCCCTGCCTCACATTTTGACTCTAAACTCTTGCTTAGGTTTTTTCCCCAAAACTATATATCTAGCAACAAAGACTGGACTCTGTTAAAGGGATGGCACGTCTCAGTCTCTGAGCTTATGACAATACAAATACCTGTCTGATTGGCATGCATAGTTACCATCACAATCAGGCATGTAAATTTGAGAGATCTTTAAGAGACAATAATGATGCTCTCATAATCTTTGGCAGTTCTTACAAGCACTAACCTAGCATGCTATTGAATATGTGCCAAAAGTGGAGGAGATCCACGAGACTCTATATCCTCTCTAAAAGGAGAAACTTGTTATAAACCTACAGGGAAGTCTGCAAGAGCAAAACCCTAAAAACTAAGCAAGTCCTGACTCCAGACTTTTCATGAATTTTATGTCTTCTTTCCCCTTTCTTCCTTTCATTTAATAATAAAAAAATTAATAAGTGGAATGTTCTGTAGTAACTTTGAAAGAAGTAATTTAATAAAAAAAAATCAGAGTGCCTCAAGTTAATTTAATTCAATCGTAGACTCATGCTGCTGCCAAATTGCACATTTCAAAACTGCATAGCCAAAGAACTTTAGGTGCCCTCTGAGAATGCCTGAAGTGAAAGAAAAGGTAGGGAAAAAAAGACCCATGAAAGCAAATGAAGGCAAAAATCTTGCTGAGGGTTGGAGAGAATGAAGAAGGAAGAAGTTTGAATTAAACTGCTAGTGATTTAATGCTCAAGAACAATAGTTAGGTAGAAGGGTCAGTGGCATTTATTTAATTATTTATCACCCTTTGAAAAGAACAGAGAGTAGGTCAGACTAGTCAAGATGAGGAAAGCTTCATGCTCATGAGTAAAGAATAACTAACTTGGAAAATGAAAGTAGAGCATAGCAATAAGAGTCCTGAGGGTCAGAGTTTCAAGCAAGAGAAATCAAAGCACTCCAGACTAAATTCTGCCCTCAGATGTATTCAGCCAGAGCCTGCAGACTTTAGTGGGAGCCCTGCAGCAAATATCCTAGCACATGATCTAGTCTGGAAATGGCAGTACACCTTTTGGGCCTTGTCCAATCCCACTGAATCAAAATCTGCTGTTGAAACAGGACTGATTATTGTATACTCCTTGCTGGTGCCCCAAATAGCTAAAAAATTATAATGGACAGAGTAGACAAGAAAATGCTTTAGAAATGCTCAAATATAACTCAGTGTTATTATGCCCTGAAATGACCTATACACCAGAGAGTATCTAGGAATGAAGAGACAGGATGCAACTTTGGTGTCAAAATTTTCCTTCGGACCAAATTAAAAAAAAGTCAATATGTATTTCATCAATCCTTATAAATCCACAGAAGTCCACGGATTACATTGCCAACACACAGTCCTTCTAGTTTACCTGCTAAACCACTTATTCAGGAGTCTGTTGCATGAGACATGATATGTAAGTTTTAAGTACTGATGCTAGCAATCAGTTTGCTCCATCTCACACATACCATCAAAGCTAGCACACCTATTTATCATCACCTCTGTTCTGTCTAGTCCCTGTGCCCCTCTTGGTATTGTTAGGAAGTGTTAGGGTCTTCGGAGCAAGAAGTGTTGATTAATATGAAAGTGCACCAAGCCTTCTCCACGATCTCAAAGCTTATGACATGAATAACAGTAAAACCAGAGGACCAAATTAGATGACCCAGAGATGTCCATTTGATTCGTGTATTTCTAATTGCTACTGCATTGCTTTTACTGTTACTACTGCTCCTAATCTTATTGCTTACTTCTTTGAGCAGGTGAAGATAAATTCTACTAACTTGCTTTAAGTTTATGGTTATGTCAGCCCTGACTGCCAAAGCAATACATCCTAAATCAGCACATGCAATTGTGACCAAAGGCTGTCAAGACTGTTGGCTACAATTATCTCTTAAGGGGTTAAGCTGGATGTCATTGGAAATTCAGTACTTTCACCAAGATTTTTGATAAAGCTATATAATTAATCAATGACCTTGATGTTATCGTAATAACTGAGCATATTTTCCATTGTAGAGAGAAAAAAAAAAAAAAAACTCAGATAGTATCAGAAGGTTGGCCAGTCTCCTTTTCTATATACAAAAATACACAGAGAACCAGAAAGCTGTATATAGCACTGAATTTTAATATAAAAAACCTTTATAATATATATAATAAATGTAAATCAGTGTTATACAGTAAATTTATATATAAATGCAAAATAGTGCTATATGCAAAATATGTATATAAAGTGTACATATAAATGCAAAACAGGACTAAATGGTATGTATAGAAAAGCAGTGCTTCCAAGCTCATTCTGTTTCTCTTATTTTCACTTTTTATCCATATTCTCCACATGTGGGGTCTTTCTACTTCTCCCAGATCTAATTAGCTTCATTCTAAGAGGCTGCAAGAGACCATGATCTAAGACCTTCAAATTCATAGGCTTAGCTAGAACAAAAAAATAGTTTCCAGGTACAAGGAAAAAAGGATGCAAATGTGGCTCCACTTCACCTGACTTACTGATGGCCCAATGGGTAGATTGGTTTCTGTAGCGTGGCAGTCCTTCAACAACCATTTGGAGAAGCAGGAAGGAAAAGAAACACAATATCCTACAGTAGACCTCTTGTTGGGAGCAGTGGACATGCTTTTGGAGCACAATCCCTTTGTGAGATCTGAGTGGAACACAGAGAAACTGAGAGTTGTAACAACGGGTAAAAAAGCAGCTACACTCAGCCTGGTTGTCAAAACAAGTTCACTTTGCAACAATCTTTTTCACTCAATTAAAACACTGAACTGGCTCTTTATGACATACAAAGAACTTAAAAATTTCCCTTTATATTCAAGAGTATAACACCAGACAGTTTCAGTAAAATAGAATTATAATATACACACCATTATTTACTGGCTTTTCTAATATTTACTGTGGTATCTAAAAGGGCTTTACACGTATCTCTGAAGTTATCCCCCCATTTAGCATCTAGGGAACGGAAGTCCATATCCTCAAAGATAATTAGATACTTAATGATCTACGTGTCTATTTACTTTCTGAGAATCTGGGCTGCAGAGAATATTAAGCGACTTTTACCCAAATGTCATGCAAAAAGGTTGTGGTAGTGTCTAAAAAAAAAAGAAAAAAAAAAAAAAAAAGAAAACACACACAGAGCCAGAAACCAATCTCCTAAATCCATATACTTTGTCTTAACTACTATCCTTGAGAATTACACTGTTATATAATGTAATTAGGAGAAAATAGCAAGTTCTATTCTAGGAACTTCTAATCAGCGACAAGCACCGCACTCCTAATGATCTCATTAGAAAAGCAATGCATAATTGCACCATAGCACCATCTAGCAAACTACACCTCCAGCCACAGAAGCACCTCTTCTCCAGGTAGACACGCAACTCTGAGCGAAACCACTTCTGCTGTAGGTAGCTCCAGGAACACTTGGATCAACTAGGAAGTGATAAGGAAGCTGTCTCTTCCAAATAAGAAGTAAAAGCTTTGAAAACATAGTGAAATAAGGAAAAGAAAATGTTCTTGTCAGTATACTGTTGTGCTGAGAATAAATATTATACTGCTACTTTAATGCTATTCTTGAATGCAGCAGTTTTATGAGCACAGCCTATTGGCAGTAGGAATAGACCTAGAGACCATGGATTTAGGAGTAGCTTGGATTTGGATCTAATACTTGCAAATACGTTCTAATCCAGTGATCACCACATACATTTTACTTACACAGGCCTATTCTTAGCTCACACATTTCAAAGCAAGCGTGTGGCCACAGCACTGTAAATGAAGAAGCTCTGCCTCTCTGGAATATATATCTGAGTTCAATATATCCCTCATGGTACTTTATGATACAGTGAAGAACATGGCCAAAACCCATCCCAAGAAAAAAATGCAAGCAGCTGGCCCAAATTCCCAGAGCCAGAGCAGACATCTGGCACTACCAAGAGCAGCCTCTGCAGATCCCAGTTGAGCAGTAAAGCCTGACTTAAAGTCTCCCAAAAAGTGAGTGCAGTGCTGCCTGGATTGTGTATTTGGAGCCATTCCTGGATGGCACATGGCAGGATCTGCTCAAGCGGGGAGGAGCGAGCTCCAGCAGCAGCGACCAAAGCTCCACTCTGTGCTGGTGGCACCAGGGGAGACAGCTTAAGGTTCTGTGAGCAGATTCAGGGTATAGCGGGCTCTGAAAGATGCTTGGAGCTCCTTCACGGCTGCCCCTGCCTCCGTCAGCAAACTCCTACTTGAGTGTGCCGCTCTGCAAAATGGGAATTTTACAGCTCCACGGGGAAGATCTGAGAGAGTAAAGCACCAAAGCCAGGAGTTAGGCATCTAAAAACCTTTATTGATCTGGGCCTAAGTATACTGTATTATTGTGCTCCATGTTAGGTCATACCTGGGAGCCTACGGAAAGCATCAGCGAGAGGCAGCAACAGGATTTAACTCTGAAGTAAGGAAAGAATGTAAGGAAAATGATGAACTGAAACGCTTTAACCTACCAAGGCAAGGACAAGAAGCAGTTAAGAGGGGATTTTGCTTAAGCACAGAGGAGAAAATCTTCAGAGATACAAATCACGACTGCTGATGATTCTGTTTTCCTCCTGACACAGATAATGGGATAAGTGGGCATGCATGGAAATCACAGAAAGGAGAAATTCTGAGGAGATGAAAGCCTTTCACACAGCCAGCTCCATTATACCATTTTTTTTCCCCTGTGCCTCCTGCTGGGAAAGGCTGGGACTACAGCTATCCCTCACCTCCAGAGCCTGCAGGAGCAGCTGTGAGCTCTACTGCACACAGGAATGTGCCATAATCCCTAATCCACCTGCCCTCCCAAGCAGCTGTGCCTGGAGTAGCTCTGGAATGTCCCATACCTGCTTCTCGCACCTCTTCTCCTAATGCACTCTTCACCAGGAGAGGCAAGCAATGGAGCAACTGGAGATTGCACGCTGTTCCCTAGTAGGGATGCCCAGGCCCCGAAGTGGGGACAAACTGGACGCCAGCTCCCATCTTTGCCTCCCAACAGGAGATGCTGAGACTGAAATGGGCTATGGGAAAGTCTCCCACGCACAGTTGCTCATACAGGAGAAAACACAGAGTGAATAAAGCAGTGTCTGGCTGCACCGGGTTAGCCAGCGTCAAAGCTCATTCACTGATGTGCGAAACCTAAATCTCTCTGAGGCTTTTTTTTTTCTTTTTTCTTTTCTTTTCTTTTTTTTTTTTTTAAGTTTTCCCCACCCCCCAGTCACTCTTCCTCTTTTTTGGATGTTGCCATGGAAACTGCATCTGGTTTCCATTCTCTCCGCTTCCGTCATGTCCCCGCTCAGAAGCGGCAGCGGAGAGACATTGATCAGTGATGCAATGAGCCAGCCCCTCAGGAGCAAGGCAGGCCGGCAGCGGTGGATACGCAACCCCCAGGACTCCCATCACATGTCACTTCTTTCACGGAGCAGGGTCAGTTTTATTATTCTTTGGGCAAGTTTAATTAAAAATCAGGTGGAACCAAGCCCTTTGAGGCACTGCATTTCTGAGGGTCAGCAGATATGTCCCCATATACACACATACCTCAAGCTGTTAGGCGGCTCTGTCAGGAGATGCTGGGGCCACTCCATATGCCCCTGTACATACCAAAGGCTAAAACCAGCTGGCTACAGAGAGGCCTACAAGTCCAAAGCATTATTACTCTTTGAAGGGTAATGCATACACCACTACACACCCCAACCCCTGCTCAAACTGCTGGATCAGAGATGCTGTATGGGGACAAAGGGAACCTCCTTTAGGGCCTTACATAAGACCTTGTGAACTCACAAACTCAGGTTTGCTGCAGGATGCATGGGTTCCCTCAAAACCGATGCACCTGCACCACTCTCTACCAGCCCTCACTGCTGCAGTCCCCCTCTTCATCATCTTTCCTACTGGAACAGCGCACGAGAGGAGTAAGCAATCAAAAGCAGAAAATGCTTTTTGCCAACACTTGCTTTTTTTGCTAAGTTGGTAGAGCAGCATTTCCATTATGAAAAGAAGATTTCAGAAGGCAGGCAACGTCAGCAACAAAAAAGTCGAAAAGGGGGAGGCACGTCAATAAAGACAAGGCAATCTCCAAAGAAAAAAAATGAAGAAAAAACATTGAAAAGAGGCCAAGAAAGAGAGTGACCAGCCTTTTCATTTCAGCTTGCTGCTAGCTGCATCTCTCTTCCTGAAGTCTCCTCCCACTATCTCCCCAAAGTGTAGAGTGGCCTCCTGACACAGTGATGTGCCAAGGAGGCCTCTGACAGCTCTCTATTAATTAACTTCATGCCGATACAAATTTTATTTAAACTTAAAAAAATCCAATTCACATTGATCCACCTTCATTGCTCCATCTGGCTGCCAATCAATGGCTGCTCAGCTTTACCTGATGTGGAAATAGATCTCCTCACAGTTCCCTGTAGAAGGCAGCACTTGGAAAGCACTCCAACCTGCAGAAAGCCATATCCGTGTCTCTTCTCCTTTCCTGACTTTTCTCCACCCTCCGTTTTTTCCCACCACAGACCTCTCTCTCCCAACAGGATGAGGTGCTTTCTGTACCAGTTGCCCAGAGTCCCATTGTCCCAGGGGTGGAGGAGGCCTCCATCCTAGAGCAGAGTTCAGCACGCATGCAATCCACCAGACTCAGCAGAGACAAGCCAAGGATGAATTGGCCCCCTGTGTTCAGACTTCTAACGAGATTTGCAGGATTTCTCAATGGCAATTGTCATTTCTCTCCAAGGGAATAGCTTTCTCTTTTCCCTTCCCCACTGCCTCAAGAATCGATACTACTTCTATAGAGAACAGCCTTTACCAAACAATGCTTGGTCCCTCAGGCCTCGTCTACACTGAGAAAAAAGCTTTTTTTTTTTCTTTTTTTTTTTTCTCCTACTCTGGAAGTAATAGATGCTGGAGAGGTGATGCATCATTACCAAAAGATGCAGCTACCAGTTTCATGCTGTCTACACTTCAGCTCTTATTTTTGGCATCACTGACTTTTGGTAGCAAGGTAAATAGACTAGTTCTGGTTGGTCTTAACTAATGTACACCAAAACAGACCTCAGACTGGCCTTTCTCCTAATGTTTAAAGTCCGCTGGCTCATCTGTGGCCCAGGAAGAAGCTAAAAGCACATTTCCACCACGAGAAAGGTCATTTTACAACCACTTTAGCTAGCACACTCTTAATAAATCTCACCAAGAAAAATAAGCATATGTTCTACTCTAGACAAAGTATTCAGTTTGCTAGCACAGCACTCAGGGGGCTCAAACAGCCCAATGTCATGCTAGTGAAGTGCTAAAGCCTTATCATGCAGGAGCTACAGTGTTAACCATCATAGGTACAGCTGAAACAGAACATTTTAGCAGGAGTAGCCAACTCTAGCCATCATGAGAAAAAAGGAGAGGGAGGAAGATATTGTCTGCCCCTTAGTAGCTTTCTCTGAGCCATGATTAAAATTCCACCACTGAACCATCTGGTCATATGCCTGTCTGATGGAGTCGCACCCTTTCTGCCAACCAATAAATCCTCTTGGCCTGAAAGACCATGTATGCAGGGTTTCTTTCAAGGAACACGTTCATCCATTTTGGCACTGACCAGACAGAGCAGTAAGAGTTAGCCATTCTCTACAGTTTATGTTGTTCTTGCCTACTGGGCCAGTGGCAATAGCTTGTCATCTCATACTGAGTGGGGCATTTGATGTTCAGGTCTAAAGTCTTACTGTGCACAAATCTATGTATGCATCCACACATGTACTTCCCTGACTCTAAGAGACAATAATAAACTGATTTATCTATAACGGTATCTGTTTGGGGTGGGCAACGAAGGAAAGGATAAATCCTCTCTCCTTGCAGAAGCAAAAGAGTATGACACTGGCAAATATGTTAAAGCTGCATCTCTAAGGGTATGCATAGAAACCTAACACAAGAATACACCCTGAAATAGCAGTTGTTGGGCAAGCATATTTGGCTTGTGCTGCTTTGCCCTCTCAACTGTAAAGCAGAATAAATGCAATACTGCCTTGAATGACAGAGAGAGCCAATGAGAAAGGAGAAAGAAAGGAGAACACAAAAAGTTGTTAGGCTTTATTACATCTTTAGTGGTTGGATAAAAGATACCAGCTTGATTTTCTTTCCAGCCTGAAGTATCTTGGACTAATATTAGTAGTAAATAATTCTCCCATTGCAAATAAGCAGTACAGAGGCTTGAGATCTATATCCTCATAGCAGATACCAGAATCCTCACCAGCTAACCTGCTGGTCCTTATTAAACAAAGTAGAAGAGGAAACAAGAAGATATGGTGACCTCAAACTTACTTCAGAAGTGAGCTCTAAGTTCATGAGGGGCCCAAGTAGGAAAGTTTGATGACTCTGGAGCAAGTTAGGGTTTTGAGCAGGAAGAGATTTGGATGTAGCTCCAGCAGAGTCTAGGGATGAAAAAGGAGGAGCTATGTGACAGGAGATGCTGGAAAGCTTCAGGATGTCTAGGATAAGTGGACAGGCCACAGCCTGTCTAAGTGGGCATGCCCCTCTCCTTATTTGCTTGGAAAACCAAGCAGTAACTATGTTTTGGAGGCACTGTGCAGCCTTAGACACCCACCTGGTCACAGACTTCCCCTGCTCAGCAAAGATGCCTTAACACCTACGGCCAGCAGGAGTTCAAGTTCCAGCAGGCAATCATCTCATTTCAAAGATGCTGAGGTTGGTATCTTAAGGTAAGAGTGTCCACATAACTCAGCTCTCCAGTAACACAGCAGTGTTCTGTGTCTGAGTGCAGGCCCTATATCCCAGCTGTCTGAGAGACCTGGAAGCTAGCTGAGAATCAAGCCTGCTACAGCAATGAGCCAACCAGGCTTCGCATGTCCATCCTCCAGGTCTCGCTGCTGACCCCCTCTCCATTTACCTCTTTGCTCCTTGCCTACTTTCCCAGGGTCTCCATTTGCCGCTCTTTCACCTTGCAGGGGAATCATCATCTATGCAGAACTCGAAAAGAAATGCCTATGGGCTGAATTTGTTCATTGGAAGCAAACAGCCACAACAAAGGAAACAGTCCTGGCCTTCACAAACCTTCCAACAATGAATGAAAAGTGCTTAAGCTGGCATTAAAGCACCTTGAGATTTTGCAGCCCACTGGGAGAAAGAGCTGGCAGCTCTTCCCTTTCCTTCTCTTTCTCTCCCTGCCTTTAGCCCTATCCTTCAAATACCCCTTTCCATCTTCACCCTTTTTACTTCTTTTCTTTTTTCCTTCTGTTTTCCTCTGACATCTCTTACTCCTTAACTCCACGCCAGGATCAGGCTCTCTTACTCTATAGGCACTAACCAGAAAAAAAGCAGGTTTGAAATTAGTTCTTATCCAATCCAGGATGGCTGACTCTTGTGGCAGGGACTGCTATATGCGCTTAATGGTATCCTGATCAGCAGTTAGGACTTTTGATATTGCTACAGGAACCACACCTAAAGTCATTTGGGGTCATTTTTGTTAATAAAACTTCCAGCGCAATACGGGCTGAAGAGAAACTCACTCAGCAATTTTGGCACTTGGTGGAAAAAGTGGTTACTTTACATCACAGATACACAGTTTTGATTAAAAAGGTCTAGCCAAAGGCCTATCTTACAACAAACCCAGCCATACAAGCTGGTATCATCCTTGCTAATGCCTGCCTTATTTCAAGTATAAGTTTGCCCATGTCTTGCTTCCGCTTGGTATGTATGATTATGCTTATGATTAAAATTCTCATATTGTCAGGGCCTGTCAAAGACCTTTCCTTCTCTACACGAAAAAAACACACAGATTCACATTTTTTTCCAGACACAAAACATGGCCAAATGAAAAGCTTTTCCGTGAAAGTATTTGGATCTGTGGCATTTCAAATCCTCTCAAGACTCACCTAGATAAAGCCATGGTGACCTGATCTAGTATTCGTAGCACTTATGTCCTCCAGAAGTCCCTTCCAACTAGTATGACTACAATTCTGTTAAATGTAAATCAGAACAAAACCCATCAATCTACCTGAAACTAAACACTTCACCAAGCTTTTCTACAAACCAATATCAAGATAGAAAATTTTCCAGTTAAAAATAAAACACACACAAAAAACCTTCCAACAGTGTTTCAGTCAAAGTTCTAAATTCAGTCTTGAATTCAAGACTTGAGCTTTCCTCAGCATAGGAACAGCTTGTTCAGCTCTCACAGCATTTGCCTCCTTGTCCACCTGTGTGAGAGGCGAGTGGATGGAGAACAGCATTCCAGATAGCTATCTGCGAGGGGATACAGAATATTATGGGAAAATTTAGAGAAAGATTCCATGGCACACATCACCTTTATCTTTCAGAGAGCTCATCTTCAGAAGAAAGTAATACTAAAGTACTTCAGAGCAGATCCCAAGTTGTGGTGCTTCCTTTTTCAGAAACTGTTTGGGAAATCAACATTTTCTTTTACAAAATTTCTGATGAAAAATCTTTTGAGATTTTCTGCTCTGTCAAAAAGCTGTCAGTTTTCCCCCAAAAAAGTTTGGAACAGACTCAAAGTGACAATTTTTTTCTTCTATTTTGCTTTAAAATGTCATTTTCTACCTTCCTTTATTTGTAATGGAATGAAAACATACGTGACAAAGTGACATTTCCACTGCAGCTATCATTTTGTTTCTCCGTTTTTTAAGCTGAGAAGCACAAATGGAATATTTTCAGTCAAAATGTTGATTTTTGAACTTAAATGTTTGTTTCAAATATCCCCCTGGAAAACCCTTTCTTTTCAGCAGAACTGACATTCTGCTTTCCTTCCTTCCTTCTCTCCCCCTCTAAAAACAGTGGCTTTTTTTTCTTTCTTTCTTCTTCTTTTTTTCCCAGGTAGGAGAAATGATTAGTATCTCAGTAGTTTGTTTCTCTGCCTTGACACTTAGTTGGACTGACACAGACTGTAGAGGAAAGGTACTGTGCAAACCCTTCTTCAATGTGTGTGTCTAAACTCAGAATTAATGAGGACAGCAGTCTCTCTCCAGTTGACAAGGATGGGACCCATGACTCCACATACACCAAACTACTGCCCCAGCACATACCAAAGCAAGAGGAAGGGTGCAGAATTTATAGGAAATGTCAATAACTGCATACAAAGCAGGTCCCATCCCTTTGTTGGTGGTGCAGAACATTAAATCCTTCTCATGGATGAAGGGTTTAAATACACACAACTGATAGTCCTACTTGCTATCCAAAGGACTGTACTTTCAAAAAGCAAGGCAACACTCGATGCGGTGATGAATTATGTCAGTCATGTGCACTTTTCTCCTTCATGTCCCAGACCAGGAGCTGATGCCCTGGCTTTCAACTTCTACATTACAATCAAGTGCTCTAATCTCATTTTGGAAGTGGGAGAGAAACATCCTAACTGTCCTAGAGCAAAGATCTATCCCTCGGCTTAATCCATTTAAGCACAATGTCAGGCCTAAACCAACAATAGTGTCTCTGCCCAGCTTCGTCTCTTTCAGGACTTTGAGAAGCGTGCAACTTCCTAGCAAGCTAACTCTGCTGTACAATCCTTCTTTAGATGAAGTCCACAAAGTGGTGATGATGTGGTTAGAAATATTTGCCAACAAGCAACTGAGTAGGAGGAAAACAAGGTTTTGCTGAATCACTGTTGAACTATTTAATACAGACTCTAAACATCCATGCTTCCCCCTGCTTCTGTGCTACTTACATTGTTGCTGCAGGCTTCACATTTCATACCTAGAAGCCTCCTTGCCAAGCATGGCTTCCCAGCCTGCTTCTTCTGACCAACATCCACCTATGCTTGAGTTCATCAAGTGATGCCTCTTGAAGGACTGTTCCAAAATGCATGCCCTGACTGGCGCATCAATCACCCAACATCACTCCATCCCTCTCCATTTCCACTTAGAAAGATTGATCAGTGCTTAGCTCCCTGCCACAGGCAGACAGGTCATAGTAAATCAAACACTAGTACATTCATGAATAAAACTTTCCCGGAGGTGATCCTAAAGTGCTCTGCCCACTGGGGTGTCCCTTAGAAACTTCAAGGTGTCACTGACCAATGATTTGAGTAAGCTGGAAGCTCTACTGTAACATTTTGCACTGCATCTTCTTTTTATGTTTTATTACAGTTTTCTGCATTAAAAACAGCAATTGTGGTGTTGAGAGCAAATCTACAGTAGAGAAAAGCCAGGAGTACGTGGTACTACGGAAAAGCTGCCGCCACCGGACCCAGTGCAGAACCAGTTCTCCATCATAGAGATGTTTATTCCTTTAACCTCAAGCTTGTTTATTCACATAGCTAGCTTGGCAAAGAGGTCAGGTTAGAGCACCTACTGCCCACCCAGTTTATTGCAGTGGCTAACCCTTTCTCGTTAGTTCAGCATCAACTTCTTTCTAAATCTCATTTCCTTCTCATCAGTCAGCAGGATTCTCCAGCCTGTAACACAGAATCTGGCTGAAAGGAGAGACAGCTTCATTAAGTGTTCAAGCAAGCTGTGCATGAAATCTAAATTAGGAATCCAAGACGTGAAGGAAGTATAACTCTGCATACATGTGGAAAATAAAACACAGAAGTCATGGTACACCAGTTAGAGGATTAGCAGGCTCTGTACTTGTGCTTCTCCTTCAAAACAAGAGGAAAGTATAGTCTCTGATTAATTCAACATGGAGTATTTTGTACTCTGTGAAAGGTGAGGGAATGTGGAACCACTCTTAGCATCTTCTCAGTAACTAAGAAATCAAGGTGTTTGGAATCTAACTCTGGTATCATCCCTCTCATCTCCCTCTCAGGTGACACATTCTCTAGCAAGACAGAGGAAGATAATCATAGTGTCAAGTCATGTAGGAAAAACGTGGATTGAGAAAACTTCACATAGACCTCTTGAGCCAGACAAAAAGGAAAGATGATCACAAAACAGTGGAAAGCTGTATTTTGCAAGTTTGTGGAAGTGAACACTACACCATATAATCTTGCTACATACTTAATGAATGCACATCAGCCACTTCCAGTGCACAGACAGGCAGTGTAAGTGGAAGAGAACAGAGGTTGCCAGACATTAACCTAGACTGACACATGTGGGAGTGGTGCAGCCCACTCTATAAAACCCATCTGCTCCCTGTGGGAAAGCAGGCCACAATGCACAAGAATGAAACATCTTCCAGGTAAAATACAACCCTGATGTAAAAGTTGGGTGAGGCACGTCTTTGGTAGGGTGTCTGTGATGGATTTACTAGATCAAAAACTTAAGTCTAAGAGGTACCTGCACACCCAAGTTATTCAGGCCACAGAAATGGCCATGGGCCAAGTACAGACACAAGTCTCTTATGCTGGGTATGTTATTCAATAGACTAGAAGTAGATTTTAAAACCAATGTCTTAATTCTACCCGGTCCTAGTTTCCTTACCCGCTCATTTGGGTTGCCATTTCCACATGCCTTTACTATCTAGAACAAGTCTATTTAGTTCAATAAAAGTAGATACTGAAATTTGTTCTGGATACAAAAGTAGGCTAGTCTACAGAGGAATCCTACTCTTTCAGCTCCTTGGCAGACTTCAGATTATTCTCTCGAGTCTTGCATGCCCAGCATAAGATCTGTACAATTACCCACTTCATCTTGCTCTCTTTTGGCTGACCTTGGGACCCTGCCTTTGCAGTGCAGCCTCCCAGCTTCTCTGTAAGCCCATGCCACTAAATATTTCTGGCCAAGGTGATCTGTGAACTGGCTCTAGGGATACATGATGCCATGCTGTATTTGTGATTACACTGTCAAGTTAGGTCTGCAACACTGTAGACAAGCCCCACACCCAAGTCTAGCTCTAGCTTGTCACTTCCCTTCACAAAATCCCAATTCCCCTCTGTCACATTTATTGACAGGGACTAGTCTCTGGTATTCGGAAAGATTATTCTGACACCCGCACAACAACCAAGACCAGAAAGTGTCCAAGATCACAGCTGTGGTGCAGAGAGAGCAAAAGCTCTAGGGCTTATGCAAATCTGCTCCTCATTCTCGTCAGGAAAGACATCTCAAATATAATGAGTACGCAAAGGGGATTCTTTATGAGGCACCTGGACATAGAAGGAGGGAGCCTGAGAACTGCAGAACCTCAGACATTGGCAGCAGGCTAATGTCATCCCACTGGGTCTTTGCGTCTTGGCTTGGATTCAGGAGACGTAGAAAGGATGGCTCAGCACGTGATCAGTGTCTGTCCTCGTTCCTACCTTGTCTCTAGATGCACAGCAGGAAGAGCAAGATGGGAAGTTCGACTGATCGTTAGAAAGCACTTTTAATCAGACCTTCATGAAGATCACAAAGTCATCAGCTCACGGTGACGGATTGCCAGGGACTCTATGATGAATGCATTTGCAAATATTGCTGCAGAATAATTTCCTTCCGTCGCCAGAGCACTCCAAACAAATTAGATTCCCTCTAATCACATCTCATGTCTGTGGATGAGGAAAGATGGGCCCGTCAGCACAAATGCGTTTAGGGGGTGGGTGGCAGAGGGGAGAGAGTGAGGCAAGGGTCTAGATGCAGCACACAGGCAGATGAGGAGATGGAAAGCTGCCCAACTTTGAGAAGAGGGTCTGAGCAGCAGTTTGGGTAATCCCAAACATGCTAATAGCCCCCGCTTCCCCACCCTCAACATGAATGCCATAAAACAGAGAGAAAAAACAGCAATCCACTTGGAATTTTGGACAGTACAGAAGAAAAGGAAGGACAGTAATGTCTTCCCTAACTTCATTTATCTCAAAGAGCACAGTCCCACAGCTCTTTTTATGCCTTAAGGTTCAACAGATGAGTTGAAACTGCTACCATGATAAGATAAAGGCTGTGCTGCTTGTGCACTGTCTTCCCCATGCCTGACCCCAAGATGGAATACTTGAATGAAAGAAGCAAGGGGACCAGCTTCCCAGATAATCCAGCACAGGTGATTCACAGGTTGCAGTACTAGGATGGAGACACAGTAGGCGATTTTAATTAGTACCATGTGGCCATTACAACCATGCTGGATACATTCAACAAAGCTGGTAGCTCTTCTAATTCATACTAAGCCCAAGCATATTAATTTTAAGCTCTTTAAAACTGGGGACACAACAGGACTTAAAATTGAAACATAAGCCAAGAGCGAACAGCACTGTGAGTTTTTTTAAAGTAGGAAAGATACGGAATGCCGCTTTTTGTGCTAAGATGGGCTAAGAAAGATGGTTGAAAACTACTACTTTCTCTACACCACATTTAGAGTAAATGTTGGAAGTTGACCAGGAAGATTATTGGAAAGCAGCAGGCTCAGACCAATGTATTGCCCATCATCTGAAATTTTCCTGAATTCGTTAATTAACCCAATGCCTCCGTTGTTCAAAAATAAAGTGTTATTGCTTAGTGACACACTACGTACAGACCAACCCAGCAAGTCACAAGGTATAGCTTCTGTTGCAGAATAGGACAAGTATAATCCACAGAGTTAGGTTTCTCATACAGCAAACGCCCAAGACTTGCTTCACTCAGTTGTCTACATCGTAAAATCCACTGTACCTATATTTTAAAGAGAACTGGAATAGCCTGATGCTCTTTAATGGCAGACCTTGCCATATTTCCACACATGGGTTATAAAAGAGCGCAACAGGTAAGCAGGGTGCTGGAGAAGACAAGAATTATGGCATGTTTTTGCAAATACAAAGTCAACTGGATTGGAAGGTAGAAAGAATTAAGTGCAATGCAAATTTTGAGCAGAATGCATAAAGCTACAGGAGTAAGACAGGCCAGAGAGATACTGTGCTTGCATGCCCGTGTACATCTGCTGAAGGACACACAGCTGTGCTTTATTCATTTCCCTATTCAGAGCTAGGGCAGTTTCTGGCTTCCCAATCCCTAGTTGGTACCAACTTGCTTTTCACAGTCCCCATTTCTGCCAAAAGCTCGCTACTGCAAGAAAAAGGTAAGCCCAGCCCATGCCCTTTTAATTAGTTTTGAGATCTGGCACTGAACAACCTGACACAGAAGAGGCAAAAGTAAAGAAAAAGTCTTGCTTAAAATACGGTGCTGAGTGAGCTGAGGAACTGTGAACAGGCAGTGAGAAGGGGAGTTGGGAGAGGAGGTGGCAGAGGGAGAAGGGAACTGCTCTGCGGAGCAATTGGCTGCGTTTACTCTCCTGGAAGCCTCTGTGTGCATTTCCTCCAACGTGCGCTGGATTTATATAGGGGGAAAACCCTTATGGGCTAGTGGACTCTCAGCAGGATTTGGGCCAAGCAGCAGGTGGGCTGCTGCCAGCTTCCCCTCCTCCTCTTGTTCCCTCGCTCCCCTTCGCAGCAGGACCTTCTTATCAGGTATGATAAGCAGCACTCCTGAGCAAGCCTGGCCAGCTGCCAGCTCACGTTCCAGGAGCGCGGTCGGGCGCTGCCGCTGTGTGAGCACACTTTAATAAAACTCTGATTTTTATCTGAACATTTTATTAATTCAGGCTCAGCCGTTTGCCAAAAAAAAAAAAAAAAAAACGGCCAATGCATTGAATATGCCAAAGTGTGTTCTCTCCAGCTTCTAATACCGATGTAGTTATGCCCACAGTCTCTTCTGCCCCATGCCGGAACGTGTTTTCAATGCATCTCCTCCTGGGGTTGCTCCCAAGTTTATTGCTTATCCCAGCCCATGCTGGGAGAATGGAAGGGGCTCTCTGGATCTCCTTTTGCCCTCCCTTCATTTGCACAGTAATTTTGAATAGGGTAAAGGAGAGAAGAAAAACATTTTCATTCCCTTAACATGTTCCTCCTGGCCTTCCCATGCACAGAGCACACAGCGAGACATTGGGCAGCTGCAAGCTCTTCCTAGAAATCACCTTTCTTTTCTTCTCCTTTCACTGCTGCCCCACGCTCCTTCAGCACTTCTCATGAGAGAGCCATCTCAGCCCTCTCAGAGTGGGCTGAAACATGTACATCACATTGCCTGCTGTGACACTACCAGAGTAAGGGGACAGAAGGAGATAAGAGGTTTGTGTGGGACCAGGCTTAAAAGATGAGATGGATATCTTATCTTTTCAGGGGGCCTTGAACATCTACCCTATGAGGAGAGGCTGAGGGAGCTGGACCTGTTCAGCCTGGAGAAGAGAAGGCTGAGAGGGAAATTTAATCAGTGTGTATAAGTACCTCAAGGCGGGGAGTGAGGAGGATGGGGCTGGCCTCTTTTCAGTGGTGGCCATAAACAGAACTAGAGGAAACGGCCTTAAACTGAAGCATCAAAAGTTCCACGGGAACTTAAGGAAAAATATCCTGACAGTGAGGATGACAGAGCACCGGAACAGGCTGCCTAGAGAGGTTGTGGAGTCTCCTTCTCTGGAGATCTTCGAGATCCGCTTGGATGAGGTCCTGTGCCATGAGCTCTAGGTGGCCCTGCGTGTGCAGGGAGGTTGGACTAGATGACCTCTAGAGGTCCAACCTTAGGCATCCTATGAATCTGTGATTCAAATGATATTCTAAAGCACCCACAGTTAATGCAGGTTTCTATGTTCTGGCTGATGGTTTGACACCATTTTCCTGACATAAGACAGCTTGTTTTACTGTTCTTCCCTCTGTTTTGTCAGTTCAATAATGGGACCACAGGGAAGAACTATGCCGCCAGGCCATGATATTCACCTAGTGGAGCAGACTGCCATCCATAAGACTGCTAACAGTTGAGAATCCTTTAGGTGAGTCTTTGAGCGAGCACAAAGCACCTTGAAGGTCTATGATACTGCTTCCTATTCCATGTCTCTATGATCTTTGTAAAGAGAAGGTCCACATTTGCCCACCACTTTTTTACATGCTTAAGACTTTATCCCCACAAGCACCAGCTCAAAGTACTCCCATCTGTTTTCCAAACCCTGATCATCAACTTCTGCAAGCAGTTTGTCTTCCACTTAATGAAGACTAAATCCAAGCCTACTGTACAAGCTGAGACATCTTATCATTCCTTTGAATGAACTTTATTCTTTGAATATTCTTTGAATAAAGTTCATTTCTTAAAGCTCTTCACCAAAAACCTTTGATATTTCCCCTCAACTCAGTTATTGCCCCATCTTTTCCATTTTATCTGTCTTAGCGCATACACATATGGCAGAGACAATAAAAACACCAGGTGCTGGACAGCCTGATCTGCACCTTACTAGGCGAGATTATGTGAGAATGTAGGATACCTGGATGGCATTTTCTAAGCCAGAGCCAGAAGATTTCATAAGCAACCCAAAAGATAATCAGTAAGCAGGAACTTGAAGCAAGCAGCAAGGATGTCCATCTAGTTCTTTCTACTCTAACCATTCATTTGGGCAGTGAGGTATTGGAAGAAGGAATGTTTCTGAGTGATTGGCAAAATGAAAGCCGAAGTAAAAGACCAAGGGAAGATGGACATCTGCTTGACAGCTGGAAAGGGGCTAATGAGATGAAGGTTCAGCCCTGTTGGAAACATCACATGAGATCTTGGTCAAGTCACTGCCTATATTTGGGATAGCTAAAATAATCCAGCCCTAGCTTCAGCAGGGATCATAAAATAAAGCTCAAGAGATGATGACTAAGAATTAGAGTCGGTGTTCACCTAAAGACTATGAACAGCAAGGAGGGAGGAAAACCAGCTATGAGCATAAGAGACAGAGAGGTGAAATAATATACTTAACAGTGCCATGGCAATAAGAAGATCCTAAGTCCAATTCCTGTTGGGCTTTTACAGAAAGCCTGCACTCCCTGTCTCTGTTTCCTTAGAAAGAAAACAAGCTGGCTGCGTTTGCTGGCAAAACATAACACTCAATTCCTTCATCCAAGTCTTTATTTGTGTTTCGTTTCCTTTTCATTGGTCAACTAATTCTAGAGAGAAAATAAAACAGACAAAACCAACCCACACCCCTCGGCCACCTACAAACAATCAAATTGCCTCCTGCACAGGATCACTCCAAGGTCCTCAGGATACCATGGCTTGCCTGCTGTAGGCTTTGGGGATGCAATCATAGAATCATAGAATGCCTAAGGTTGGAAGGGACCTCTAGAGGTCATCTAGTCCAACCCCTCTGCACACGCAGGGCCACTTAGAGCACGTGGCACAGGACGGCATCCAAGCGGGTCTTGAAGATCTCCAGAGAAGGAGACTCCACAACCTCTCTGGGCAGCCTGTTCCAGTGCTCTGTCACCCTCACCGTCAAGAAGTTCTTCCTTAAGTTCCCGTGGAACTTTTTATGCATCAGTTTGAGGCCATTTCTTCTGGTTCTGTCAGTGACCACCACTGAAAAGAGGCCAGCCCCATCCTCCTCTTTGCCTCCCTTGAGGCACTTATAGACACAGATCAGGTCCCCGCTCAGCCTTCTCTTCTCCAGGCTGAACCAGCCCAGCTCCCTCAGCCTCTCCTCATAGGGCAGATGTTCCAGGCCCCTGATCATCCTCGTGGCCCTGAGCTGGACTCTCTCCAGCAGCTCCACATCCCTCTTGTACTGTGGGGCCCAGAACTGGACACAGTGCTCCAGATGTGGCCTCACCAGGGCTGCGTAGAGGGGTAAGATCACCTCCCTCGACCTGCTGGAGACGCTCCTCTTAATGCACCCCAGGATGCCACTGGCCTTCTTGGCCACGAGGGCACACTGCTGCCTCATGGTCAACCTGTCGTCCATCATGCTAATGATATTATTGTAAAAGGGCTGAAGTTTCAACTGCTTTTGCTAAGACTTGTAGTCTGCATTTTCTAGAAGGCAAGAGACTCTTGACTCTAGACTACGGATAGCAGACATGCCTGCACCAGACAGAAAAAGTTAGCTTAGGACCTAGAAAAAGCTTGGCCATGTTAGTGCAGTGCTCTGCCCAAGCTTCTGCGCTCAGGACAGCTAAGTAATCTTACTAGTAGTCCTTCCACACACAGCTACCCTGCTCTGGAGGTAGCTCAAGTGGTCTAGCACAACACTGAAATGTATGTGCAGATAGAGAGACAGACTTACTATTTGTGAGCCTACAGTTCTGCTGTCATTCAGTCTTTCCATACAGTCAACTATATAGTATAGCCATAGAAAAATCTATAGCTTTAATGATAAATTAACTCTGAAAATTTTCTTTCTGAAAATGCATTTACTTCACAGCTCAATCTGTGGTAATGTTTAAGTACTCTCTTCTACTACGGTATGATCTCAAAGTAGAAGTGGGAACAGCTTTCATACATCCCAAATCACGGATGCTCTCCCAATATTACTACCTTGTAGCACTAGGCCTTTAAAGAAGTCACAGAAGTCTCCTCCAGTGAGAACTTTAGCATTAAGAAGGTAAAAGCCTTAATAAATACAGTATAGGCAACAAAAGTGCTAGCTTTGTCTTGTGAGCAAAATTTTAGGAGGACTACTGAAGGAACAGAGCAAAATACAACACTTTCTTCTTCAAAACTATGACTCGAAGCACAGTGACAGCAGACAGAATCCTCTGACCTGAGGACAGTCAGTCAGAGCTGAGATTTGAGCTGGGGAAGGATAAGAAGTGAGTCACTGAGGAAGGTGGCACTTGCTTATGATCTCAAGATATGAGTATAAAAACCATCTTATTATCATTTGTTGAAAACACAATAATTGATCACCCACTTACACGATTTTTCCCAGTTAAGGATTATTAAAGGGTGCATCCTGAACTGCAGAGCAAAATCCAACAGACTGGACAATTTCTCAGCAGGAGGTTGAGGACTACGAGAAATCCACAAGGGCAACTGCATGACTAGCTTGTGTCCTTAGCCTTGTAGCTAAGGAGAAAGTAAATCTTAACTGATCCCAGCCAGATGGGAGACTGTCTTGGTACAGAAGAGAATAAATACGTTAATAAATGAATGAATAAATAAATAAATAAATAAATAAGAACATAAAAGTGCTACAATCCTCACTTGAAAGTGTAGGTTTGTCACCCCAATGATCTCTGCTAGGAAAATGCTTTTCCTTGTGAACTGAGGAGGCAGTACAGTACACAGAAGGAATCCAAAGAGCTTGCCAGCCTCTCCATAGCATGGTGAGGGCTGCTCTCATGCTCCCCAGCTATACAGATGACAGCTGCTGTTCAAAACATCTCTCTTCACACGCTCATGCAATATTTGTACAGAGCAATAATATCCTAAATGTCTTCTAATTATTCCTCTGGATTAATGAAAATGTGTTATATTATTGACGGGTCTTTTGCAATATTTATAAAACACGGATTGGATTAAGTAGGAATAAATAAATATGTAGAGGTTGCCTAACATGTAAATAATAAATATTCAGTCATCTATTTTTTTGCAAGATGGTTTAAATATATAGCGTTTTCAATAAATCTTTAATAACTCTGCAAACATTTATTTATTTGCTTTGAAGCACAAGGGAATTGCGAGAAAGCTCTGCAGATTCCAGAAAGGGCAGGCAGATGGAATGCCTGCCCTACCACACAGCTTTCAACCATTTTGTGGCAAAGAAAGAAAACAGATCCTGCACTGTTCCAGGACTAGAAGCAGAGAGAGGAGCAGGAACTCAATTGAGACACATCCCCCTTGCCTCACAAAAAGCCATACACACCAGCCATCCTCCGCACACAACACAACAGCTATGCCCAGCCAACACCTCATATATTGCAAAACTCAAGCCTACGTTACAGACAGGTCCCCAGACCTCCAAAGGTTTACAAGTTCCAATCATCCTAATCCTAAGGGGACTACTGAAAGTGTATTTGCTCCAACTTCCAAGACTACATTGAGAAAGAAAGACAAGAAGAAACACTCCATTTGTGGTCTACTCCTAATTTTCATAGGAGTTTTTAGTTTTTCCAGATACTAAAACAATGACAAGAGATTTATCTCTTTTACAACTGCCTATTGCATTAAATATCCTGGAACCTGTAGTAAAGAATACCACCGTTCTCCCCAAGCAAAGCTGGATCCAGTTAAGGGTCCATTTTTGACTTTGGATGTTCAATAACCTACACCCTAGCAGTGTCAGTCATAACTGAGGGTATTCAACCTCCCAGAGGACACCAAGTCATATGGGTTCTTTTAAATTCAAAGACCATTACATTATCAAGAAGTTCTGCTTTTCTAGAGGCACCATAACAGTTCATCTGCCACGACTCAAAATAACACCAGGGCAGGATATCAGCATGTGACTCCTCTGAAATATGTTTACATAGCATCAAGTGCCTTCTAAGACAATGGCTTTTTGTAATCATTTGATATTATGGTAAGAAAAGCTTTAAAATTAAATGCCCAAAACACAGTTAAAACATTTAATTTTAATGGGACAGGATGGTCATTGCATGTTAAATAAATACTGATTGTTAAAAGCAAGCTGAGTTGCTGAGTTTTAATAGCTGTGCAGTAAATAACTGTTTATGTGTCTATTACGTGGATTTGGATGCATCAGCAAATATGCTTTTAATAATCAATTGATACTTAACATATAATATCTGTCTGATTAAATCAAAGGAGATGGATGCAGCCGCAGTAATTACTGCATATTGTTACAATACCAGTGAATCAGGGAAACATACTTATTGAGGTGGAAAAAAAGTCAGAGATAGATGCATATCTCCTTGCCTGTCTCCTTACTGCAGTACCTTGGGCTGTCATCTCATTGATTTTCCAAGATAAGCAATGTTCACCCTAGTCAATACTTGGATGGGATACCATCAAGGGAAACCTAGAGCGCTGAGGGAAGTGGTGCTAGCAATTCAACTGAGATTGCTCTTTCATTTTCCAGAAGGAAACTGTGAAACCCCAAGCCTCTGAAGCGTAGCATCCCTAAGGAGATGTTCTCCCCCATGCACAGTTAACCCCTGCACATGCAGATGCTGATGGAGCCACTGATTTCCACATCCAGGCAGACTCCACAACACATAACCACACTCCAGTTCCCAAACTGCTGAAGTTCCTGGATGCAGCACTGCTCTCCATTTCTTGTCAGAAAGACACTTCCTTCTGGGACAGGCCAAAGAAATCAAAACCAGTAAAGCCTCCTTTTCTATCTGCTCACATATCCTTTTCTTGCTTCCAAACTTCCCAAAGCAAATACTTTGCCGGTCTATACTCCCACATCTTTGGTGGGGCAGGACCAGTGGTCAAAAATACATGATTTGTTTTACACACAGGGTGATCACTCAAGTCACAGTTCAGTCCTTTAAATGGTGAAAAACAAGATGCCTTAGATTTCTCCACCTTGAATTCTGCCTAGCACAATACAGCAAGAGCTGAAGATCCACCTCAGATCCAGTTCAGAACCTTGGCCAATGGGAAGACAAACAAGCTCCTATTTGTTGATACCTGGAATAAAACCACCCTGAGGCCACACATTTAAATCAAGGAAAGAAAATTCTAGCATGGGCTTTAGGTTCTTAAACAAACAGCACACACTTGTTACAAATGCACAGTGTAGGAAAATCTAGCCTATATTAAAGACAGCTATGAAAATCCTCAATTGTGTACGTTGCTGTAGGCCACCCTAAAGCAAGTAATATCATGGCTTTCAGCAAATGCTGTGGACATTTGTGTCTTTCTCATATGCAAAAGCTCAGAGAACTAAATGGTTCCATTCAACTTAAGTCCCAGTTTTATCACATCCATATATCTTTCCTCACACTGAACTTTCTGCAAGAGAGGAAGACACTTAGAACCAGAGGCATAGATGTTCCTGAGCACTTCATTCAACAGAAACCAACGAGAGTCTGGAGGCCTGAGTGAGCGAGGCACAGATCTCTGAATCTGGTTCCTGGTAACTATATGATATACTTAAAGGTACTATATGAAAAATAGGTGAGCTTCATAATGTTTAGGGAAGCATTTTTAAAATTTCAGAAATTTCCAGATTTTTTTTTAATTCCCTGCATGTTAGGGAGCTTGTAAAATGAGGAGTTTCTCAAGCATATGACAAAAAATTAAATAAAAGACCATCAAGCCCTCTTCCTAACCACATGACCACATGGCTGGACCAAAAATAAGCAAAATGTCTGGTGACTATGAACCAATGTAGGATAGCACACTAATTCATCCGCCAGGTTCACTCTGTCACGTGCATAACTGATGTCTTTAAAAACGAATGAAAATACCATATTTGCTAATGGTATTTGCACTGCACTAATAACATCAATAATGCTTTAGATTCCTATGCGCATCTTTTATCCTGAGATCTCAAAGCCCTTCACAGAAAGATGATTAAGCATTATCCTGACCCATTCACTGCTGCAAAAAGGTGGAACACAGATAGTTTCAGAGTCACAGGCAATCTGCAATTCTTAAGAGACCACATCTTGGCAATTACCTATTAACTGACAAGGTATGACAAAAGGTACCATAAAATCTTATGGTTTCAGAAACTTAAGTGGATTTTCAAAGGATAGTTCTCCTGGCCACCCTAAAACACCCCGGGCCAACACAGACCAGTGCACCTTTGGGCATTATGACATTTTCTCCACTTTCCTCTAAAGCATGAGGTCAAAGACACATAAAACACCACATGTCCAGGTGGATCAGTGACCCAGCTGGGTTAGGGCCATCTTGGCAATGAGTGAGGATACTGAATCCAAGCAGGACTAGAAATTGTTATTCTCTGACCACCAAAATTAACAACACCAGGTTTTCTAGGGGGTTGTGGAAAAAGTCAGCAAGTGAGACTATCATCTCTCCTGCATAGAGTTTCTGCTTTCAAAAGTACAGCTGAATTCATTAAGACCAGAGCACTAACAAACATAGCCACTCTCCTTCTCTTCTCACAAAAATTATCAGGAGACAGTGCATTTGAAACACCAGGTTAGCTAAAATAAGCCAAAAGGTTGTAAAGTTGCATGACACAGGCAGGTAGGATGCCCATATAGACTACATTTCCATATTAAAACAGGGTAAAAAACAGGGAAAAGAAACACTGAAATGATGTCAGCTGAATGGCTCGCGCGGAAGGAAGTGCCCTAACACAAAGCTCCTCTTTATCTGAACAGTCCTGTGTAAATCAATGGGGCTACTCAGCAAACCACCCCTAACACAGGCTTCCCCTGCTCAAGTTCTGCAGAGACACAAAACCACCTCTGCATCCACTCCTCCTGAGCCGTCGCTAGTATTAAGATCAAGCTGGTGCAAAGGGAGTTTTGAGGGCAACACCTGCCATGGCCACAGCATTGGATGCAGGGAATGACCTGACTGCAGGCCCCATGGTACCCAGTCTATCTTTAGCCAGGAGAGAAGCAAGTCACCTCCCCACTGCACTCTGATATCCCACTCACCCACTCCCTCACCCCTGCCAGCTGCACAGCCCCGCAACCACAAATTAGAGCGCACGCAGAGGTGGCTGGTTTGTTTTTTATCGTTTTGCAACTTCTTATTTATGAAAATGCTCCAAGAACCTGGATGCGGATCAAGTTTCCCTGCTCAATATTTATTAGCGTCTCACCTGCCTCACCGGAACGGGAACTGCGGGCGCTTTGATGAATGGATTGAAAAAAGAAATGTATAGTCTCCCTGTCGCCTTGGTAAGCGCCTCCCTGTATCTTGTGCCGAGACGCTATTTTATAACATCACGGTCCTCGGTGAATCTCTGCTGATTGCTTACTGCCTCCCCATAGCAGCTCTGCTCAGAGGTGTTGGGTGGCGCGGTGTTTTATCCTTTTGCTGGAGGTGGAAGAGCTCCGAGGTGCTATGTCAACTAGAAATAGGCCCTCTCCGTATGGCAATAAAAGCGCCGACTTAAAATATCATCCCACCGGCAGCAGCAGCTTGGGGAATAAACTAGACTCTTCTGGACTTGTGGGTACCCTCTGAGCACTGAGAAAAGAGATCTCCAGCTGTGGACAGAGCACTCCCCCAAGCCCCTGACTATACCCCAGCTGAGGGCACTGCAGCTTTAGCAGAGGTTTGTAGAGCCAAGAGGCTCTGCTTCAGCTGCAGTGCCTGAGTGTCCTACGCCTCTGCCCTTCCTCATCAGCCACATCTGCCTGTGAAGTCTGGGACTCCCTCTGTGCCAGCCTACCGCTCTCAAACCAAGTGGGTCTTGCACTTTGGTCTAGCACAAGCCACAAAGGGCTGTCAAAGCTCAGACCAGGTCACCAGACAGAGCAGGGCAGTGGGCTGTAGCTAGCTTTGTTTTGCAGCAGGAACTCCTCTTACCCCTGCAATGAGCTGTTCCCAGGGCTCAGCTTCTCCTCAGTGCTTAGAGGTACTTCACTAAGCAGAAATTCAGGCAAGGAGGTTGACAGTTCCTGCTGTGCTACAGATATCCCCACCTCAGTCTATATCCTCCCCAAAACAACACAAAGCTACTAAACAGGGCTGGACTCAACAGTCAGGGTCACAAGAGATTTCCGCAGCCTGCGACACGTATTCCGCATGCCCTACTCTGGACACGTGCACTGCACAGGAGCAGCGACTCTCACCACACCATGGAACAGCCTGAAGGGGTGAAGGAAGCCAACGCAGGAGGAAGGCAAGAGCGCCTTTCCTCCAGGAGAGGGCAGCCCCACGCACACAGGCAGCCCTTTTACGCATTGCACGGGCCGAGCGCGCCTCACGGGTGTTAATAATGAAAGAGCCCAGCTACCCGCAGGTGCTCAGCCAGTCCAGCTTCCCTTGACTGGTACGGCACTGTTCCCTGAAGATGCCTGAAGCCTGTGCAGTTATTTAATCCTGCAAATTGTAATATTTTATCTCTACAGTTTGACCAATAACTTTCTGCTCCTGTGGAAATGGATGACTGCTGGCGTGGGCTGCAGCTGGGGCACAGCGAGGTCCAACGCTACAGGGTCCTTTCAGGTGTGCTTTGCAGCGTGCCGCAGGCTGGACCTTCAGCTCCCCTTGTCACTTCTGCCAGGAACAGCCTCACTCTTCCCTCCTGCCCTGGAAACCCTCTACCTAAAACACCTGGGCGCACACACGTGCCCAGCTTCAGCCACAGGCTCCCCACGCCATGCTTCGGCAGTGCCCCACTCCTGCCCTATAGCTTCCCATGCTCTCCTAGCCCAATACTCCCCACACCTGTTCTGCCAGCTTCTTTTGGTCTCCGTTTATCTCCACAGCTGCCGTGACACTTCAACCTGTGCTGTAACCTATTGCCTTCTTCCTGGCTTTTCAATTTCCTCAAAGGGGCGCTCATAAATGAAGTGCAGTATGTGATGCAAAATACCTCTTAGGGACTGAGGGGGCACCCCAATTTTCCTCATAACTAGGCTTTCCAAGAACATGCTTCTGTGCTGGGCAATAGCGAGCTGCCAGCTGAAGCTTGTGGCAGGCCATGCTCGCCCCTTTACGCAACTACCTAGTCCCGAAAGGAACCGGGGAGGCTTTGTCCAGACTGCAGTTAATTGCTGCGGCAAATTAGGTCTCGACCCATTTGTCCCAATTGTGTGACGGAGGAGGCTTTACATTTCGGCTGCTGCGAAGGTCTACGTTTTTATCAAGTGATTGGCAGTCTCCATAGGCCCTGGTGAGATAAAAAGGGCCTTCTGCTTTCCAAGCCCCATTTCCCTGCTTGTGCCTTCTCCCTGTTCTTTTGTATTCAGCTTTGGGCCTCCGTGAGCATCTGAAAGAATTCATTTCCTTCTCAGGCCACCCCTCCTTCTCCCCAACAAAAACTAGAGCTGGTTTTTCCAAGTTGGATTTGCAGAAGAAATATGAAAGCTAAAAAGCACACGGTATAAATAAACATGCAATGGGAACACAAGAGGCAAAACTCAGAGGCCCGACGCAGACTAGAGAGACAACACAGCATAACAAACAGTAAGCTGTGCTTTGCCCGTGGCATTTTCCAGCTACATCAATAATTATATAATACAATAGTCGCCGATTTCTCTGGCAGAGATCAATACAGACTGTGGTGCCACCCTGCTCCACGGCGGGTTGTTGACCGAGGTATTCATTGCAGACTCCCCACTTTGCCCATGCTGAGGATCAATGCTTGCAGTTTGCAGGCAGACCATAAGGAAAGGGGAAATATATTCTCTGGGATAAAGACACAGGCATCTGCCCATAGTGCCAGCAATCACAAGAAATAACCATCTTCAGTTCCCTACAGAAGATGCAGCCTAGGTGCTGCTTTGTGTAGGCGGCACTGATTGACAAGGGGTTCCAACAGGAGTCATCCCACCTGCTGCAAACTTCCTTGGCTGGGAACAATTCACCTGTCATGTTTAAGGGGCTATGGATGCACTGTCAGGCCTTCCAGCACAGCAGTTAGGGGACAACGGACTAGAAACCACTGTATTCTGTGCATTACACTGCTGTATTGTTGTATAACAAAACCATAACTCTCTAAACACTGAGGCAGAGATGCTAAAAAAAACAAACAGAACAGTTTGGTGTACAAAGCAAAACGATCATCTCAATTTCAAAGAACAGAGTTCTGCAATCCCTCCCCCAAACTGTAAGCATGTAATCACTCAACATTATGCTGGAGGGTGAAGAAAAATAGGGTATCAAAAAAGTCAACATCAAGAAAAGAACAACAGTCCTGTTTTCTGTTGTTAGCTAGTTCGGGATTCCTGTGAAGAATAAGCCTGAAGTATAGATTTCAGATCATTAGTAGTATTATTCAAATAATAGTATTAATTAGGCCAGAGAGAGGTAGCAGAAACTGTATCTGGTCCATGGAACTCCCCACAAATGACAATTAACTCTAAAAGTTTCACATGCCAAATCTAATTTAACAGAGAGACATTTGGAAAGAACTGATCGCTTTTCAGGAAAATGGCTCTTTTGGTTTAAAACTGACCAGTGGAGAAAAAAACAAAACAAAACGCAAACACACAGAACACAAACATACAGAACAGCCAGATGATGTGGATGGTGCCTTCTTGCTCCATGCAATTTAAAAGTAAAGTAATTGGCTTCCAGCACATTTTGTTATTTTATTAGGTTGCAAGCTGTCTCTGTTTGGGGTTTGTCTTGTATTTGTTAGACAAGTATTCTGATACCACTATGTAAAATGTCAAATAGTATAATTGGGCCCTAGTCCTACCAGCTTCCCTTCAGACACAACTCAAAGATGTCAATTGGAATCTCAACTGATTTCCCTGCTGGAATACTGGATTAAAGGTCTTCCTACTGCAAAAATTGAAAAACTCATAACATTGACACACTCATCTTGCCAATCATAGAGTAATAAAAAATAAAAGTGACCCTGCAAGATGTCAACGTAAACAACAAGAAATCTCTAAATTAATAAAAATAACCCTCACACCCATTCCACTGAAAATTGCAGCACATTTCATTACTACTACAGTTTCACAGGGAAGTGTCTGAGTACCAGGCCATGGACAAGCCACAGTAAAAAATTTCCAAGATAGAAAATTATCATCCCTGGAACTCCAGCTACAGCCAAAAGCAAAGGTTTGCTCCAACTTTTTGTCCCTCTTTGGGGGAACGCAAAACTCTAAGGACATAAATAAGCTGAACTATGTGCTATAGGCCCGTTTTGTAACAGACAGTTGCTACCTAAAGATACATAATCTACAAAGAGAGGTACAGCAGGATAAAAATGGGAGATCTTGAAATTCAGATGATTCGGGAGGAATCCATGCACTGAGCTGGGATGGCAGAACAAGCAATTAAAAAACAAAACAACCCAACTCCTGCATACAACACATTGCCTTCACTGCAATTAGCGCTCACAGACAGTTTTTTTATTACATCCATATATCAGAAAACGCGTGTTTTTAGTTTGTCTAAGAACTAGTCAAAAACGTGAAAGAGTTTTGATTTTAGGATTGGGCTTCCCTACACTAATAGAGGTAATGCATTTACAAAGAACACAGAATAAATTTTAATGAATCTACTAAGTACCTCTGAAACAGAGGCCTGGGTATTATCTTCCCATTACTGAAGGAGGAGGGAGGCCAAGGTGGCGCAGGAGCCAAGTAGCTTGCCCAAGGAAGCAGGACCAAGTTCTTTGACTCCTCACTAACAACCTTCCTCTCTTGACGACATATCAACATGATGCAGTGGGTTAAAAGTGGGGATTCACTGCAGGACAGCAGACGAGCAATAGCACATCAAGCCATAGCACTCTGATGCCTTTCAAATCCATGTCTGTATACTGAGGTAGTTCCTCTTTTTCCATTTTCAACCATAGTCAGTTCATTGCAGTTCAGAGCAGCTAGATTGAAACTGAACCAAAATAACTCACTTGAGCCCAAGGCAAAGATATGAATATTTACACAAGTTTCACTAGTGAAAACATGTAGGTAGGAAGTGTCCAAATATTTCTTGGCTAGGGAAGCTGGTGGATTAACACAGCCAGCCTATATTGGCATGACCTTTAGGGTTTGCTGTTTGTCTCTCCCTGCCGTTTAAACAAGTATGTTTGAAAGAATCTTCTATGGGGGCTTTCTCTCTGTTGAGTGCTGATGACTAGTAATGTCAGCATATGGCAAATAGGGGCTGCTTTGCACTGGGATAAGAGTTGCCATAGCCCTGGGTCAGACACAAATTAAATGAGCTGGAGCAGGACACAACCATCCTCTCCATCCACAACCACACCCTCCATCATTGGGCTAACAAGGCTACACACACGCACACATACAAAAATCAATTCCTTTGGGCTCTTCTGAACACAACAGGAGAAAACTCCATCTCAACTCCAGCCCCAGCCAATCAATTCTACAGTAGCCTGATTTTTCTAGGAATGATGCTGCAGGCAAGGCTTGCATGACCTACAAAAGGAAAGGTCTTGGTTCAGTGAGCTCTCCAGCCCTGCCTATCTGCTCCCTCTCAGTCTTGCGACTGCCCCTACCCCCAGGGTTGTTTTGTCTCCCTTGCTACAATAGCTGTCTTTACACAAACAGGACATCAAATAGCCTGTGACTTGTGTCACCAATTGCTAGATGTCAATAGATGCCACATACTGAGTTTATTTGCTACAGATAGCTCGTGATCAAGCTATAGAACAAAGTTTTGCTGCCTCATCCATGTAATAGCCACTTCAAAAGACTTTTCTGCTTTCCATGATTATAGATTCAAATGAAGGCAAGCAGAACAAGTTGCAGTATTCAAAGTTAATTTGAATGGAGCAGAAGTTGAGTTATTACAGAAATAACCAGGGACTCACTTAAACTCTTCCAGAGTTTGTCACGCCTCCAGAGGAAAAAAAAAAAAAAAAAAAAAACACAGAAATCTCCTGAGCATCCCACCTCTGGCCTCTGGGAGAAGACACAGGATGAAGTAGGAAAGTGTTTTTTGAAAGAAGTCATCTCATAGAAACTTACAAAATTATGATTATTAGCTCCATTTATGCCTTTAACAACTACCAAAAGGGTCAGTATGTAAGGTTTTACTTCCCACTAATGGGAGGAGACACTCACAGCCTTGTAAATTGTAATTTTCCTTAGTTTACTAGAATTGTAATTATGGTCTTATCACAACAAAACACAGATTACCAAGGAGCAATTAGCACTACTTGTCATAAGCACGCTAAGTCTGTCATTACTGTTTTATCGCTAGATCCATCCGCACTCAGAACAGGGATGCAGCAGGCAAGAAAGCTAGCTCCCCCTGAAGTTATGATGCTACAGATGAAGGTGTTATCTCAAAATGTTTTCTAGGAAGTTCAGAAGAGGACTCAAGCCAGAGAAGCAAACCTCAGTGGTTGCACCATCTTATCATCTCTGTGCTTTGCTGTGCGTTCTCTTTTACCCCCAGCGGGCTCAGAAAGCACATTTTCACTACATACAGAAAGGTCCATCCATTGCACAAACTGATGACTCACTTTCACAAATGACTTAGATGTATTAGAGCTCAAATCTCATTGTCAATTGGTGGGTTCTGCCTTCCCAAGTGACCAAAACTCAAGTTCATATAAATACCTTTAGAGCAGCTTACAGAAAAAAAAAAAAGGTTTAGAGCAATATAAATGTATTTTCACAGTAGTAGTTACAGGAGTACAGAAAAATTTAATCTCTCATAATATTTGTACCTATTTAAACATAACTCATTTCGGAAGATTCAGTCTTCAGTCCTTGCGCTCCCTGGAATGCCTTCCATCCTTCTATCCTGCCAAAATGGAGCATCTTTTCCAAAAACAATCTAAGCATTAATCAATACAATTCAATCTGGATAACAAGATCTTCCTCGTAGAATAAGTGAGCATTTAAAAGCCTGTACACAGGACTGTAGCTCAGGAAACAAAAGATGACATGCTTGGTGATTCCCATGGGTATGTCAGACTGCAGCAAATTATATCCTTTAAGCTCTGTGCAACCACAGACATACCGCTTGTATTAGCATGTCCTCCTCCTCGTCAGTCAGGGTTTCAGAGCCTCAGAAGCCTCTCTAAAACAGTAAGAGCAACTTGCTGTGTTTGCCAGACTGGGGTACGGATTAACCAGTACAGCACCACAGTGGATATCTCTAGGGCTTTCATAGCTGGAGAGCAAAGAATGGAATTTGACTTCATGCTGATTAAATTATAGAAAGGAATCTCATTAAAAAGTCAAGCACCAAGCAATAATATCTGATTTGCAACATGTCTGTCTTTTCTGTAGAGGATGTCACTTGTTGGAAAATGATGCATTTTTAAATAACACTCTCTATTCCATTGAGCAAAATGGAATAAAAAGAGCACTGCAAAATTCAGACCAACATAAAGTCAACCTCAAAACTTTAGAAGATGGGCTATGTCCAGACATAACAGAAACAAGCCGATGTGTGCAGGAAAACACAGAGTTTTCCTGAGCACAGTCTGACACAGATAGTGAAGATTCCCAAACACAAAATGGCGGAGCGGTGCTGATGCACATGGCTATCAGATAGCTGATTATACTCTTCCTCCTCAGATATTTAAATGCTAATCCCAAACCACATGACTAGTCAATCAGTGAAACTGTCAACACAGTGAATATTTAGAAAATCACAGATGCCAGAAATATAGACATGCTGAGATGAGGTGGAACCAAAACCCCCTCAGCTAGGGAGAGGATGAAGAAAGGTTTGGAGTCCATAGCCATGGAACCAACATGCCACATGTTTTACTGAAGTTGCAAAATGGTTTTCTGTACATGCATTTTGGTGGCACTTATGTTACAGGTGGCATTTCTACAGCTGACAGGGGTATCTGAACAATGACAAGGATTTCTTTTTAGCTGAGGTTCTATCATTAAGCACCAAAAAAAAAAAACCACATCTGCTAGCCTTCAAGAAAACATGAGTTTTCTTGTGAAAAGAAAAGGAAAATAGGAAGGGAAAAAATAAAAATACATACTCTCATTAGCCTCTGACATTCTGTTCATGATGTGGATAAAAATTGGCTCTGCTACTTCTAATAAACAGAAGAGAGCCTATGCAGATTTAAGTACTTAGACAAGTGTAGTGCATTGCATTAAGCAAAGGCAAAACTATGTTGTAAGGAATATAAAGGAGATTATTCACTGAATTTGCTGGGCACAGGCAAATCCTGTTGCTATCCTCCATTAATGCAGGCTAGGCTGTCACTGCCAATGGTCTTCCTAACTCTTGGTCAGAATTAACTAGTAACAAAATTGAGAGCTGACTGTACACTATAAAGATGCAGTAAAAAGCAATATGGGGCAATTCACAGAAAACGTTCCTTATTCCTCATGCAAGAGTGGGACAGATAAGAACAGAATCAATTTATCATCAGTACATTAAAACTCCAGGGCTCCAAAGGTTTATTTCATTTCGAGTCAGGACCCAGCTGCTCATTTTACATGACACCAGGAGAAGCTCTCTGCATTAAAAAGGAATCTTACAGCTTGCCTTTCCTCCTCCCCTTCAACTGCTCTTATTTCAGCTCAGCTTCACCATGCAACAGTGAGAACCTATATTCCCATTTTACCTATATGGCCCAGTGAGCAACCAAAGCAGTAAGTCACAGAAGAAGGTCCACAAAAACAAATATCACTTCTCAGTAAGGCTTCCCAAACAACATCTTACAGCAGTTCTATCAGATGTGCTTTCCTGTCCTATTTAATAATACTGGGAACATCAAAAGGCAGGTTTCTTCCACAGCTGTAGGAACAAGCTTTCCTCTCCTAAGTACAAGGAGATCCAAATAAATAAATAAATAAACATGGACAGAACATGGACACACAAATTCTCAGCTTCACAGAAAGGAGCTACGTACCAACATGTAGGAGTTAGATGTTTGTACCAGTCAGTAAAACTGAGGAAGCCTGTGATGGGTTTCTCTGAGGGGAAGGTTACTTCTCTCTGTTGCTCATACTTTTTTGTAGGGAAGAGTTAAGAACTGAGGAAGAGGGCAGGGGCGAAAGAAAAGAAAGAGTACAACATTCTCGCCACCTCATACCAATTAAGCAAAAACATCTTCTAAAATATATTTTAACTAGTCTCTGCAGTAGTTACACAGGGGACTCAGGACAAAAAATACAGAGGATGAAACTCCCACAGAGTTTCAGACCATTAAAACAATAGTTTAGGCCAGTCAGTGTTATCTCTGTCCTTGGAAAGGTGGTGGAGCAGCTCATCCTAGAAACCATCTCTAGGCATGTGAAGGAAAAGGTGATCAAGAGTAATCACTACAGATTCACCACAGAGAAGTCATGTTTGACCAATCTGATAGCCTTCTGTGTTGGGATAACTGGTGGATGGGAGGACTGGAATGGATAAGGGAAGAGCTGTGGATGTTGTCTGCCTTGACTTCAGCAAAGCTTTTGACACTTGTCTCCCATAACATCCTCATGGGGAAGTGCAGGAAGTGTGGGTTAGCTGAATGGACAGTGAGGTGGATTGAGGACTGGCTAGATGGCAGAGCTCAGGGGGTCGTGACAAATGGGGCCGAGGGTAGCTGGAGGTCTGCGGCCAGTGGTGTCCCCCAGTGGTCAGCACTAGGCACACTGCTGTTTAACTTCAATGACTTGGATGAGGACACAGAAGGCACCCTCAGCAAGTTTACAGGTGATACCAAACTGGGTGGAGTGGCTGACACTCCCGAGGACTGTGCTGCCATTCAGAGGGACCTGGACAGGTTGGAGAGTTGGGCAGAGTGGAACCTCAGGAGGTTCAACAAAGGCAAGTACAGGGTCATGCACCTGGGAAGGAAGAACCCCAGGCATCAGGACAGATTAGGGGTTGACCTGCTGGAAAGCAACTCCACAGAGAGGGATTGGGGAGTCCTGGTTAACCAGGAGCCAGTAATGTGCCCTTGTGGCCAAGAAGGCCAATGGGATNGTAATATGCCCTTGTGGCCAAGAAGGCCAATGGGATCCTGACCTGCATGAGGAGGAGTGTTGCCAGAAGCTGGAGGGAGGTGATCCTGCCTTCTACTCAGCTCTGATGTGGCTGCACCTGGAGTATTGGGTGCAGGTCTGGGCTCCCCAGGAAAAGAAGGACATGGAGCTTCTAGAGAGGGTCCAGTGTAGAGCCACAAAGATGATCAAGGGACTGGAGCATCTATCTTATGAGGAAAGACTAAGCAAGCTGGGCCTTTTGAGCCTGGAGAAGATTTAGAAGGGATCTGATCAATATGTAAAAGTACCTGAGGGGAGAATGTAAAGAGGATGAGGCCAAAGTCTTCTCAGTGGTGGCCAGTGACAGGACAAGAGGTAATGGGTACAAGTTGAAACACAGGAAGTTCGACCTCCATGTGAGGAAGAACCGCTTTCCTGTGAGGGAGACAGAGCCCTGGAACAGGCTGCCCACAGAGGCTGTGAATTCTCCTTCTCTGGAGATCTTCCAAACCTCCTGGATTTCACCACATGCTCTGGGTGTCCCTGCTTGTGCAGGGGGGGTTGGACTAGATGATCTCTAGAGGTTCCTTCCAACCTCAACCATTCTGTGATTCTGTGATCGTGTGTAATTCCAAACAACTGCATGTGCATGCATCAGTTTAATACAGGTTATATAATCCACTTGAAACCCACATTGTTGCTTAATTCAGATCAACTTCCCCATGTGCTCCTAGCTATACAAGCCCTTAGACATAACAGCATTATCCATCCTCAAGGAACAGTTGCTTTTCATTATTGACACCTAACTCTAGAGAGCTACTCTGAAAGGGACAATGTAGGTGCACACAATTTATGTCTGTCACAGCCAGGAAAACGCTTTGTATACAGCTATGATAGCAATTAATATACTGGCAGTTGCTGTTCCATTAGTCACTAATTACACACTGGACTGGTAATACAAAGCTTTGTTCTTCACAAAGAAACCATGGCTCCAGAACTACTGAATTCATAATTCAGAGCCCGCCATTTTTTTTTCAAAGGATACCCCACACTTTTGCTGTCAGTTAGCTGGAAATAGTGCAGAGGATAAGGATCCAGAGATAGCCTCTGTGTCTGGCAGACCACTGTGTAAGAACTTCTGAATTATTCCATTTGCATGAGATGCGTCAAGGTGAGTTCAGTGACTGAACAGAATTGCTTCCAGTCTTTGTCACAACGTATAAGAAGAATAGTTCGTCATTGAAGGTTTTTGCTTCCTCGTACAAAATAAGGGAGCACAGCAGCAGCCTCACCCCCATCTTGTCTCATCAGGCTATTGCAAATGGATTGAAGTGCCAGCTGTGGTTGAGGATAGTTTTGAAGGACCCAGGTTTCCCCAATACATCTAGCAGAAGCTAAAAAGATGTAAAATGTGGAGGGAAAATGAATGAGAGAATGGACCTTAATAAAGCTTTTAATATTGCAACCATCTCCAAGGCATTTGCAAACCAATGCCATGGCCTGGCCAGCTACTTTACTTTTTTCCCCCACATCCTTTTTCTTCAACTCTTCATTCTGTGTTTCACGCTAGAAACCAACTGCTCAGTGTCTGTGCTCTCCTCTATTCCAGCTGATCCACAACACCAAAATCGCTGAAACCTGTAGACATTTTAGGAGAGACAAGGAGGACGAAGCACTTGTTCCTGCCATGCTGTTTGATGAGAGAAGGCCAAAACAAGAGAAGTTACCTTTCTTGTTACTTTACTGGTCATAAAAACATTGGCTCACAAGTGTAACTGTCTCACCTTTGTTTCCTGAAGCAAGGTCTCAGGACTTGAAGATTTCCTTTTTTTTTTTTAAAGGAGAATTTACAAGAGCTGCAATTTCCTGTCAGCCTCTCTGATTAGCATTTAGAGGAAACTTTTCCCCTTTCACTAATGACAGAGCTCTCCAGGGATCTGCGAGTAGAGCAAGCTCCCTCTTGATATGAGAGGAGGGATAGAGTCAGTGTTACAGAGACAACATTACATGTTTTTTAATGAAAGCATACACCTCCAGAAGTTGCTTACTGGAACAAGTCAATGAACCATTCTGATCTCATTATTTAGAATCCTAACTTTTAAAACTAAAGCTTAATCAACTCATCTTTGGTCCAACTGTGTTCATCTTGACTCAACAAATTCAGGAGAACAAAGTACCTCTCCCTTTCCTCCCTTCTTCCCCCTTTCTATATATATAGTGTTGCCACACACAGACGGAAAAGAGATTTTTTACACTTTGATCAACATTTCTGCAGTTAAAATTATGTACACCCTATGTATTTATTATACATTCAAATCAGAAAGGCATATGCAGTTGACTACAAATTCAATACAAAAATGCTAAGTCATCCCCAAAACTGACCTATCCAACTTGAGATCAGTTCTTTTTTTAGTGTATGATGAGTACCTAGAAACAAAGATCAGCCTCATAATGAAAATTCAATTGCATCCTTAACTATTCCGTGTACTGCTCTACTCTACAAGTTACAACCAAAATAATTGACAAGATAGATTGAATGATCCAATAGGTTTAACTTCTGCAATTTTTAAGGTAAAGACTTTGTCTCAGCTTAAATCAGTAGAATGACACTTTTATCCACAGAACTAGAGAAATGCTGGGGAAAAAAAAACCACACAAACAAACAAACAAACAAAAAAAAACAGAACAAAGCACAAATCAGATGAACTTCCTTTATAAAAGAAAGATAACTTTATACCAGGCAATAAGAGTAAGGCATAGAGAAGATACAATATCCCTCATACAGGGAGCATCCTTTACCAGAATAGGTGGCAGAAAATAAAGCTGAGGCTTCATTTGACTTCATTCTCATTGCAGAGACAGGTGAGCTTAGGCATAAACTGATTAATGGAGTGACTTAAAGCAAGTCTCTGGCAAAGGCAAGAATTAAGTTCAGCTCCCCTGAGGATCAGTCCAATATCTTAACAAACCTGTATCTTTCCATTCTGAAATACTGTGGCTTTCCTTTGTAATTAAACAGCATGGATTTGAGGGGACTGATTTTAACCATCACTGTACTGAAGGAGCTTGCACTGGTCAAGTAGGGAGGAATTGCCTTGCCAACCTAAGAAGGCTTTTCCTTTATTTAATCCTAGGCAGCTAAGCTTTTAGAAATAGAAAATAGTGCATAAGCAACAGCCCTGAACAATTTTGAAAGTATATGGAAAGAGTTTTTTATACTTTCCCATTTTAATAGATGTTGCTTTTATTGAAGGTAGTATATATGGTTACAGAATAATGTATATTGGTTTAATGTCTGTATGATAATATCCAATGTGAAGATACTGAAAATTCAATTAAAACATAGTTTAGGATATTGATTTTTTTTTCCAGCCTCCAGTCCCCCACATGTCTCCTCTGCATACAGAAAGTTTTTGTAATGCATCAAGCTAGAAGTTGCACACAATGCTTTCTCTTATAACTCATTAATGGGAAGTTTGCTGTATTGAAGTGGAAGGTGAAGAGATGCATCTGAAACATCTTTTTAAACATCCTGGAAACCCGTGTCACGTTGACAAAAGAGAACACTGAAGTGCTGAGATGGGAGTAGTCCCTTCTTGAGACAAAACTAAGCTGAGACCTTAAAGTCTTGTCTCTCCACTAGCAAGCAAAGAACCAAAGTTCCTCAGAAAAGCTCCAATAGTTATTCCAAAATTTTCCTGATCCTTCTTAAAAGAGGTAGGAGAACAAACTACAGTCAGCCACTTGGGTTGCCCACTAAGCTGAAGAGATGTGTTAAACAGCATTGCTTATTATGAGACCTCCTCACAATAAGCATCGTCAGGATAGATAAGATAACCTGTTTCCTTCTCTCTCTAATGATGTTTAATAGCAGCTGGTCCTGGAAAATCAACATGAGTTTGCTCACACTACATTTGAGAGCACATATAGGTGATGTCTGAGTATAGTCTGTCCAAATCTTACCCTGACTACAGTAATGGCAAGCACAACTCGTCACAAAAAACACTGTTGCTAACCTACTTGCTCTGAAACTCCAACTTCCCCATTCTATTCTAAAAAGAATATATATTTAATACATCAGACACACGATGCCCCTTTATTTCAGGAGTACCCTGCAGTTTTCATACTAAAGATTTCTGTCCACTTCCCTATCAAACCTATCCCCTGTGTAGTTTACACAGGCTTAAAGATTTATGTTAAACATCATGGTCAATAGTTCTAAGTAAATTAGTAAGTGGGGGCTGTGAGGAATCAGTAGAATTACTGAGATATCTATAATTTCCATGGTCCAGATCCCTACCAGGCAGTGGCTTAGCACAAAGTCCCATCTCAGCATTGCCTGCAGAGATACTACCAGTCACTGTATTTACGTCCAAATGGGCTACAGTGCAGCCAGGTGATTACCAGGCTAGAGACATGCAGTATTTCTACCTGTGTGGTTCTCATGAGTCACTCCACATGCCCCCAACATAAAAAACGAGTTTTTATGACAACTACCTCAGTACTATGTGCTAGCTAAGGAAGGCAAGTGAGTAGCTCTGAACCTTGCTCTTGTGTTAGCTCCTTCAGTCACAAATTCTGCTGCTTCAGGGGCTACTGCGTGACTCAAATAGAAATGGAGACCAAGGTGTACAAGATATGCCTGCAGGATAACTGTGGGAAAGGCATGTGCCTTCTCCTTTTGGGGGGTGAATTAAAGGACCTGGAGGCTCCTTCTCTAGCAATGCTGTCCTCCTGCTGCACACACTTTGAAGCCTGCCCATCTGCAAACATGCTAGCATGCCAGCTGGCAGGAAATGCAGAAAACCCAGCATATTAATGCTGGATAACACCAGCAAAAATAATCCATCCTGCACTGCTTCCTTTTGGGTCTTTTGAGGGCGTTGTCGTGTTCTGCAGCTCTGGAGAAAGGCTCTCTCCAGAGGGGATGGCTATGCACGCCCTGCTTCCCACACTCTGCTGCTCATTTAAATATACAGCTTTGCTCTTAGGTGAGTGCCATTCGAATTGACAAACTGGGATTTCTGCTGCGCGCTTCACACTTAACGCAGCCCTGCTTAGGCTTTGAAGGCAACGGCTTGTTGCCTTAGGGTCTGCAACTAACAAAGCTGAGCAGAACAAGCCCAGGGCTCCCGTCGGATTGCTCGATCAAAGACAATATTAAACAGCACTGTTTTCATAACTACTATTCTGGGGCACTCGCATGGCAAGACAAAGGAGTTGAAGTTAATTTCTGTTATCATAGTGTAGTGCAGCTGTGAGGGCTCTGGGAGAAGCCATCTTCTCTTCGTGGCTTATGCAACCCATGCCTTTGCAGGAGCTCCCGTTAAACAAACAGGTCTTCAAAAGCTCCTCAAATATGCACCTATTTTCCCTACCATGCCACTGTCAAATGCAACCTCCCTCCGCCCCTCCTCATCTGACTCTCTGATACCTCCTTATGTACACCAGGGAGCCTTCCAATGATGCACTGTCAGTGATCTACATGTCACCTTAGGCAAAACCCTCTGGTCCCCAAATGATCAGCTGGGATTAGCATCCTCCAACTTTTTTTTTTTTTTTTTTTTTTTTTTTGGCAAAGAAGGGCTAGTGTACTGTGTTTTTGGTATCCTAATCAAGCAGCACTGCAGGAAGAAGCAGAAGCTATGTGCATTGCTTGGGATATTTGGAATAATTTTAAGATGTCCTTCCTGTCATCACTGTGGTCACAGCCAGCAGACCACGTTAACAACTGATGTCTCTCTGAAGCAGCGCTGTCCAAGGACTTCCAGGGCAGCTCCAGCTCCCTTTTCAGCTTGTTACCATTCATCCACAATAGAGAACAGAGATCATTTCCAGAGGAGCAGGGTTTGGGTAGAGCAGGCTTACAGCCTTAGCTTAGCTCCAGTGGAGGATAAAAAGACTGGATGACCATAAAAAAAAAATTTTGAAGTGAGATGACTCGGAGGGAGGGGAACCCTCCAGAGAGCAAGAACTTTCTATATTTCAAGCCTCCCCCTTTATACCTCACACCTTGGGTTATTTCTCTGAGGTTAGCCAGATAAAGGCAAAAACAGTGTTTTCCAAGTGGGAGGTAGGGAGTGGAAAGAGGATGCTGCTTGAAATGACAAGGATGCTCCAGGACTGTTTTGTCAGCATCATTTCACAGAATTTCCTGTTTTTTCATCCTCTCAGTTTGGGCCTTCACCTTGTGTCAACATCTCTGTTCCTGAAGGGAAAGCATTCTGTGCTGATAAATTCAACCTGGATTTCACATATTTGTTTTGTTTAAGCCTGCTCTGTTCTCTACTCCCAAGAAGTCACTAAAACACAGAAATGAGGAATTGTACTGGAAAACTTCCAACTAGATCCAATTCTGATGCCCGTGTAACAACAAAGATGCAACAAGCCTGAAGAGGAATATTGTTGATCCCCGTTAAACACATCTTATATATATTATATATATATATTCTTCTTTTTTTTTTTTTTTTTACATCAGTACTATCAGGTCAGTACAGATCTCAAACTATTTCAGAAAAACGAGTGTCCATTCTAGCCAGTGAAGGCCTAAAAAGGAAGAGCTGTTCTCAATCTGGAACAGAAGTAGCCAGTCTTCATGGTTTTAAAGCAAACCTTCTGGATGTAAATTGTTGCATTATTTAACTTTATTGAACATCTAACACCAGGAAATGTGCAATTCATGAAATTTTCAGTGAAAATGTACAAAGAAGACTTTCCAATACATTTTTAAAATGGGAAATTATCAAAGTTTTATGCATTGTCAACTTTGGCCATATATGGTAGAATTAATTGAAAGTGTAGTTCTGGTTTTAAAGGGTCTCTGTGAAAGTGGCAATGTGTGTTTTATTGTTTCTTCATCATTTGCAACTCAAAGGTGCTCAAGTTTATACATTAAAAGGTGTTTCTTCTAACTGCCAGCCTGCGCTGCAAGATACTATGGGATCTGAGGATCCAGACAGATGTTTTGCTTCTTGCACACTATCATCAGCTCTACAGCCTCTGCAAGCTAAATAATGTACCATGCAACAACTATCTTTCTGCAGTCCTAAAGCCCTGGATCTGGTCCCCACGAGGAATTTTCAACCATCACAGGGAGGATAGCAAATCATTTGTTAGAAACACCCTTGATGAAAGGAAGAAGCCAGATAGAAATGAGTTCCATTTTACAGAAAGGAGCAAAAAGGTAAATGTATCCTCACTCAGGAGGGCAGGACTGTCTTTGGCCAAAACACTTGGGCATTACAACCTATTTTCCTTTTCCTCCCCCTCTGTCAGAAATGCACATCTTTAACCTGGAAAGAGGCCGTGCAAATCCAAGCTTCTGCTCTCTGAAACTGGATGAGAGAGGTGTTAAAGAAGGAAGTCCTCCAAACAAAACCTTAGCTTAGGTGCTTGAAGCTTATGCTTTTCAGCAAACATAGATCATAGCTTTTGGATATGACTCTGGTGCAGGAGGTAGACATCACAGAAGCCACTGAGCTACTCTGTTCTGTTACACAAAACAAAAACATCCACCCACAAACCTCTGGCCCCTCATTTTGGTTATAAAACCACAGCACCAGCAAACAAATTAGTATATTTAAAGTGTAATGTGTCAGCTTAATCCCACCCCAGACACTCCCTTAAAGATCTTGAGAACCATCACTGCAACAGCGCTGTTTCCTGTATGGTAACTAAAAATACAGCTTTGAGTTTTCTATCTTTTGGGGGAAAAGAAGGGAGACAGAAAAGAGATCTCCAAAGCAGAGGGATTAATTTGCTTTCTGAACTGTAGAATAACCACATTCCAGTTTCTGGTCTATTTTGGAGCTGGAACATAGACCTGGATGGCTGACATTGCACTGATATTAAATCAATTTCCACTTTTTCCAACAAAAGGATCATCCCAGCTATAAGAAATCCTTACTGGTACCAGTTTTTAAATAAACATACACTGAAATAGAAACTTCTTGGCAAAATGCGACTCTGCACGATAATTTCTACAGTACCTACACAAGTCACTAAAAACGTGACTGCTAAATAAATAAATTCAATTCACTATTTTTTTCCATTTCACTGAATCTAAAGCAAATACTTCTGTACTTTTTGTTTGTAAAGATTTTTCTTTTCTGTTTACCTTGCCTTTAAACAGCGCTGCCTTTAGCTTTCTAGACTGGGAGTTTTAGAGAAAGGATGCTTAGGTCATTTTAGATTTTCTATTTGAAAGCTCTTCTCCTCTTCAACACATAGAAAACTCTGCACATAACAATACAACCGCCACAAAATCCACTGACAGCCCTCCTCATCCTCGCAGACCCTGTTCTCCGTTTTCCCCCCAGAGCTAAGCTTCAAGCCCTCCACAGAGCAATCCCACCACTCTGCAATGCACAACGTGTTGTGGGAATGGGCTTCAAGGCCTCTTGCTGCTACGACCTTGCATCACCATTTAAAGGAGGAGGCAATAGCACGCGACAGCTCAGCAGGAAGTGACAAACATGCCGAGGAGGGTCAAATGAGATTAGCAAAATCCCACTGAACAATGATTAAAAATGTGTTGTAACAAATCCATTTGTCTCATGCCACAAACACAATTATGAGACAAATTATCCTGCTTCCACCCCACTCCCCTCTCCTCTGCAAATCAGGAATGAGGAACCCTCATCCTGGAAGCTCCAAACATCTATGCCCACTCTTTAAGTGGAAGAGATCTCTTCCATTGACTAATGGTAGCAATAGTTCTCTTATCCTCTTCCACGATCTGTGTCACTAGAAGGCATTTTAGAAGCACACCCACACTGCCTAGATAGTATCAGGAAAACACAAGGTCCATCCACCTTTGAAGGTGTATTTCAAGTTCTCAGCCTTCATGCATACATATCCTATCCAGCCAGCAGTGACTTATCTCTGCTCGTGCAGATTCTCACCTTTGGATCTCCAGTCTTTTCCCTTTCTTCATTCCTTATTGAATTTCTCACACTTCCTTGTTTTCCACTTCAACATGGATACAGGGAACTAAACCTACCTAAAGCAAAGGGGGGATTTTGTATTCCTTCCAGGACTGTCCTGTTTCATTAAAGAGGAGATATAATGTGAAAAACAGAAAGCTCAGTGCAGCCTCCACTCATACCTATGGTGTGCTTTTTGTCCATGGTTCACAGACAGAGCCTAGTGGCACTCCTGTTGCACCAAATGGGAGCCAGCAAACTCTCCTACCTTGCTAAGGAGTTTGGTATACCTGAGCTAATAAGCTGTGATGACCTCTAGGTCTGCTTCCATGGCAAATAATCTACAGTCCTTCATGGCAAATAATCCATAGTAAGTAAAATCCCAGTTACGTATCCTGGCTCTTTCACTCAGTGCTACATCGCCTTACATCTTTTACCTCTGGAAGCCCACACAGCCAGCCAGCACAGCAACGACAATAGTCACTGTCAAGTCAGGCTGTTCTGTTCCCGAGAAAGCACTACACTGAATCACCAAAAACACCCACTTAGTTTTTACTCTTCAGTTCCTGTCTTAAGGAAGATAAAAGGTAGGCAATCAGGTGGCTGATTTTCCCCATACGAATCAACTTGGTCATCTTCAACCATCATGCTGTGCCTCTAACTCCCTTGTCAGCCCTGCTCCCTTCAGATCACAAATGGTTCCCCATCTGAGCTTGGAGGGACTAGTTCTGTATTTAGTTATTTTGAGACGTAGCGGGATAAAGAAAAGTCAAGGGGTATATATGTATCATATGGTGGTAGAGGGAAACCTGGCAGAGCCTAACACAGCTGATAGGACAGAATTGTGGTCACAGATGTAGGGATTTCATCCTGTTGGGTGTCCAGGAGGCCACCTCTACCTACTTATCAGACAAATGAGATCCAACAGCCCATTGAAGAAAACGTCAGGGAGAGCAGGGAGTTAAAATATTGGTAACCAAGATTTCGTTTCTCTTAACAGAGCATAAGACTTCCTTGTCAGTCCATCTTATGCCGATATCTGCCTCACAGAAGAAATAATACAAGGGAAGGAAGTGAAATGTTTTAAAGAATATGGTTCTTTGTTAGACTGGAAGAGTAGCTGTGGTTCACAAATTAATGATGGCATAAAAATCTATTAAGGCATCTGAACTGTCTCTCAAGGGACCTTTTCAAGCTTGAAGTGCACAGATTATCCTCCAGGGCTCTGCCCAGCCAAACTTCAGATATCCCAAAAGACAGCAACTCCACCACATTCCTTAACAGGGCTATTTTACTATCAAATCTCTGCCTTTCCATTAGGCATATTTTCTCTCCTGCCCATTCATTTTCTCTTCCCTCCTCCAAATATTCTACCATGAGAACTCCTTCTAGCTCTCAATCTACACACTAGGCAATTCTTCATGCCTTCCCAGTATGCCTAGATCATTAGCATAGCTCCTTTTCAGTCATTTAGCCAAACATCTATATATTTAGCTCTCACAAGCATTCCTCATAAGTCAGTCCCTCCAGCCCCTTAATCATTTTCGTTGCAATCCTCTGAATTCCCTCTAATTTTGTTTACATCTTTCTGGAATTGGAGTGCCCAGAACCAAGTGCTGTAAACAACAACAGCTCGTTATCTGGCGAGACTGTAATTCCAGTGATCAGAGCGTGAGCCTTGCACATGCCACACACACATGCACACACTCACTCTCTGGTCCAGGCACTTTGCTTTCACAGGATGCAAGTCCTGTACCATGCAGGGCCCCATAGACATGACCCAGGCCTCTTTCAGTGAACTCTGATCACAAACTGAAGAGGGTTTGCAAGGGAGATGGGGCAGGGTATGGCAAGGGGAAATTTTCTTTGAAACTTAAGACTTATGTTGGAGTGATTTAGCTCCATATTTTTTCCAGATTTACAATCCTCAGTCTGTCCAAAAAAGGTAACAAACCAAACAGAATGAACGTACCCATTAGCTAGCACAAGCCACCACGTGCCACGCTAGTCCCAGCAAAAAAAGGGGCACTGACTTTGGAACCAAGGCAAGACCAACAACTACAATTTCCCTGAGCATTTTCCTCAGCAACCACATCGGCCTGCCTGGTCAAGGGGACCACGGCAGTTCTTGTTGACTGCATTACAAACCCTCTTCTGAGGCAATATTAGGAGGAGGTAGTCAGGGAGATGAACTGGATGATCCAGCCCTGAAGATGTTCTTCCGGCTGTCCGTAGACTCAAGGCAGACATCAGCCACTGGCTGCACTCAAGTTAGATTTTTTAGTTTTTTGGCACACCTAGAAAAGCCATAATTTTGGGAACTTTTTTTTTGTTTTAGATGATAGTTGAGACTTTGATGTAATCTTATGACAGAAGATAACACATTGCAGAGAAGCCTTCAGCACTCAGGCCTTAATCTGTTCTTAAGACTCCAGTTGGAATTTTTCCAACAAAACATCTTTTTTTCTTACTAGAAAAAGAGCTCATTCTGTGAGGCAGAAACGTTGTGCAAAAACTTTCAGTTTCAACAATTTTCTGGCAAACTACAAGCAGGTTTCAAAAAAGAAACTTGAAGAGCTTCCTGCCAGCTCCCAGGCTGGGTATGCAAGGCGCCCAGGAGAGGTGGCAGCTCCACAAAAAGGACTCTTCCAGATAATGGTCAAGTTTCCACTTGTAACAGTTTCAAAGCCTCTTTTCAGGTAGCATCCCCAGGACTTCATAAACCTCAAAGGCAGTATTCTAAGAATGGATTCCTACTCTACGGCAAAGACAGCAGGAGCTTCAAGCCTTCTGCCACTGCAGCACCTTTCACAATATCTTTGTTACAGCAGCTCAGGCAACACTTCGGGATTAAGACAACTTGTTGGTATTGGTTTTCTGTTTGTTTGTTACTATTTCACTTCTTGTGGAAGTGGAGGGGGAAGGTGAGAGAGACAGAAAGTGACCAAAAACTCTTCAGGTTCAGCAGAGGACAAGCAGAATTTACAAGCAGGGGCCATAACGGCTCCCTTGAAGCCTGAAGGAAAGCCTGGAGCTACAAAGCTTCACATCAGGATGGAGCAAAGCCAGCCAGAATGGCCTTTTCTGCCTTTCCTGTATGCACACAGCAGACAACAAGAGGAAGACAACGCCTCTGTACTGCTGACCTTAGCTATAGGTCCCTCTGGGGCAATGCCACAGCTCATTTACCTCATGATGCAGACTGAATTTCATTTATATATATATATTATTAGCAGCCCAATCTGTTGCAGCTCTCCAGCTGCTGGCTCACAAACAAACCAGTCACCAGCAGGTACCCAGGAGAGTCAGAAACTGAGAAGGGGGATCTGTATCCTCACTAACTTCCCTGTTGTTCCCCTCCTTCCCTCTGTCTATGGGTCTAAACTATAAGCAGCTCTTAAACCAGTGTAAGTTATTTTTTTTTCCCTCCTCTTGAACCACCGAGAAATTACTTTTACTAAAAGGCCTTATATTGGTACAGCTCTTCCTGTCTAACCATTCCTGGTCCCTTTCAGAAGGCATCTAGAACAGGTACAGAGTATTTCATAACAGCGAGCCTGCAGCCAGGTCTAACCCCACTAACTTGTATTCACCTAACTAAGCCTGACATGTGACAAAATACAGCTACCCTAGACAGAGTCCTTGCTGTTGCAGTTAAACTGGCAAGAATGAGTTATTGCATGTACAGCCCAAGAGCAGGTTTGCTAGTTTATTTGTATCCAGTCCAGGAATGCTTTGCCAATTTAGTACACTAGCACAGCTAGGCTAGCACAAGCAAGGCTGGCTCAGTCAGCTTGTACTATTTGACCATGTCAGCGTAATTAAAACCGTGCATCTTGCATGTGCAAGAAAGCTTGCTTTTCTCTCCCTGTCCCTTCTATTTGTTCTTAGACACTCCATCATGCAAGTGCAGGAGCCAAATATGTCCTTTCCACTCCCTTCACTGCAATTCACGCATAGGCAACTGAAGTGCGACTAAGCTACCATCTTACACTGAGGCATCAGAAAGATGAGGAGGGACAGTCAAACCACAGCAACAGCTCTGTCTCACTAGCAATAATCTCTTACCACCTCAAGATAGGATGCAAATCTGCTATGAACAATGGTCACTCCAAAAGTAGACACAGTTTCATAGATATCCCTATCAGTGATCATGCTACATTCGCCCACTGAACTAACACTTCACTGCATTTGCCTTACACAAAATACAGCTCTGAACCAGAATTGTTAACACGACGGAAGCATCTCTACCGTTCTGTTTGTGCATTTGCTGTCATATGCAGACACTCTAACACAGACGCATACACACACAAATATCATCATTACATTCTTTTTTCTTACGTGCATCTTCCCCAAAACCAAAGAAGAGAGACTGAACGGCCTCTAATCATAACATGACATACAGACCACACAGACAGCCATGAATAAAACTGCATATATGTGCAACAAAGTAGACTTACAAGGCAAGGATGTATGCATTCGGTTAGATGGACCCAAAAGTCTAAGTACATTTACACATCAAAAACACAACCCACAGATGATGGTTGGAATATCCCCACACAGCACCTTCCTGGGTACAAACCATAACCTGTAAATCCCTCTTTTTCAGATAGTCAAATGTCTGTCCACATGGTCAGCTCCACTGACACCCACACAAGTAGAAGGTCAGTAATTCAGTGCACTGGCCGCAGGGTTAACAGCCAGAAAGACTCTTGCTGTCACTCGCCGTGTGGCTTTGGGCCAACTGCTGAGGGCCACACGCGGCCAGGCTCCCAGCAGGTGCATCAGCCAGAGGGCACGCAGCAGACTATTAATAGTTATTGGCCCAGCAGGTTGTAAGGACTAATTGGTTTCACTCTGCAGTCTCCCATTAGTACAAGTGCTAAGGGGCAGGGAGGAGCTGTGATTATGCACACGCGTATCCCAACAGTCACATTATTGATTCCCCTACTGGAGAAGTCCCTGGCCTTCTGTTTGTTTCCTTGCTCCCTCTCTTTTCCCACTGCTTGTGCCCTGGGGCCGTGTGTACCTCCCTGCCAGGAATTGAGACAGCATCATTGGAATGGGCAAAGGGATCTCCCCCTTTGAGGGAGAGAGCTACCCAACCTGGAAGGGATGAAGAAACCTGCTTCCCCAAGTGTGAGTAGAAGCAGATCCTAGGCATAGGAGTCTGTTTAAAAGCAAGCCATTGGAGCCGTCTCTTTGGGATGCCTTCAGGGATCTAGGAACCTAAACAACCCAGGTTGTGAGCCCACACCTCCAGTTATGCTTAAGGCAGAAACCACTCCTCTGAAGTCTACTTTCTAATGCTAAAACCCTTTTTTGTTTGTTTGTTTTTTGAACAGGTTGCCTACCTCAGTATGCATATGCTTGTCTTCTCACCCAAATCATCTCCTCTGAGAGGTGCTATTCAAAGTTCAGTACCTCTAGAGCTGAAAACCAGAGCAAAACTTTGTCCTGTGCTGATGGGTATCTGAATAAGCAAATATAGCATAAGCTCTTTCCCACTATACAGAAAATTTTCATGATTTTTTAAATAGCACAGTTGGCCAGAAAGCCACTTTACTGTGAGCCCCTGCAAGCCTTAGTCAGTGAGAATATTCCTTTGGCTCAGAGAAATGTAACCAGCACCTTCCTGCAGTACTATTCCATTTCCCTCCATGCAGGAGGATGAGCGAGGAAATGCTACCGTCCCTTCTGCTGACCTGCTGGAGGAAGCTCACAGGAAAATGCCATAGAGTGAGGCTGCTCGAGCCACAGCAGGGTTGAGCCTCCATTATTAAACTCCATCCACAGCCCCAGATCCCAGGGTCTTCCCCCTCACACTACCCAGAGCACCACCGGGCAACAGCATAGCACAGAATCAAGCCTGGATTTTTTTTTCTTTTCACCCATTTCTGTGAAAATCACTAATTCCCATCTTTTCTTCCAGAATTAGCAATCCCTAACTTTTCGTCTTCCTTTCCAAACCATCTGCAGGGATCTCCCTCTCCCAAACCCCAGGAGAACGCTTACTCTCACATGTTCACCCACACAATTTTCATCTTGCCCTTATCTACTCCTTATCAGCATGGGACAAGATGGTCTGTGCTGTGCTCAATATTTTTTCTCATTACCCCAGACAAAATGACAGCAGAGAGAGTACATCAGCTGTCAAAGCCATTCCCTAGTCTATACAGCACACAAAAGTATGGCACATAATGCTTTAAGAAAAGGGGTACTGAAGAGGCAAAGATTAGTGCTTCCCATATGGACCACAGACCTCTGCATCCTACCAGCAGCCTCACTGCACACAAAGAGAACCATCTCCTCCAAAGTGTGTGCCCACCTATCCAAAGGCACATGTGGAAGGTTTCCTGAGGTTCTTCTGGGATGCCCTTCTCCAGGATTTCACTTAATCATGAGAACATCCAGTCCTTTAGCAGCCCCTATCAGCCAGCGACCTCAGCTGCAGAGACATCCTCACACATCAAATTTCCTGAGCAAAGGAGGCTTCCCTTCTATTCATTCTTACCCACCCAAGAGCACACAGGTCAGGATGCAGCACCACCACTTCCCAGCACTAGCACTGCTGCAGTCCCTTTCCATGTCTCATCAGAGCACTCTGGTCAAATAGTCAAATAACTCAAATAACTGCAGGTCTCAGAACACACAGTGGCTACAACCAGCCATGCGCTGTGTCACATTTGGGCTTTTTCTTTGGGAGGAAAAAAAAAATCACTCTTTTCACAGAGGAAAACTGCTGAGAGATAGGTATAAGGCATTCTAGAAAGGGAAGGGATCACAACTAGGATAGGACAAGGACTTACTTTCTAAGACATCGGCTAATATGACAAATCACTTTAGAAAGAGGTCCATGAGTTGCAGGTCAAAAAGGAAGTGCAAAGAGCAACTCATCTCCCTCCTCAGACCACCAGCACATGCATCGGTACTCACAGCCTGAAGAGGAGCTCTGACAACCATGGGGACTAGGGTATGTATTGCAAGACTAGTAAGACTCTCATATGAGAGGAGATCTCAGATACCAAAAGATAAAACAAGCTTCTAGTTCTCATATAATAAAGCCCTCTGAGCGGGCAGTGGATTGCGAAGATTTACAACATCTGGAAGAAATGGGTCATTACTGGGGTGGTAACTATTGACTCAAACCGTCTGCAAGTGTTGGGATGGGACTAGAAAAACACTTGGGATATCCTTTTAATGCTCCCTATTTTCAGACAAAAAGCCTTCTCTGCTACCCCTGTTCTAAAAACTACAAGCAAAGTGTTTTGTTTTAGGTATTGAACCTCTTCATCATTTAAGGGAATGCAAGGCAGCTGAGTGAGTCACTGCCTCATCAATATAGCCAGTATGGGCAAGTGTCCCCTGATTTATTAGACAGGGGCAGCTAGAAACAGACAGGAAGAGAAGTATATTCCAGAGAGTGGGAAAAGACTTTTCTCTCCTGACAGCGATGTCTAAACATTACCCAAATGCATCACACCAGCACACACAGTTGCACATACCCCGCACTGTCACCGTGATGGCACACGCACGTTCCGGATCCTCTCTCTTCTCCCCATCCATTCGCAGTCTCAGCACAGAAACACTTAGGCCTGTGCTTCTGTCCACGCAGACTGCACAGGGCTTGCACATTAATGGGGCACTGTTTGTCACACACACACTGCCTACAAACAACTTCTTCCCCACCACCAAGTGCTCTCATGATTTCTTCCATCAGACTCATTTCTCACCTAGGAATACCCTTGAACAGCTCAAAAATACACCAAAAATAAGGGCCATCCATACCATGCAGACCAGTTCTGCATGCACATGTCCTTTCCTAAAAGATCTACTTCACTACATTAGCTGTGGAGGCATATAAAGAAAAAAGGGCACAGAAGTCCATCTACTGCAATTAATCAGTGTGAGGAGGTGGAGGAGATAAACAGGGAAGATTTGTGAGAATAGGCTGGGATTAAAAAAATAAAATGTGTCTCAACCTGTGTCATCCCCTGCCCCCAACCACTAATTTGAAATGGCTGTTCTTTTTCTAAGGGAAAGAGTTTGCTTAGGAGACTTTCCAATATTTTGGTATAAAGCAATGCTGGAAAACAAAATGAATACATATATATATATATATATATATATATATATATATATAATAAAGCACTCTTAAATGATCAAACCAGAAGTTTCCATGCATCCAAAGTATTTAATTTCTCCTTACTAGTCACAGGGATAATTTATTCTTTGGGGACAGAAAAATAACATTGAGCATTTGAGTCCAATTTCAGGAGCTGATCCTTATGGTCAGCTACTGGGCATGCTAACCTAAGGGAAGAAGCCCCGCAAGGGAAAAGCTACAACGCATCCCTTGATGATCAGCCTGCCAGCGAAGCCGAGGTGGGGAGATGCTTTTATTTCTGCAGCCCACGCAGGGCAGGGAGGCTGGAGCACCGGGCAGGCGGCGCAGCCATCCCGCCTCCGAACGGAGAGCTGGAGCAGCAGCAGCAGCAGCAAACCCGGCAAGGAGGAACCGCGCAGCCGAGGAAAGAGCGGGGCAAAAGAAGCAGCCGAGGACTCGGAGCCCCTGCGCAGGCAGCGAGGGGAGCGCGGCCCATGCCCGCAGCCGGGCTGCGGAGGCAGCTCACGCTCATCGCAGGGCACGGCGCGAGGCGAGGGCTCCCGCCACCCGCCGCGCTCCCTCCCCGCTCCCCTTTCCATGTCGGCAGCGCCAGTCCCCCTCTCCATCCCCCGCTGCGGCGGGAGAGCGGGGCCAGAGGAGGAATTCCTGCTGCACCCCCAAGCGGACAGCGAGGAAAAGGGGGAGAGGCGGCACACGCGATTTTGGGATACCCTGCAAATGTGCAAGCTCAGCCGTGTGCTCGGCTCCGGCGGGACAGAAAACGCCAGGAAGCTGCCTGGTGCCGTCACTGCCTGCCAGAGTCGCTCCTGCAGCGTTTCAGGGCAGTAGCTCCGTGCAGTCGCGCTCAGCAGCGTTACAGAAACGCTGGAAGCCGGTTACCACTGCTCTAAATGCACTGCATGTTACCAAGCTCCGAAGTAACAGCTGCTTTGCAAAAAGCCTTGCTTCTTTTAAAATAGGATGGGACAGCACGGTGCCCTTAACTCTTTCAAATACCTTTGGGATTGCTTGTGAAATGCTCTGTTTCTGCCATGCAGCCCCCCCACCCCATACTCCTGCTTCCTGATCCTCTCACTCTACAAGTTATAGAGGAGAAATCTATTGCTAGCAATTAAACTAGACCAGCAGCAGCTCAGGGCTGTTTTGCAGCATGCCTGAAGTTTGGGAGCTGTAGGAAAAGCAGCCTCAGGTTCTCCGACTCACACACCTCCCACCCATCCCACTGAAAAGCCCAAGGGATCTTGCAAAAGGGTGCAAGGTAAGACACCCCTCCCGGAACCCTCCACTATTTATGTTTAAAGAAAAAAAAAATGTGGCTGATATAACTTTTGCAATCACACCTCACTGTAACATAAAGTAAAACTAAAACAGCATCCAGGCCTGGCATAAGCTACAGTTACAAAAAGGGATTAGAACAGCTCCCGGTTGCTGGAGTCACAGTCCTCTGGTCACAGCTCCAGGAAGGCTTGTGATTTAAGCACATTGCACGAAGCAAACACCATCAGCCTTTGACAGGGAAATAACCATCAGTGAGAAAGGGGACAGCCAGGGGCAGCGTTAGCCACCAGGGTCCATCTTCGTAGCCAGGTCGGTGCCTCCTCCTCCTCCCGAGCACAGGGAAGTTCATACCAAGCTGCTCAACTTCACCGCTGACACCATCTCCTTGTGCTGTACAAGCACTGTCCTCCTCTCACCCCTGCCCATCTTACAGGCTCTGAAATTCACTGTCCTCCTCTCACCCCTGCGCATCCTGCGTGCTGGGAAATTCCTCCTCACTTGTCAGAAACGGATCCTTCACAGGGGGGAAGTCGGGTGGAAGGTGTTGCTGCCAGTTTTGCAATGCAGTGCTTGGCGAACACAAGTTTGAGAGAAAATATATGACAGCAAAAAAGCAAGTGCATGCAGTCTGAAGCCAGAAGGGAGGCTGTGTGAAAGGGAGCACTCAGTAAATGGGAGGAACAGGGAGACCATGAGGGATTTTGGAGTGAGTACACACAGCAGTGATAGGGAAGGGGAAGCTTGCAGTGAAAGCATGCATGTGACAGGCAGCACAGCTGCACAGAAATTTGCTTAGCAGATGCAGAGGAAAGGGCTGGTGCATGTGAAAGTGTGCAAAAGTATGAGCAAAGGAGAAGCAAGGGTGCTATGAAAGAGCACGTCTCATGCACTACCCTCTGCATAAGAAAGCATGAGAGAAGAGCACTGTGTGCATGGTGAAGGCAGGCAGAGAAGTACCCCGAGCGCACAGCTCACTTTGAATGCAAGGCACTGCGAAAGACAGCAGGCCAGATACGTGGGTACAAGAACACATACATGCTTTGCATGTGTGCATGCACACACACTTAAAAGAGCAGCACAGTAGGACAGGCAAGAGGTTTGTATGTACGCCAGTAACACCAGTGATCGGGATGGAGGAATCGCACATGGAAGGCTTGAGGGAAGGAGGGGGAAGAGCGAGACGGGCGCTCCAGGAATTGCATGTGCAAGTGAGCTAGAACAGAGTGTGCCCCTGCGAGTTTATTCATCTTCTATGTTATATTCACAGGAGTGCGTGGATGCACATGCAAGACCACGGGTGTGTGTGAATGCGTGCAGATCATACATAAGCTGCGAGTTGCAGGGGCATGCTTATATGTGCAATGTGACATGTATTTATACATACAGCATGAGCTGCATTAACCCTTGACTCCTGTTTACTGAAAGCATCTCAGAAGCAGCTATCATGTCTGTCATCACTTCAGAGTAAATCCCATACTTGCATTTGGCTCTTAAAGCAAGAAACCCAGCTGGCAATTTTCCACAAAAAAAAAAAAAAAAAAATCCCAAATTTCCTTCTCCTGCCTTTGCCCCCCCCACTCTTTTTTTCCTTGTGGAGGGAGAACACAGTGATTTCGCAGACAGAGGTTCTCCCACCTCCCCCCCACAACCAGGAGGGGAAGGGGCAAAGAGGAGGAAGGAAAAAAAAAAAAAAGAAAAAAAAAAAAACCCCAAAAAAAAAAAAAAAAAAAAAAAAAGCCACTTAAACACTGGTCTCCTCGGGAAGGTGAAGAATCCCGAAGCGTCAGTACTTATGCCCCAAAGTACCAAGGGCTGCGGATGGGGGGGATACCCGTCTTCACCCATGCCTCTTTCCTTTGCAAACCGTCTAGTTGTGACCCCCCAAGTCCCCCCTGCAGCTGCCCCTCTGCAAAAGCATAAATACAGCAGCCAAGTCAGTCACATGCGGTGCCCTCTAACCACCGGCCGCACCAACAGCGATCTCTCCTTGCCCCTTTTCCTGACTCGGGGTGGGCGGAAGGGGGCAGGTTCGGGGGAGCCGAGCGGAGGGGAATCCCAGCAGAGCCAGCTCGCAGCTCCATGTTTCGAAGCAGCCTCCGTCCATCAGCCTCAGTGCGAGCGCGGGGCTCGCAGGAGGCTGCGGGAGCCAACTCGGCACCTACCTTGCAAGGAGAAGAGGGACAGGAAGAATCCCAGCACCCAGATACTGTGCAGCCAGTAGGTCCTCATGCTTCTCAACTCTCACTCGCCCCGCTTCCTCTGCCTTTTCCTCCGGCTCTTTGCTTCTCTATTTCTTTATTATTTTATTTTTTTTCTCCTTCTTCTCTCCCCTCAAATAAGCCGGGATCGCGTCTCCCTTCAGTCCCCTCGGGCTCTGCTCAGGCAGCTCGGCCAATCCCGGCGGGCGGCTTCCCAATCCGCTCCCGGGGGCTGCAGGAAGGGGGGCCCCCGCTGGATGCTCGCCGTAAACACCGCGGCTCTCCCCGGCTCCCGCTCCTGCGGCTCCAACTAAATGCGACCGTACTTAAACAAGCAATGCCTTATAGCCGGCTGCTCGGCGCTGAAGGGACCCCACCGCTGCCACCTAGTGTTGCGAGGCAGATCATTTAGGCTTTTAGCGATACGTATATAGTATATAAATATGTGCAATATCATGGAAATATGGCTCGCTCGTTCCTCTGCGAGAGGATCTCTCACATCACAGGTCTACGCTGGGTTCCAGTTTCCCTCCGGCTCCAACTTCCACAGGGGAAGTTGCTCAGTGCAATCACTGGCGAGGCAGCAGCAGCAACGAAACATCAAGCAAAAACCAAAAGAAAAAAAAACCCACCAAACAATAAATAAATAAAAAGCAGCAGTGGAGCAGATTTCTCAGCAGAGTTCTGCAGGTCTCATATCCGGCATCAGTGCCAGGCAGCACCACGGGGTCAGAGGAAGATTCAGACGCACCGATTGTCAATACAGAGGTTCCCAGGCCTCCAGGAAAAACAGCAACCTTCGGGCTGCATTAATCTTGGCCAAATCTCCAGCGATTTCTGAGGGACCAGCAGGAATCCCTCTATTTACGAGATCCAGCCTGTAAAGCCACTGTTTGTTCACAGAGGGTTTCTCCTACCACCCCTCTCCTTTCTGTTCCTTCCTGCTAGAGCATGCACTTACCTCCCCACCCACCCCCCAGGAGTAATCAGCTCCCATAGCTGCACTGCCCCCTGAAACGACTGCTACTTAAAGCCAGCGCTGCTTAACATTCACGTGGGGTTCCCATCGCTCCCTCTCCAGGCATTTCACAAAAGAGGGAGCCCTTTTGCAGCTGAGGACTTGGAGGTCACAAGCAGGCAGAGCCACGGCATGACCTTTCAGGAACCGGTCCCCAGAAAGATGGGGGGGCAGCCCTGGGGGCACGGCCCCCACATGGCCATGGGCAGGAGCTCAGGCCACGCCACCCAGCTCAGAGCCACCCCGTCTTGTCTTCAGCAGCCAACAGCTCCTGCAGAACCCGAGGAAGCCTTGGGGAGCCTCCAGGCTCACACAGGATGCTGGCCTAATGTCAAAGACCGCTTCACCGAAAGCTTCCTCAGAGCAACTACGGGGGGGGGGAAATACCATCAGGTGCAACATGTGCCAATAGAACAGCCTCTCCGGCTGTAAATCCAGTCTTTCCCAAGTTTTATGTGAGGTGTCAGCAAATCTTTAGAAATCTGCCTTTGCAAATACATTCACAATTGTAACTGCAGAGGGAAACAAGGCACCTTATGAATCACACCAGGACACTAGGGCGAGTACATGTGTCAAAGGTGTATAGGATGCTCCCCCATTAAGGAAACAAGGTCCCACCAAAATAGTATTTTTTAGACCATTTTAAAGCAAATTGTTCTTGCAAGCAGAATTGACAAAAAAAGGTTTCCTGCACATTCCCGTCTGCTATCTCTAAACTAAACTCTCTCTCTCTAATCAAAACCAGATCCCCATGACATCCCCTGTAGCTGTGGATGAATCCGTATGCTGTGGTTAGACCAGAAATGCATCCTTGTTTCCTAATGGACCAAAATGCACATTGCAGTGCAATGCAAAATGCACACACTGAGTGGCCTAGTTGTCTGGTGCAAAGGTATCACCCAGGCTATTCCAGCCTTTTCCCCTGTGGATGGAGCAGGGCATTACCCAGCTTTTAAGAAACAGGACAGGTAGATGAATGGATAGATGCATACTATCAAGTAAGGCTTCATTTCTTCAGGAAGCCAAACTCAAAGTATTTAAGTGATTTGAAGGCCACTGTTGAACAGAGAAGCATGCTTCCTACTAATAGTTTTCCCCTTTAAACAGCTTTCATTCTCTGAAATCAGCACAGCATGGCCCAAATGAGAGTGCACACACAAACTTACCCCTCAGAGTCGTTTGGTATCCAATGTGCCAGAAATCAAGTAGTAATAATCAGTCATCGAGGGATGGAGCAAGGGAGGGTTTTTGCTTGTAGTTGCTGGGGAATCTTCACCACGGTACAGGAGCAGTTCAGGGAGCAGCTGGGCCCATACACTTGGTGCATCCCAGCTTACATGCACCCAACGGGGTGTTCTTTCAGGTAGCAGCACCTTACGCTTCCCTGGAGATGCTAGTACAACTAAGCAGAGAAACAGCAACTTCTTGTAACACATCTGACATACTCCCAACCTTCAAAAACATCCAGGGCTGGATTTTGGCTCCTTCCCTCCTGCTGAGTCATATCCAAAGGGTTACTCAGGACATTGGGCTACTAAATATGAGCAGGAGTATCGGATTCTGTGGGCTGAAATTCTTCGGGACTGGTCTGCAGCCAAAGGTGAGTCTGCCTTTTGTGTGGCCAAATCTGTCAGATACCTATGGATCGTACGGACAAAAATAGAAGCAGAACTAAACCCGAACTCTCCCTAAGCCCCCAAACATATAACCCAACACAAACAAACAAAAAAAAATCATGAATCCCTGCACTTCCTACCTTTCTTTCTAAACTACCACAGTGCTTCCACTTACCCTGGAACTGAAAAGCCTGATGAATCTTGAATGTTGGCATAGAAAAAGAGGGTGGTGGGGAAAAGGTTGGATTCCGAGAGACCTCCGAATGATTGAAAGCTGGCTACTTTTAATGCACAGTAGAAGTATTTCATTAAGGCTGAGTGGATGCATTTAGATGCACTATGCATGGATGCTTGTCCATTTTTTAATAAATAAACGTGCTTTGTGCTCTTAACTGTTTAAACACTTACTCTTTCATTTCTATTTCACGTTAGATTTAGTTCTTTCATGCAATATCGATATTAACTTGATTGTGCAGCACACATTTTTTTCTTCAAGTTTTTATACTGACCCCATCACAAAATACTTCTCGGGCAAGCAAGTTAAAGTTGATGGAGTATTTTTTTTTAACTTTTCCATTACTGATTTTATTCAAATTACTGTTATTTAAATGTGCAAATGTCATTTTACATTAGCAAAAGGCTTAGTTTTTTTTTCCCTTACTTTAATAAGAATAGCATTGAAAATACAGTTGGCCATGCAAATTTTATAGGGTTTACTTAAGAGAATGAATAGTTCTGGAATTTAAAGTTGAGAAAACCTGGTAAAGCAAACAGGAGACAAGACCTATGCATTACCCAGGAACATATTTTTCCTAGATGCCTTAGCGTCCTGTACATCAGAGATGGACATACATGTATTACTATTTGGTTTATTGAGTGTTGTATCTATGGGTTTCGTGGCATCTATGATGAATAGTGCATTTTAGTGTGATTTAGAAGGCTGCTGTGGCCTGGGCTGCACATGATCTTGGGAAAGGGAGTGGAAGGAGATGTTTTCTCTGCCACAAAGAATCATTTGTCATGTGGCTCTATGAAACCCAATGCTGTCCAAGGTCAAGGACTACAGTGTGTCCAGAAATGAGTGTTCCTACGGAGGGGTTGTACAGCACATCAAGAGCATGACAAATAGTCTCACACCAGATTAGGCTCCTTTACATAGGCTTAGGAAACAGGATTCACGCTTCCCATTGACCTGCAGCTGGATGGTCAGGAGGAGCCAGGTCTGCGTCCTACATTCCACCTTCCCCTTCCTTCCTGCTCCTTCACACTCATCTCCATTCTTTCCCTTCCCTCCACCCCATTCCCCTGTGCGCACTGCTGCTACCCTTCCAGTCCCAACTCTTTTCCTCTTTACTATCACATATTGCTTCTCTCTCTGTAACAGAGAGGGAGTTTGCTGTGGAAATGCACTGAAGATAGCAGAGCCTCTTTGGTGCTTCTTTCTCAGGGCTGTTGCAAGACTCCACGCTGAAAAGAGCTTTTCTGAATAAAAAAAACGCCAGGTCCAGCAAATGAAGGAGGTAGCAGGTGGCTAAAGAGTACTTCCATAAGATAGAAAGCTCCAGATATACCCACCTAATGAGATAGCAGCAGTACTAGGAAAAAGCAGGAGATTCCACATTTCATTTCAGCCACTTCATGTCAGACACAACAGACAGACCAGGAGATCCCCACAGCTAAACATGCTACATGAACCAGCCTAGCACAAACCATAGCGTTAGCCATAGCAGAACCACATCTTCTACAACCTGGGGCACATGAGGGGCATCTCACAAAAGCATTTGCCAGCAAAATACACACACGTGCATATTGCCACATAATTATAGTATAAAATAAGTCAGTAGACACTATCAGCATGTCTACCATGCTGCATCCATGGAGCCAACTCCTTCTTCAAGGCGGAGTCTCATCCCAGCTATGCTGGGAGAGCCTGAAACACAGGCATACAGAACCGCCTCCAGGGAACACACAGACGTGCACACGCAGAAAGAAATAAATCTGCAGAAAAGGCCTCCGCTCTTTGAGTATTTGCAAGATTTTGCTGGAAATCCACAAGTGTGAACAACAACACGAAAAAGAAAATTGGCTGGCACCCGAAAAAAAATTTGGCAGATAATTTTTTGAGTTGTCATGTTTTCCGTGGGAAAAGAGTCAGCTCTTTCAAGCTGGGGGAAAGAAAAATCTGATCAGCTCTTAAAAACAGCATCCATGAATTTGCAGTGCAGTGGGAGAGGTGTTCACCTCACAACTCCCACTACCACATCCAGCATCAACTGGACTCATTATGAGCATTCACTCAAGGCTGTAGAACTAAGACTGCTTTCAACCCTCCCCACTACTCCTTTTTTTTTCCCATTACCACAAGATATAACACAAACTTTTCTTTCTTCCTTATGGGGTTCAAGTCTTGCTTCTCCAGGCAGTCCTACACAGAGGTTGTTTTCTTGAAGTAAAGTCCAGCTCTTCTAGCATCTCCCCTGCTGTAGCTTATTAGCTCTTTAGCCACAACTGAGAACATTTTGCTTCAACTCTTTGTGGCTGTTGAGGAGGAGTTGTCATGCAGCACAGCTGATGGTCTCAGCAAGCTAATCACTGTACCTCTACATGTTAGAAAAGGCTTGTTGGCTTTACTAGATATCCCACCAGTTGACCTTTGAGATAGGACAACTATATGTTCATGCTTCCCTGTACATCTCCCTAGTTCTTTGGCAAATCAGAAAAGAGGAATGTGGCCATTTGCCTGCCATTCCTGGGTGACTGGCTACAGAGCTCCAGCTGACCTGCCTGCCTTGAGAAAGCCCCAAACAAATGACTGCACAGCTTGTACTTACCAACCAGACCTGTCACTGTCACGGTGCCCATATTGAGAGAGCTGACCTGCGCGTACGCAGACAATCTGACATTTTCTGGGCAAAATCATAGAAGAGTGGTGAGCTTTCCAAAGAATTTTTTTTTTTGTGCGTGTGATGGAGTCTGTACCTAGCTGGCTTGAAGACTGCTGATGAGCAAGGGCTAGGGCTGTGTGAGCATGCACATTGCGAGAGTCTCCTTGCAGTGGTTCATAACTTCTTGAAACTGCAAACTCCCAGACTGATATTTTTCAGATGTAGTCTCTTACTCAAGGATGGATTTTTATGATTTTGTTTTTACTTTTGAAAGCTTGAGCAAGCAAGGGTTTGGCTGTTTAGGATACTTGGAACTAGGGGAGTGCTTTATGATTAGTGAAGGAAACAATATGTGCCTTTTTAACAGTTCCAGTGCTGAAATGACTGCGGACAGAGAGCTGAAAGGCAAATCACGTGAGGCAAGGTTTGTAGCAAGAGGTAGTATCTTTTATTAAACCAAAGAACATAGCTGAAAACAAAACTAAGCAAGCTTTCTAGGCATACGGACTTGAAGGCCCCAAAGTGTATTCACTATTCCAGGCACGTGGAGGACAAGAAGGTGCTCAAGACTAGTCAGCATGGATTTGCGAAAGGGAAATCATGCTTAACTAATCTGATAGCCTTCTATGATGGGATGACCAGCTGGATAGATGAGGGGAGAACGGTGGATGTCATCTACCTTGACTTCACCAAGGCTTCTGACACCGTCCCTCACAACATCCTCCTGGACAAGCTCCGGAGGTGTGGGCTGGATGAATGGTCGGTGAGGTGGATTGGCAACTGGCTAGATGGCAGAACTCAGAGGGTGGTGATCAGCGGTGCAGAGTCTAGTTGGAGGCCTGCGTTAAGCGGAGTCCCCCAGGGGTCAGTCCTTGGTCCAGTCCTGTTCAATTTATTCATCAACGACCTGGATGAAGGCACAGAGTGCTCCCTCAGCAAGTTTGCTGATTATACGAAGCTGGGAGGAGTAGCGGATACTCCAGAGGGCTGTGCTGCCATCCAGAGGGACCTGGACAGACTAGACAACTGGGCGGTCAAAAACTTCATGAAATTCAACAAGGCCAAGCGCACGGTCCTGCACCTGGGGAGAAATAACCCCAGACACCAGTACAGGCTGGGGACCGACCTGCTGGAGAGCAGCTCTGCAGAGAAGGACCTGGGCGTCATGGTGGACAACAGGTTGACCATGAGGCAGCAGTGTGCCCTCGTGGCCAAGAAGGCCAATGGCATCCTGGGGTGCATTAAGAGGAGCGTCTCCAGCAGGTCGAGGGAGGTGATCTTACCCCTCTACTCAGCCCTGGTGAGGCCACATCTGGAGTACTGTGTCCAGTTCTGGGCCCCACAGTACAAGAGGGATGTGGAGCTGCTGGAGAGAGTCCAGCGCAGGGCGACTACGATGATCAGGGGCCTGGAACATCTGCCCTATGAGGAGAGGCTGAGGGAGCTGGGCTTGTTCAGCCTGGAGAAGAGAAGGCTGAGAGGGGATCTGATCTGTGTCTAGAAGTGCCTCAAGGGAGGCAATGAGGAGGATGAGGCTGGCCTCTTTTCACTGCTGGTCACTGACAGAACCAGAGGAAATGGCCATAAATTGAAGCATAAAAAGTTCCACGGGGACTTAAGGAAGAACTTCTTGACGGTGAGGGTGACAGAGCACTGAAACAGGCTGCCCAGAGAGGTTGTGGAGTCTCCTTCTCTGGAGATCTTCAAGACCCACCTGGATGCAGTCCTGTGCCACGTGCTCTAGGTGGCCCTGCGTGTGCAAGGGGGTTGGACTAGATGACCTCTAGAGGTCCCTTCCAACCTTAGGTATTCTATGATTCATTCTATGATTCTATTAGTATTAAATAAAATAAGTGATATTACTTTTCCCTAAAATCTGTTCTCCTTTGTATCTTTACCCCATGGTAGTATCAGCACTACTACATCTTGGAAGGGAAATCAGGCCATTAGTGCTGAGGATCCGCAGTTACCCGGAGAAATAGAAAACAGCTTGAGTTTTAACACTGTTTGGAAAGTAATCTTTCTGTAAGGACGGGCTCTGCATGTTTCTAGGCATCATCGAAGCCTAGATGATCTCAAGCCCAATAAAATCTGTGGAAAGACTCTCGCCAAACACACGGGCTGCTGATTCAGCTTGCCTCATCAGCAAAATCATGAAGATGGCCTCTGCCCTTACTTGTTCTGTACTGAGTATACGTATTTCTTCTACTGCCGCTGTTCATCACTTCTGTTGCAGAAGCGTATCAAGTCCTCAGCTGAGACCAAGGCCAGTTGTACTACATGCTCTTAGAAATGGGTGGTAAGAAATGATTCCGAGCCATGGATGCCAGCCACTAAGACAGAAAAGATGAACGGAGTGAGAGAGGTGAAGGTAACAGAGGTAAAATGATTTGCCAGTTTACTGACGGAAATAGAGAACAGGCCCTTCAAATCACGGGGGCAGTTTAAATCTCTACTGACTTTGCCAAATATTCAGCATACTGGCCAATGAGTCTACAGCCCACACATTATTAAGCACAACAAACAAAGAAACAAACAAAAAGCAAAGCATATTGCAGTCAAAACCCCTCAGTTAACAAAGAACATGAGGAGGCAGCTTTAAGTTTGACACTACCTGACTTCTGCTAGCCTCTGCAATGTTAATTGTTACTCCCAGTAACTTCTTTTTTTTTCCAAGAAAGATTCCTCTCTTATATCTATTTTATCAGGCAAAGGATGAACCAGAGGTTAAAAAACACATTATTAGCATTAATGACTATTATTATTTATACTCCTGCACAAGCTGCACAAACACAGGAAAAGAGACAGTCCATTTCCCCAGAGAGCCTGCAAATCTTATTTATGATAAGGAATTGCAGGCCATGTATCAATAGTAAGAGAGGAGAATTGGGAAGAAGGAGGGCAACTACATTAAACACAAATGTCTTCTGTAGCTTGGGCAGCGTACCGTCTCCTGGGGCCTGTTTCCTTGGCCATAAAATATGGATATAGAATTTTCTCTACCACACACCACTTGGCACCACAGAAGGAAGGCAATAGCACTCATGCCCTAGCACCCAAACTCCTGACCGTCAGCAGCGTTTCCTTTCCTCCTGCTCAGAGGCTGTGACTTTTATGACGCTGGCGACTCATGACTCCTAGAGCAGCAAAGTACATGGGGGTTTGCAGGAGAGCTGCTGGGGTGCTGTGTGTGGTTCTCAGTCCTCCTCTCTTCTCAGCAACGTATTATTATGTGGCCCAAAGCCTGGGCCAATAATACACAAGTGGCAACATCTAGAAATCAAGAGTAATAAAATAGATGCACCGATGTCCTTGTATTGTTCATTTGATTGCTGGGTCTCTGGCACAGGGTCTTTCTCCTCCTTTCTGTGCATCTTTTGAGGGTTTGCCTGATGAACAGAGAAGGTATCAGCAGTGCCCTTGCTGGCTTGCAGCCCAGGAGAGATGTCTGTGTGGAACACGGGGACAGCAGCTACGAGGACTTGGGTGACATGAGTCCTGTTGCTGGCTCTGGCAACAACGTTAGGCTTTATTTCTTTGTACCTGGATCTTGGTTTTCATCATCAGATTTAATTCAGCCTGAGTAAATAAGAGGTTAATCCATCCATGGGTCCTTCCTGGTGCTAAGGCATGAGGAAAACTGAAGAAAAATGGGAGCCATCCCTCTTAACCAGACCTCTCATAGGTCCCTTATGATGCTTAATGATGACTGTGATGAATGTTCTACAAGTGACTTATACCATCCACAATTAATCAACACATCCAATGGTGTAAGCTCACTTCTCACTGAGGTGCAAGGTCACGGGCTTGCTCTTGATGGCATTTCTGAATGAGCTGAAACTTGTCCTTGCCACTCAGTTCAGATAAGGAAAGGGTCACCAATTAGCAGGGAGCTCTCTGTCACCCAAAGCAAATGAGACCGACCATCACAGGAGATGTGGCATCCTGGGAATGCAAAGGGTCAGAGCCTCCAGAATGGCAATGATACATCTGTGGGGATCAACCAACTTTGGTGGAGCTGTGGGACCAGTAGATCTGCACACGCAGCTGAGGTAGAAAGAGCTACATGGGGAAATCACAGATTTAAAGCACTGTTGAGGTCACTAGAGAGATAAGGGAGGTTTCAGCTCATGATCCCTAGACAGAAACCACAGAAAAGGCAATTGGGGAGTCCTCTCTAAGTTCAGAGTGAACTTAAAGCACCACATTAGAGAGGTAGAGTAAGGGTCAACATGGAAGAGTACAAGGGTGCATACAAGAGTACAACACACCTGCAAAATGCAAAGGAGAAAGCAGCAGAATAGGGAAGGATGTAGTGGGCGGATTTGCTGAGATACCTGTGGACACAGAAACAAACCAAGATGCTCAGGGAAGGGGACAGAAGAAAGGCTTACCATGTCCATGAAATATCTTCTCCCAGGTTTAGAGGATCAGGTTCCCTTCACCTGTACCTTGCAGTAACAAAGATGCTGTAAGATGGGCATTAGCATCCCACATACACTGATCTTGGGCTTCAAAGTCTGCATGTGTCATCTGGGATCTTGGGAGCCAGGGAAATCTTACAGGGTTCATTTGTGCTTAGCAGCCCCTCTTAAAGAATCTCTATTACATTGATAATTGTCATTGACTGGATCTTCTCCTCTGTGAAAAATAACATAGCTTCATTTGCAGACTGCACAGTGACTGCATAACTCTATTCAGGAGCTGTCTATGAAGGATGAAACTTCCTGTTTCAGACACGCTCTGTTTGGCAACATAAGAGTATTTAGGAAGAAGTAAAAAAAATCTCTAAATCAGTGCCTGTAGTCTCTTTTCCTTTTTAAATTCAAGCTAAGCTTAATTGATGCTGCAGCAGGGACCAGCACAATGCTATTATTAGAAGTAAAAAACTAGCATTGCAGGACAGGAAAGGCTCGCAAGTCAACTAAAACTGCCTGCATCGTTATAAAACTGGTCTTGGGGCCAAAGTCCAGGGATCACGTTTGCATCTGGTCTCTGCCTGTCATTCACCTGGCACCTGGATGCTGCATAAATGTGCTGGCTGACCCAGTAACTGACCAAGCGTGTTGAGGCAGACAGTGTGCTGGGAACTCCGGAGCATGTGCCTGGTCAACACCCGAGCCTGCATTTATAAGCTTACAGTCTGCGCTGTAGACAAGTCTGACCTTGAGGGTAGTTTCAGTCTATCTAAACATAGCCTAAGAGTATTGAATAAATTTAGCAACTTACTATGAACATCTCTGCTATGACCTTCTTATGACTTGGAACACTGACAGCTTCAAGACAATCATAGAGACCTTCTGCCTTTAGTAGTAAATCTCTGCTGCCTAAATTTAAGGATGTTCTTTTAAACTTCTTGCATTCTGAGGTTATGAGGTGTAGCAGTAACTTGCTTTCCAAACAGTCCCCAAATATGCCATATTTTGCTTTATTTGTTTCTTAGGTAGAGCTCTCTTGGAGGTAGAACCTCATACATACTCTCAGATATTGTTTAGGTTCTTATTTCCCAGGACTCCATTGGGGCCAAAAAGCTGCAGTCTGTTTTACAAGATACTTACAAGCCATGACCCCTCCCTAGCACATATTGAAACAAGAGATTCTGTACTGAACTGAGAAAAAAAAAGTTGTACAGATTAAATCCATACTTAAGTAGTTTCCAAATCTTTGTTTTCCATGAGCATCTTAATTGTTTTATCAAGATACCCTCAACATTATATTTTCCTCATTTTACTGATAAGGAAATAAAGCTTGATCCAAATTTTATTAATGTCTAAACTGAACTGTGAAGCTTGTGACAGAAAAGACTTGAAATGTACTTTCTCAAAGTTCTAGGATGTCAAAGAATTCCACGACAGATGTAATTTATTGCAATAAATTACAAGGGAAGTTGCACTTGCCACTGGACAGTCCTCTCTCTGAGATAACCTACCATGGAAACATCTGCTCGTCTAGTCAGCGTGCAGAGCTTGTTGGTTTTGCTATTGTTGAGAAAAATTGTAGCATGGATGCTATTCTTTGTACTCTAGCTCATCCAGGATATTGTCTGGAGAATAAATAGGACCATTCTGGCAGAAGCATGTCTTAAGGACCTCTTTTTGTTCATATGGAAATGGAAAGCCTTAGGGAAAGCTGTTGCAAATTTATGTGCCTCAGTTTCCCCATTTTAAAATAGTAATGCTCTTTTGCAATGTGCTTTCTTATCTACACATGGGCAGAGCTGTACAAGCACTGGGTATACTTGTCATGCTGATATGGAGATCTTCACTTCTAGGTGCAGGAAACCCAAAGGTCTGCCTAGAAAGATGCAAAGTGCTTTCTTGGATCATTTGCTGGTTGCATCCACCTATATCTGAGACTGCTCATTGCTGTTGAGCTTGTGCCTGGGCAGTCATTCATTCTCTGCTGAGGAAAGAAAATCAGAAGGGAATACTGGCTGAACTGCACCAACTTCATTCATCTAAGTCTGCTCTATGTACTTAAACGGCCTCAGAGTCCCTGCAGGGCTGGTTTGATAAAGGATTTGAACCAGTTCTCGGAATACTCTATCCATTCTCCGGGGCTTTCGGCATCAAGTTCCTTCCGATGGACATCTGACTATGCCACAGTATGCTGCCACTGCCCTGGGCAACAGATAGTCCTCCGCATCACGCAGGCTGCCCTAAAGAGGAGGATTTCAGGCCATAAGGGGAGGGGATCCACCAGAGTTCAGTACTTCGCAACTCACTTGGTAAGCCTGTGTGTCTTTTGCTTCAACTGTGGTAAACAGTAGTAACGAACAGACGAGCATCTGTCTTGCTCTGTAGTCAATAGAGAAGTGCACTGCACTGCAGTCCCTTGAGAGCAAAAAGTAAATACATCAGATCTTTGGTTGACATTTGTTCTCTTCCCAGGAAAAAGAAAAAAGAAAGAGAGAGGAAAAAAAAAGAAAAAGTGAGCTTTATGGCGACTGTAAATCTCTGTATGATTTGGAATTTTATAAAGTAAAAAGCAAGGAGTGAACAGGAGCAAGGAACAACAGGCAAGAAGAGAAAGTAACAACTGCCCAATATACACCTTTAATGAACTAAATTATTTCCCCCCTAAAAAGGACTCAGAAGAGGAAAGAAGGGGATTCCTCCCCTCAAACTAACACCGAATTATCTGTGGCAAGTAGATTCTCAGCTTCAGCTGAGAGGATCTTATATGAGAGGAAGGATATTATAAGACTACTGTATGCAAAAGCACCCAATTAATTCAAGAGCATCGTTGTTATTTCATTTATATAGCACCATAGGGGTATGCGATGTTTTACAGACGATTAGGGGCTATAAATGTTTAGAGAAAAGATGAAGCAGAAGGCAAGGAGCTGACAACCAATTGGAGTATGAGCCCTGACTAAAAGCCCTCACCTGGTGCTTAGTGTTTGTTTTTTACTTTTTTAAGGTTCAAGGAGTGAATTTTGGCAATAATTCCCTTTTAGAGGGAGGGAGAGACCATTTAGTGTGATTGTTGGGCCTTTTCCAAGGATGCAAAGTAAGAAAACACACTCACTGAAACAGGTCTGAAGAAACAAAACACAAGCTGTAAGGTGCATAACAAGGAGCAGCAAAATTAATATGAGATAAACGGTAAACCATTTCCTGCAAGTTCAATGCTTCAATAAACAAATGGAGTAGGCAGAAACTACATATGCCCAAAATTGCCTGACTGATCCAACTAGATGGATTTTGTGTTCCCTCATTGGGAAAGGCAGGCACAAAGTGTGCTCCTGTCACCTGTGACCTGTTTTTGCAGCCTGGGGACACTCTTGGATCCTCAGCTGTGTTTTTTTATCTGGCACTAGTGCAGCAAGGACCAGAAAGCAGCTCTCCACTAGCTAAAGAGCACGTGACTCAAGCTTCCCAATGGAGCTCCTGTTAATGGGATCTAGTTGGGCCTCTCCACTGCAGCACTAAAATATTTCAGGAACAGCTGGACCTTAAATCTACCCAGAAACTGTACGAGCAGAATATAGCAGCTTTCTCAAAAACACGTCTTTTTTTCCTCAAAACAATGTGTGACAGCTGTGTTTGGTAATTGTTTTAAGGCTACATTTTACTGTATCAGTTGTGATCCCATAAAGCAGGTAGGGTTTGTTTTGTTTTGTTTGTTTGTTTTTCATGACAACTAGATTTTTTTTCCTCCCTCTGATATTTTCCATCAACCATTTTATCATAATGGTCAGTGAGAATTAGAATCTAAAAGGAAAAATCAAAAAGTCTAAAAAAACTAAAACCCTCTTTCTTTTTTTTTTAAAAAAAAAGGGAAAAGGTAGGAAATTCTAGTTCAAAACACATTCTGTTAAAAATCTTGACTGTAAAATGATGTAGTGGTTTTTTTTTTTTTTTTTTTTTTTTGTAGGATGGGGAGAAACAGGTCCTTCCTGTACACTCCAAAGCAATTTGATTTTTGAAGTTTCAAAATTCCACGCTCGTCTCCTGCTTTTTATTGTTATTTTCCAACAATGACGACCAGAGATGGCAGGTCACCCAGTGCTTTGGGACTAGTATTAGAACATTTTATAAGATGGCTTCTGGACTGAAACAGAGTTAAAAAACCTACCAGTATCTCTGACCTTCAAGGCAATTATCCTCTAAAGCAGTTATATTTACAGAAAAATGTGCATGGATCATGTCTGTGTTTCTATTGAGATGCTAATGCTGGTTTAAACATATCTTCTACTACTACAGTTTATTCCTTACTCCTGTACAATATAAAGTACCTTTCTACAGATTTTGCTGTGTCTATGCTTAGGGAAGTTGTGCTGCGGTAACTATTCCAATACGTTGTAGGACAGATTAAAAGATTTCTGGAAGAAGCTACTGGTGAAGCCATTAATTTTGTGAGGGAAGGGGAAGGAATTGAGAAAATGCTACATTTTTGCTTAGAACAGTGGTTTTGTGCGTTTGTATTATTCAAATAAAAAATAGTCAGCAGCAAGAGTCATCCTGACTCACTTCTTCCCAGCCTTCCCTTCAACGCTAACTTGTTATATAAAAGGAACTCCTGGAGTTGTCTTTCAGTAACCCACATACCCAAATATAAAGCTAAACCATCTTTATCATGTCTCGGCCAGGGACCACGGGCAGGTTTTATGCCACCCTCCCCAGAGCCCATCCACTCTGCTTGCCAGAGCAAGATCTGTGGCTGCACTTGTATCTACAGCAGCACCTTCCTCCTCCTCTTCTACAGTGACTCATTTGGTTTTGATGTTCCCCGCAACTCAAGGGGCTGCAGCTTAACCATGGCTGGTTTAGACCACAAACATCTGTTCCCTTCTCACAGCTAGGCCAAAAACACCAAATACAGGACATTCCCCACTCAGTATTTAACGCTATTTTCCCCCTTTTAGGTGATGAATTCAGGTCTTCAAGGCTGACTCAAGGCTGTCCCAGGACTTTCCTTCTGACAGACAGGTGGTCATTTTTCACCCCAAAAGAGCTTCTAGAAACTGCATCCTGAGTTTCCTTGGAAACAGCATATGATCACTATAATGTTCAATAGCACTTGACCATTTATCGCTATGATAGTTATAAAAATCCCGTCAGAAAAAAAAAAAACCTTTGAGCTGTTTTCCCCCATTAAAAAAAAGGAATCCAGCTCCTGATTCCTTGATTCAACAGTAAAACTAACAATAAAGCTCTTCATTAGAATAATTGGGCCAATACTGTTATAACCTGTGATGGGCCTAAATCTAAATTCTAGCTCCAAACCCAGGAAGATGAAATCTGAGGAATATTCATTGGGCCTGCGGGGCTTGTCTACTTGGTAATTGCTATTCCAGTGGTTTTCAACCTTTTCAGATTTGTGGCATCAAAAACCTTCCTAAAAATTTCCCAGTGGAGAGGCAGACCCCTGTACAGGGAGTGTAGGCTTTCCAAAATAAGCTTTCCTTAATTATTTTTACTTGGATTCACTTGTATTGACATACTACAGATTGGAAAATATAGCACTTCTCAAAAGGGGAATTACGGGAAAGTTTATGAATAAACCGAGCTAATTTTCCAACTGAAGACCCTACTGTGGATATGGATATTTTTTTTTCTTCCTTAACATCTTGAGTCAGGCTTCAGGAAAATCTGTGCTACAAAGCCATTAGATGAAACTGAAGGAGAAAAGGTGCTTTTTTTCTCCTCCTTTGTTTGTCATTAATAGTCTCTTTTCAGTTGCTACCATCATGGCAACAGTAGGCCACATGACAGAAGGTAATGAAAATGTAGAGCAGAGGGGAAAGTTATTGCACTAGAACAAACTCTGTTATATTGCAGATTATATTACAAGTGAAAGGCACATGACTGCATTGCGTGGTGATGCTATAGGAGCCTTTCTCAGTCCTAAGCTGTTCATTAGCATGGAGAGATTTTGATTTAATAACTGTGATCAAAATCCCAGTGCATACACTGGTCATTATGCACCCAAACTGAAGATGCTCACCAAGGTTTATGATCTTTGAGTAAATCTAAGTATTCATTAAAAGGACTGGCTGGTATATCAGTTATATAATGAAAGCATCCAAATGATACTGTTTCTGAAAAAGCCCTGACCTTTCAGAAAGGAGCTGGTATTGCTGTGCCAATGAAAAGAACAGCTAAAGATGTTAAGGAGCTAAATGAAAGTCTGAAGGTAACGCATTAAGTACTGACCACACTTCATGTGTGATAAAGCAAACAATTATGAGAGAGACCTCATTCTGCTTGGAGGGTTCCTATAACCACAAGGGCAACATCAAAAGGTAAGTGAACACCATGGCTTCATCTGTTTGAATAAACAACAGGGTCAGGACACATTCCCAGGCTCTGGAACTTATCACCCGCATTGTTCAATTGTGGGAGCAATTTCTGGCATGGCTTGGACCTGGCCTAAGTAACACTCTCCTAAACAATTTGGGGACAGAGAATGGAAGCCCACAAGCCAGTGGGGCCATTCCAAGCTGGCAGCGCAGATGCAGCTCCCTATACTACCGATTAACACTGTGGATATGGGCTATTCCATGCCAGTTGGCATCAGCAGCAGAGAAAGGTCATGGCATGTGCATGTCCACAGAGGTCAAAGGGAGAAGAGCAGTCAGTGGACAGCTAGATAAATCACAGTAAGGGTCTGGAAGCATGGAAGATATCAAAAACACATTTATGCAATACATCACTAGCTGTCCAGTGAGCACTTGGCGAGTTTCCTAGAGCTGGATTCATAGAAGAATCATGGCAAACAGGGCTGAAAAGGAACTAAAGACTTCATCATCTTGGGTCTATCTCCTATTGCAAGAACTTTTTGCTATACAGATTTTAAATTGTGGCAGGTGACATGAATTCTGGTCAAAATGCACCATAAAGCTTGACTAACAGAGTGACAAGTCCAGAAGTTCCTCATATATAGAAAGTTCCAAAGTCCCCATGATACAAAGAGCTCTTATTCAGTATTTACAAATCAAAAGTGAATTAACCAGCCACATTTTCAATAATGGATACAGCAAAAACAAACAAACAAAGAATACCTCTAGTGCACTGTAAAAGCAAGCATGATGTTCATGGGGCATCTGGCAACTGGAATGGTGTGTAATATGGAGGAACACTCCTCCTTCGGCATCATGTCCTATTAGACTGAGGCAAAGTCAAGGGCACAGTGAGTTAGGTTTTCTGAAGAACTTGGCATCCAGCTAAGCTTCAAAATAAGCAGGTACTTCTTTGAAAGATGCTGATCCATATTCAAGCTTTAGCCTTAAATAGAATCTAGTTGATGCTGACTGGGCACATCTGAGGGTATGTTCTGAGCTGAAGAAGCCAAGCACTCAAAAAAGATGCAAAGTATTTGCCAACTCTAATATTTAGAAATTATACACAGCAAAGCCTTCTGTATTAGCAGTGGTAGATACTCCACTGCCTTTTAAATGAAAGTAGGAATGACCTGTGATGTCAACACACGTGAGACTGATTAACCTATTTTTAATGGCCGATGGCAAGTAATTGCCTGTTGTTTAAGAGTCAAAGGCTTTGGAAACAATGAAACTCACTCTGGCCCTGCTGAATGGGAAGCACTGAACTCGGCATAACAAAGCAAGACCTTTATGCAAAACACCTTAGGCTTATAAGGGATAATGCAGGCTAGGACAACCTCACTCCTCCTATTTCCAAAGCAAGATATTGCATGTGAACAGAGGGTTGCAGAAGGAAGATCCTTGTCAGTACTCTGTGTATAATATCAGACTTGTAGGCTGGCATGGTACTGATGACTGGTTATCGCACTTGCCATGGCATACACAGAAGAGTTTACCCTAAATAAGAGGTCTAAGACTATTTGGTCTATGCCAGGTTTGGCATTCTAATAAAGACTATGCCAGGCCTGGCGTCTCTGCAATTAGCAATAGAAAGCTATAAAGATTCGCTTTTAAATTAGCCATGCTTCTCAGGGCAAAAGTAGTGGTCTTTGTTATGTTAAAACCTTCCTTCTTATAGACTGAACATTGATGTGGGCCATCTCATGCATTAGATCCAAGTGGTAATTTCCAAAGGTTGCAACAAGGTCTTTCAGAGGGATTAGGTGACACTCATCTTGAAGTGGCTGGGATGAAATCAACGCCTGGAAGCCATCTTTGGTGTCCTAATACTGAGTACTGAAGGTCCAAATCTGCATGTGGCTAATTGGGCCCATTTCTAAGAACATGGAGGTGAAAACAAAGGCACAGTAGTCAGTAAAAACTATTCAGAAGAGTACACAATGATAGTAGATAAACTGTGGGCTAAAATTCATTCCGAGGCAGCTCAATCAACAAATATCATTCAAGTAGATATCGTCCAGCAAATGGCTGTCAAGCAGAGCTTGGGAGATTTTCTGGCTCTTCCTCATGCATAAGGCACGATAGAAGGGGACAAGCCCAGTATTTTCAAGTGAGACAAACATTTCTTGCACAATTGGGCACCAAGTAACTTTTACCAAAAGCCTGTTGACAATCCAGTACACTTATATGTTATTCTCCCTTGCATGCTACTTGGACAGTGACTAGTGAGCAGCCATGTAAAATATTCCACTGAGAAATACTAGAGATTGAAATGGCTGCTCTAATATAAATGGACGAGGAAAAAACATTAAAACATATGTTGTTTAAAAGACTTGAGACCTCTCCAAACTGCCTACCATCCTGCAGTCCCTGACATCACTTCAGAGCATACCTAGCCCGGATAATACTGACTATGCTTAATCATTGCTTATGAAGTTTGACTGCAAAAAGCACCTTTAACGAAGCTCATTTATGGTCAGCCAGTTCTTCCAGTGCAAACAGAAAGCCAAAAAGTTGCAGTATCAAGCAAGGTACTTGGTACAAGCAAAGGAACAAACATCTATGCATGTTCATTAGCAGTCAGCTAGACTTAGAGCAGAGGACCTTAATGCGGAAAACTGCTACAATCCTTCCACACTGTTCCTCATTTTCAAATAAGATGAGGCACTCTACAAGATCCAGCATGCATGGGTACAAGGTAAGCTTGTTCTAAAATGGTTGGAGGCTGTGTGGCATCACAAGGGGAAGAGGCCATTTCAGGATCTCCACGACAGCCTCCTTGTTCAAAGTAGACGCATTTAATTAAACTGGAAGCCAAAAGAGAGGCCTGGCTTTGTAGGCAAGATAACAGCAAAGACTTCAAAGCAAAGGCATTATGTTCTCCATTGTGCAAGATACAAGGGGAGGAAAAAAAGAAGATTCTTTCACTTTATCAAACGTAATAAAGACTGAGTTAAGAAGCACAGGAAAAAAATGTTTGGTTAATTTAAGCTGAAATCAGGAAAGGAAAAGTACAAGGACCTGGTTCTCAGAACATTATCAGTCTCGCTGATTTTAGGTGGTACTTCCGATGTTCCACATCTCTGAGATTGAGATCCAGACTCATATGGGGCTGTACTGTTCCTTCTCACTATATTAGAAGTGCCATATTGAACACAAAACAATCTGCAATTACTGTTCTATTGGTTCAAGGAATTACAGAAAACAATGTATGTACCAAGGCAGACACTAGTTCAGAAAATGCACTTAGAGATTACAAGGTTATCTGTGAATCTCACTTTTTCTTTTTCACTCCTTAATCTATGTGTCAATAAGAGAGTAAGATTAATAAAGAAGCCTCTGGCCATTCCCTCCTGCGGGAAAACTCATGGGAGAGTTGAGGCTAAAGCAGGATCTCTCTAAGACCCTGCAGCAATCGTGCTGGCAGTTGGGGCAGGCTGGTACCAGCAGAGGTAAAGCAGATTTGGGCATATGCGGAGCCTGACAAAGTGTTTAAAAGCATCTATGCATGTTTCTCCACAATTCTCTTTCTCTGGCAAGTCCTCTCAGTCCTATGGGGAGAGTCCAGCTGGATGCTCAACAGCAGTTTGTCTTCCTGTTCATGAGTGCAGGTGTGTGCAGATGTTATATCACTACAGTTGGGGGGGAATATCTGTGTGCATGTGCATATAAATAAATTCTTTGCTCAAAAAATGCGGATTTCTTGAGAGATTATTATCAGAGGTTCTTTTAACCTTTAAAAGTTGGTATAGTACCTCCCCAGTGCTGGTTTTCCAGGCAGCATTGACAAACTTGGTTCGGATGGAGAGAAGTCTCTCAAGTGAAGAGAAGGGGAAAAAGAAAAAAAAATCATACAGTAATGTTCTTTTTTCTGGGTCCAGCTTTAAAAATACTATCACAACTCTTTTTTTTTCCTTCCCCCTCCCCTTTTGTTTTTTTCCTTCAAATTGTGCTGTGGTGAAAGCGCCCTTCAATTACATTTTGGTCAACTTCTACTGCAATTCAAATAACAATACTCTTGTCTTAAAAGACAGAGAAGACATAAAGGAAGAAAAAATAAAGAAGAGGGAAGAGGTAAAGAGATTCTGACAAGAGCTATGACTGATGCTGTGTGTGCTTTATCTTTCACAGCTTATATAATATATATATGAGAAATAGTTAGTTTGATAGTTAAAGAAACTAAATCCCTGTCGAGGATAAAATACATCAGGGACACAGAACAATTCCTCATCTGCTCTGGCTATCATTCACTTCCCAGCCTAACAGGCTGTCTCCCAAGAGACTTCATAATAGATCAGAGGCAATGATCCTTTCTCTTTACCCCACTTTGCCTCCCTCCTCCTCTCTTTCCCTCCTCCCTTTCCACCACCTTCCAAGGACCCCCTGGCTAGCGCTGAGCCTGGGGCGCTCTCAAAGGAGCCAGCGAAAGCAGCTCATCTCTGGAGGGGACACACCACAGTACCGGGAGGAGGAGATGAAGGAGAGGAGGCTGGTCTACACCGAGCGCCTGTGACACCGTCCCTCCTCGCAGGCTGCTTTACATCCTCCCTGTCCCTCGCTGGCTGCTTTACCTCCAGTGACAGTAGCGACATCTCTGTGGGTACGCGGGAAGAAAGTGAGGGGCACAAAGCACAGATGAGTAGGAGCAGCACTACTCAAGTCTATGAGCATCTTCCACCCCACGCTCTCCACAGAGCCCCCAGGAAAACCTTTATTTTCTCTCTCCCTGCCCATAAATCACTTTCCTGTGTCTGAAGGGATGGGATGCTTCCCTGTTCAGAAGACAAGAGGCTCACAAGAGACCGGAGTCCCACCACAGCCTCTTGAAAAAACACTGGCACCAATATAAACATCATCATTAGTTTCGACAGGACAGCCAGTAGCTCTGCCTACTATTACAGTGCGTCTGATGCTCCATTTTTCTAGTTTCTTAGAACTTTGCTGGACTTGAATTGTGCAAGTGGATGTCTCTAAGGAAGATATAGGTATTTCCCTCCTCTTAAATTTCAGCTACAAGAGTTACTCCTCTTTGAGAGGAAAATTGAGGTATTTCTGCAAATTCTGGAAAAGCTCTAGTGGTCCCAAACAAGCAGCAAGAACATGAAATTTGGCAGAATAATAGGCTTATGCCAAAAAAGTGCCACTGATACAGCCAAGAAAAATTTGGATAAATTTGCCATGACAGAAGCCTTTGAGATAACAAAAAAAACACAGTTGGGACAGGGAGAATCATGTTGGATGTAGCGGTAATACTTCTTTGAAGATTTCACCTGCTACGGGAACACTCACTGCAGACATCATCGTTCATCTTGGCCTCCTGCAAGAGACACAGATCTAGTTCCCCTAGGGAAGAGCAGGGTCACTCACACACTGAATAATCAGCTACTGAGTCAAGGCCAAGAGTTGCGAGGTCTAACAAGGCACAAATTGAGTCAGGAGGTGGCAAAATGCAAGGAATAGATTCAAGGGCCTTTTTGGGGATGAATGAGAGAAAAAGCTTTCAAGATACAAAAATACAAACAAAAAAAGTGGTGCCGGAAATCTTGAGTGAAGGAAGAAACTCACTTTGGATGTATGCTGTGTGGGGAATATTGGGACTGTGAATCAGTGTGGGGGAAGTATGTGAGACTGGAGGCTGGACTAAAAGAAAACAAGAGATGAAAAAATTGTCAGGAGGACAGAACTAGAAATAGATGAGCAAGAGAATCAGGATAAGGTGAGGGGACTAACATAAGGAATGAAGAGAGCAAAATTTAGTCCTGCTCACTGATGAGACTAGGGCATGGATAAGAAGCTCGACAGTGGGTAGGGTGATGAGGGTGAACAACCTGAGATGGATGCAATGAACCAGCAGATGTGCAAAACATAGACTGAGACAAAGAGAGGGTAGAGGAAAGAGGCCAGATAGCTCTCAATGGAGGAAATGCAAAAGCTAGAAGAGTCTTTATCCACTGCACACCACCACCCGAGAGCCTGGAGGAGCTCCCAGGCTACACAGATCGACAGTCTGCAATTACCTATAAAAGCCTCTAGCTAGGTTACCAAAACATGTGAGTGCTGAAATATTATTATCAGATAGCAACATCAATTTTTTTCTTTTTTGTTTGTTGGTTTAAGGAGTAGCAAGAGATTTATTAACAAAGGGCTCCAGACTGCAATGTCAAACACCGAAAAGTTAGAAACTGCCACTCTCCAACTGAGAAAATACCTCTATTTGATCCCTGAGTATGCACATGCAGCATTAATATCCAGCGAGAGACATGACAGGGACAGCTGACAGAAAGCAGAGTGTGGCAGAAAGATACAGCAAGAACCAGGCCAATAGCCGGAATACCAGATAACCAAGACAGTCTGACTGTCTTCTATAAGATGATGCTAAGAAGGGCGAACTTCTGAGAAGGGTCATGGGGAGAAGCACCTGGACATCACAGGTGGGAGCGCAGGCCAGACTGGAACAAGTGAAGAACTGGCAGCCAAGGACAGGGAGCAGAGTCTCAGGAGTGACTGTGGTGGGTGCACCAAGAGGGAACTGCAGCAAAGCCAGCAGCAGGCTTTGCTATTGTGGTCCCACTTAGGGGAGGTTTTCTATGATGGTCCTCATAACGGGATCCAAGTACTCCACAACCATCTGTTGAGCTTACATTTTACCATTATCCTCACTTCATATGCCAGGCAGAGAGACTCAGGAAGCAATGGGCAGTATTTGGGAACTGCTGCCTGTATCTCTGCAGTCAGTAACAACAACTCAGCACTTGCAGCCCCTCAGGTACCAACAGTACCACTAAATGGAAATAACTGCACTGTTGCAGCATCTGCTTTAGCAGGATGATGCATTGCCTCGCACTACTTACCCCACTGAGGATCAGGTTGTGTGTCCTACAGACCACACACACGTACACATGTGCCTACATGTACACGTACGAACTGAACAACAGTTTAGGCAAGGTTTTCAAGGCAGACCATTTTCCCCTCAAGCACCTCTTTCCACCCCCTTTCCTGCTTACTTCCCTCGGTACAAACATGCAAGTACCATCAATTTTTAGTAATGACGGGAGGCTTAGCATTGAAATCAGGCCCTTCATATGAAAAGAAGTACTTTGCAATCACAAACACAAAGAGTACAAGGAAGGTAAAAAGAAACCAAGAAAATTCGAAAACCTGAGAACTGCAACAGCCTTAATAAGAAATATTATGCAAAATGTATTTAAAGCATCACGGGTCTATCAACACTTAATAGAACCATCAGAAAATAGGAGGTTCCCCTAGCAGTTCAGCATTCATATCTGTGCACAAGAAAAGCAGGCTCTTCCCTCAGCAGATAATCTCTGCAGCTGGCTTGCACACATCCACAGTTGAAGTCTCTAATGCAGCCCCAGCAGCATTGTCTCTCAGGGAAGGCCTTTCCATTAGCTTTTTGCAGGAAATGCAGCAAACAGTTTCTCTGAAAGGTACCTCTTAAACACATTTACATAAGTAAGCTTCCACTTACAAGCAGCAGCCTCAGTCAGCCCACTGGGGTTTTCTCACCACCCCTTGAACTTAGCTGCAAATGATCTAAGAGCAATGGAGTAAGCAACTTCTTCCCTAATTGCTCCTGCAAAGTGACTTTATGCCCTGGCTGCTGGTACGAGGTGCAATTTCTGCCTTTCGAGTTCAGGGAACTTGGCCTAAGGGCCAGCTTTCCTGAGGAAGTTTATTACGCTGCCTCTTATTACATTATTTATCACTTGTTTGCTCAGCTCTTTTAATTGCATGTTTACTGGTGTTACATGCCCTGCAGTCTTGGAGAGGCATAGTCTGCTTGGCTCCCTACCCTGTGGTGCTGAGCATTCCCCTCCAGATGCTGCCCTGTCTATTTCCTCCCAGGAGCGATGTTTCAGGGCTCAGATGAGCAAATCCAGATGGGACATGGAAAGGGCACATTGCATAGCAGTGGTCTGTCTACTAGCTGCTATTTTTTTTGGTGCCCATCTTTGCTCTTCCCACTAATTCATCTGCCTCTCAAGCAGTACCATCCCCTTCCTGAAATAAACAGGTCCAAGGATAGACACGAAATAGTTTCGAACAGACTCTATTTAAGTCACTGTGTTCTGTAAGCCATCAGCACCTAGCACTTGGCTTATCACTATATGTCAGCTCTTAAAATGGCAATTATGAAGAAAAGCAATTTTAAGTCATTATCATAGGCTTTCTGAAATGCATTTGTTTCTTTCCAACCCCCGTCCTTCTTTTCTCAAGGTCTACGCAATTTAATTCGTTGGGACAGCCTGGCTTAATAGGCAGGAAGAAATAACACCTGCACAGCGCACTGCCTTCTCCTCACTTCTTAGATGACTGTTCCAGGGCACATTATTTTATCTTTTTTTTTCTACAGTGCAATCTGCAGGCAGGATGGCGGGTGTGCAGCTCCGCTGCCAGCGCTCGCCTGGGCTGCGTGCGCGCGCTGCGGCTCTGCTGGGCCTCGGCAGCGGGTCTGCTGCCGCCCCGCGCTGCTGCAAAGCGCAGACCACGCTGTAATGCAGTCGCTATATATAGTCGGCAAAGAGCTTCTGGAAACCAGGAGGAAAAGAGCTATTTGATGCACAATAAATTATTAATTGTTATTAGTTACTCTCTTTGACAAGTTGCTGTTGCTCTGCTATTCTCCATCCCCAGTTTGGGGTAGGGGCTGTCTCTCTCTCCTTTTCCTTACTCTTCTGACTCTCCCTTTGCTCCTTCCCCCTGCCAGGATGTCCCTGCCCCTCCTTGGGACTGCCTTTCTCTGCATCTCCCTGCCCCTCAGCAGCAGGGGACCCCCTGGCTGTCCCTTGTCCCCAGAGCCTCCTCTGCCTCTCCACAACATAATGCAACCAGGAGCTCAGTAACTCCCACACAGCACAGCACCCCAACAGGAACAGCTATAATTTGAATTCTGCCATCACATCTAAAGCAGGACTTCACACCACATGCTTATGCCAGGACCTAAATGCCTGACAAGGGCACATAGTCATGACCATTCACTAAAGCGCTCCATGAGGTCTTGCATTTGCTATATCCCCGTACAGAGCATATTCCTCCAGTGCGTTTGCTGGAGCTCCCGTGTCTCTTGCATTGCAAGTAGTCCTGCACAAGTCTGTTCCGCAAGTCCTGGCTCTCTCCTACATGGAATAGGGAATGCAGGGAATAGGGAGGCATGTCGCAGGTGAGCAGGAGCAGGGAGGCCTCGTCGCATCGATCAGGATGGAGCCAGACGCACAACACAGCTCAAAGCCACTTACTGCCTCTGCCTGGGTAACAGGATTCTGGCAACCTCTTGCCTCTTTGTGAGGTTGCACCTCTAAAACGTACTTTCTGATGAAATGCTCGGAGCTAAAATTAAAAGCTGGAGGACACGGCCTTTTTATTTTCAGCTCCACGTAATGGGCATAGACCCTGCAAAATGGAAACCACTGATGAGGGAGGGGATGACGCCACTGTGAGATTGCTGTGTGGCTGTGGTGATGCCTGCAGCCACAGCTGTGTGCTACGTCCTTCTTCCTGCTCTCTCTCTTTTATTTTTTTTTCCTGTTCCTTATACATCTGCAGCCAGCAGTAGTCCCACTCCTGCATAGTCACTAGAGCATTTTCACTGGAGCTGAATTTGGTCTCAAGACCTCTACTTTGGGTGCTTCTGCATCCTTGAGTGAGAACGCAAGAGAGGCACCAGCTGGGTTCCCAGCACTGACACCAACTGTCAGCTGCAAGAAACGAGGTTTCAGCACTGTCTGTCCACCCAGGTGAGCCAGGGGCTCAGCAAAGGGATGCTGGGATGCAGTGTCATGTTCATCGAGCTATATTCCTACAAGCAGCAGAGACACAATCATCTCAAGTCTGTTATTAATGAGTAACTCAAGTCCCAATTAAACATAAACTATGCTGAATCTGCCCTTAGCTTTTCCTTCCCTTGGTTGCTCAGGCCTCTTTCACGTCTGCAAAGGCAGTGGTGGATTTACCAGAGGTGTCTTAGAAGGCAGCAGTCACCCTGTAAATCCACATGTCCCCAACTCCGGTAACTCATGCCTTCCCAGTGCAGCACCATCGATTCTCTGTAGCTCCCTGGCTGAGTATTCCAGATGTAAAAAATCTGGGAAAAACAATGTGGTGGATAAGGAAGCATGTGCTCCCTCTAGCTGCAGCCCTGCACAGCAGCCCCGCTTTTCTCATTCAACATAGCAAGGCTTAGGGGAGTGTAGAAGACTCAGGAAAATGGAGTCTGCCCCCGAATCCACCTCTAATGAAGATTTTTCAGCCCCTTACTCACTGTTCCACCTGCACAGGACAAAGATCTTTAAGCAATAGCCTTGAGCCACACATCTTACAGGCAGAGAAGAGGGAGAAGGGCTTTGCAGACTCTCAGGCATCACTGGGCTACCCTGAGCAGGAGCAGCAGCTACATCTAGCACATGCCCCAGATCAGTGCATCTATTTGCTTGTCCCATCATTTGACACAGACACACCATTCAATTTACAGAGAAGCAGGAGGCCTCCTGCCTTCCCACTATGAAAAATATCCCACGTTGTCAGCCATGAGTGCAGCTGAACTACTGTGAATATGATTTACCTGCCAGAGCTGATGAAGACAAACCAGCTTTGGTGCCATTTCAGAAGCCAGGAGGAAAATCTGCCTGTGCAAGCCTGGGGTGGGGGTGGGGAACAAGGATATATACTGGTTCATATTCATACGTACAACTATGCCCAAGGCAAATGTGTGCAAATGTACTGAAGAGTACAAATAGTTGTATGTGCAGGAGGGAGTAGACAGGATTTTTCTCCATGCCACCTGTCAGATAGAGAGCACTTAAGGCAGGTATGGCTCTAGGGCTCAGAGAGCTCTTCTAGATGGATGACCTCATTTGAACATTTAATTCCAGATTTTCACAAGCCAAGAAAAAATAAATGGAAATATCTACACCTAGCATTGGAATCATGAGGATTAATTGCAGGATAGAAGGCATTCCTCACTGCAGAGGGCATTCCTCATTGTGGAGAATAGCGAAGGGAGAAGACCAGCATTTTTGTCTCCCTGTTCCAGAAAAACCTACAGGGAATATTTTTCATTTCATTCTATAGAAAATACCCTGTCATGCGTGTGTGTGTGTGTACTCTTTGCTTCTGCAAAGTGTGCACCAGAGTGTAAAGGCAGAAATTCGGATGTAGAAGTGAAATAGATATATATTTTTTTTTAAATAGCAAACTTAAAACATTGCAAAAGGTTAGAATGATTTAGAACACCCAGTTTGAGCGGCCACGCTTGGCTGTTCTCAGAATACGTGTGAGGTGACTGCACACAGGGCTATTGCAATGGCCAGAAAAATTGTGCTGCTCGCAGCCTCTCTCGTTTCCCTGCTATCTTTATGAGACGCATGCAGGAGAAAGTTACCTGCTTGCCATGCAGGGACATGGCACAGATCAGTTCATGCTTCTCTCTGTCACAGTGAAAGCAAGCACAACGTGGATGGAATAGTTTCCTCCCCTATCTCCCTGGGGAGATATGGCAAGTAAGCAGCCTGTTCTCCTTGCTTAATCTTCTGAAAATAGTTTGTAGCCAGATAAACGCCTTGTAAATTTGTCACTATGTGTATTACTGGAAAAGCTTTCCATGAGGTTGTACATATGCAATTACCCATAATATAACACCACATTGTCTCTATGGGTTTTGCCATCTCAACTATGTTATTAGTGGCCAGCCATAGGTGTTCTTCTTCTTCCCATTGGCCACACTGTGATATCACTTTATCAGAAAAATCTAGCCGATTAATGCCATTCTGTGATCTCCTTGAAGTGGCTCTCACGAAGATAACATCATAACACCAACACTGCTCATTGGCTGACCTTGCAAAAACTAGCACCTGGGATAGAGTGTGCTTTACCAGGCAATAAACTAAACTGCAGATGATCATCGTCTTCAGCACCATCCTACACATTGAGATCACAGAGATAGGAAGACGGCACTCAGTCACTCTAATTCAAAAGTTGCTACAGAGAAAGAAAGCAAAGATTAGATTGCCTCTAGCCAGGCAGGAACTAAATTATATACCTCCACTAAAGAGATCTTCTCTTATCCTTCGGCATCAGCTACGAAACTTGAAGAAACAGAGGGGTCATTAAGAACATGAGAGGCAATGGTAATGTTATCATGAGTGGAATGACAAACTAGCATTGTCATGACAAAAATTGGACTGTAAGTAACATTGACCAAATCTTTCATTGCTTTCTTGGCTCAGAATATTTCACATTAGAAGAAAACAAAAACAAAAACAAAAACCAACCACTTGAACAAAAACATAATGACGAGGAGTGAGTTGCAGGAATTACATGGGTATGCACAATGGGAGATGAATGGCTGTGAAGCAGTTGCATTAGAAACCACAGTAGGTGGGTGCAAGTTGCCACTGTTTGCTGTTTTTAAAAGAAAATAAAAGCTTCCTTCTCTGGAGACCTTCAAGACCCACTTGGATGCAGTCCTGTGCCACGTGCTCTAGGTGGCCCTGCGTGTGCAGGGGGGTTGGACTAGAGGACCTCTAGAGGTCCCTTCTAACCTTAGGCATTCTATGATTCTATGATTCCCTAAAAAGCTGGAATTATTATGATGGCTATTTAGATGAGATGGATGAATGACAATCAATGGCTGGCTAAGTGAACAGCAAGGAAGTTTACTGAGGTGTCACTGTGCTCAGACTAGGCTTGATCATTTCAAGAGGCACTCAAAGTCAGGGATGAATGAAGGAAAGTGGGGCTAATATTGGTTATTGCTTCTGGGGGATTATCTACCATATAACGTTCTTTAGTTGTTACAACAAACAGATCTTTCAAGAACTTTAGGTATATTTTCAAGCTGACTGCTATGAGTGGCCATCAGAAGAGTTCAACTAGGCTCACCATGAAAACAGCAGAGAATGTCTTTGTCGGTGGATTTAGAGGGATAGCATTCACTGGTGGTTCATGCTGTCTGAATGCAGGTATATTGTAATTTGGGTGTTAGATGATTAGCAAAAATGGAGTCGCTTAACCAAAGTCTACTCCTGCCTGACCGTCTAGGCATCAGCTACATTCAGGCATCTGACTATGGAGCTGAATCCTGCTCGTGGAGTAAAAAGAAGCAAGGAAGGAAAGTAGGAGGGTAATTCCTCATACAGTACTATAAAACAAAGCAGAATCCTGGTAGGTCCACACTTGAACTGCACCTCCACTTGGAAAGTAAAAGCCAGGGGGAAAGCAAAGCTAAAATTTATAAAAATAACATCCTCAGGACCTAATCTTTCATATTTCTGAATTCTCCTTTATAACTTCTGCAAAAGTGGTAAGCAGTATCTTCTGTACACTGCTGGTAAGGTGGCTTACATACACATCTGGTGAGTCAGAACATTCACAGTAGAACAGTGAATTTCATTCACATCTCAATTTTTAATTGTGTCTAACTTTCCCAATAAACATCTTTTCTTTCTGAAATTCAGCATGACTAAATCACTTGTCAGAGGAAAATGCTTTTGGGGAAAATTGTATGTCATTTGGAAAATGTTTTTTTTAGGAGTAAAGGTCTTATAAAAGTAACAAAATCATTTTTGTAGTTTCTTCGAAGTCATCAAAGGTTTCTCTACAAAACAAAAGAAAACAAAATATGCCCCTATGTCTGTAAACTCCACGTTTGTTTTATTTATTTGTTTTTCCTTGAGAAGGGTCTATATGCAAGATTCATTCTTTGAAGGACAACAAGGACCTTTCTAAATTAAGAAAATGTGCAGTGTATTGATACAATTACACTGGTGCCAAATCCCTTAATATAGACAATGCTTCAGTGATCCTTGGACACCATGAAATCTCTCCAGCGAGTTTACAGACTTGCTGGAGGTCGTGTGGAGTATATATCCTCCAAAAAATCAGAGGGCTTATGCTATTTGTTCAGTTGAGTGAGAATGTTTTAACTAACCTCACATTCCTCCTGTGACTGTGATCCATACTGCAGGACTTGGATGGTGTTGAACTCGCTGCTGCATTGCTGGGTGATAGCTACTTGCTTGTGCCTTTCCTTCAGCCCTGCATTCTGAGTCCAGGGGGAGGACAAAGGCAAAGGAAGAACTGCGAGAATTGATGGTAGCTTTTCAAAGTAACCCATCAATGTCAGATTCAAACTGTTTCATGTCATTAGAAGTGGAGCAGTTTGTTGTCATTTTTCTCCTGTTTATATTGCCCCTGCAACGAGGCAAAATAAAGAAAATGAAATTACAACTCTGGAGGGCTTTTCTTCCCTTTTTTTATGCTTCTGCTTTTTTGTGTCTTCTACTGAGCTACTGAGGAGCTGTCACCCTCTGTAGCATTCAGGGGGTCTCTGGCAATCCAAAGTGACAAAAAATAATATAATGAAAAAATACCCAAGAGGCAGATGAAAGAAAAGTGGTGAGGCCAACAGAAAAAAGAGAAAAATAAACAACAACAAAAGAGAAGCAACAGAGCTGGATTGGTTGCACTTGTTGCTTGCACATTCTGGAAACATCAGTAATGATGAGGAAGAGGCAATAAATTGCTTTGAAGTCCTCTATGATCCTCTGCCTATTCTCTGTCACCCTGGAGATGAACTGTGCATGGGAGTTTCTTTCTCTCCTCCCTGTCCCGTCCTCTCTCTTCACTTCCTCCTAGGATTTAACAGATGTGGCAACCTTTGTGCTATTTATTGTGCAGTCATGAAATAAAATTCCACTGAGTTAAGCCACATTGTGAGTGGAAATGCAGCTGTCAGCTGAGCTGGACTTAGTATACAGAAACTCAGGAAATTCAAAATCGGCCAGCCCCTGAACATTTTCTTTAGTTGAAAAACTGCTCCACTGTCCTTTACTTGCCTTTCCTACTATTTTTTAAACAAAATAGTAGCCTAAGATAGTCTGCAAACAAACAAAAAGCCAGGTCCCATTTCTCCCAATCTCAAGTTTACAGAGGACTTACCTCCTCAAGTAGAAGAACGGATCACAGCTCTAGACTAGTGACTACATTATTTTGCAGGTGCATCTCCAGTCCAGAGAAAATATGAGGGATGAATTGCATTAAGTTCTCATGTCTACATATGAAGGCCATTTCTACCTGGAAAAGAAGAATGGGTATCATGAGCGACGGCTTTCTGATGATTTTGGGGAAGACTACTGCGTATATGGACTTCTGAGCCAACTGAGGAAGTACCTGTAATTCTGTGGCTCCAGCAGTAATAAAAGCACTTTAAAACTACAGAAATGCCAGTCATAGGGAGAATCGGAATTACAGCTTTGAAAGGGTCTGGGATGAAGCTTGGAAAAAAAAAAAGAATTGTGTTCAGTGGAGAAGAGCTCTCAAGTTACTGTCCCATGTAGATCAGTTCTTTATGCCTCCACCTTAAATCCCATTAGGTTACCAGTTATCAAGTACATCAGAAGAACCAGAAAGGCAAGTCCTCTGCGTTCTGAGGTCTGCCACTCTATGGCCCACCTGCATACGAGTGGCAGTGTGAGCATGTTCGTAGCACTGACCTGGCTTCGAGCACCCTCAACTTCTTTCACTCCACAGCTCCTTCACAGGGCCTCTAGTGTGGACACAAAACCTCCTTCCAAACCTTGCAGCCCCATCTTGATCAGATGGAAAAAAAAGTCAAGGTTTGAGGTGGCAGGAGAAATCCTTCTTCTCCTACCAACTACCCCTAAGCAATAGACACAAGGCCCTGGAGGATGAAGAGCAATCAATGGATGGTGAAGGCAGGCAGTTCCTCTCTTCCAGAAATATTAATACAATCAGAAAGGCCATGCTCCATATTGTGACCACCTGCAGGAGGGGAAAAAAAAAAGCAAAAGAAAAGCAGGTTATAGTCTTGGGGGATGCCACAATAAAGGAACAGAGGGTCTGATATATAGAAGGAACTCTCCTTTAAGATAAGTCTGCTGCCTTCCTGGGGCTTGGGTTAAGGACATCACCAACCTGGCTCGACCCATCAGACTATTACCATTTCTGGTCTTATATGTGGGAGGCGAGAATGTGGCAACATGTAGCCCAGGGACAATCAAAAAGGACTTTAGGGAATTGGGTCAGACAATCAGGAACTCCAGTGTGCACGTCCTTTCTCTTCCATTTTCTCTGGTGCTGACAGCAACATGGAAAGAAACAGGAGGATATAGTCCATTAACGCTCTAGGGCTGGTATCATCGCGACAAAATTGGGTTTTTCAGCAAAAGGAAGCCTTACATGGCACCAAGCATGCTGGCACCAGATGGGATTCATCTTTCCCAAAGAGGGAAGAGTGGCCTTCGTCATGAGCTCACAGGGCTCATTGAGAAGGCTTTAAACTAGATTCAATGGGAGAGGGGGGAATAATCAAGGAAGCAGGTGGTAGGGTAGGGATGGCATACCATGTCACTCACATGAGCCTAACTCCAGTGCCAGCGAAGGATGCTCGAAGCCTGGAGAGGGAAAATGGCAAAATATAAGAACTATTGAAGGCTCACATAGTCACATTACAGCTGCCCCAGCTAGAAAGAGGGGCATATTGGGAGCCCAAGTCAAATGCCTCTGTGTAAATGCACACAGCATGGGGAATAAACAAAGGGAACTAGAGCTGCATGTACAATTACAGGGCAATGATCTCACTGCAGTTACCGAGACATGGTGGGACAGCTTTCATGACTGAAACACAGCCACGGATGGCTTTAGGATTTTTAGGAAGGACAAGCCAGGAAGGCGAGGTGGTGGAGTTGTCTTTATGTGAGAGAGCAACTGGAATGTATGGAGCTCAGCATACAGGAGCACGAAGTCTGAGTTGAGAGCTTATGGGTGAGGATTAAAGGGCAGGCCAACAGGGGAGACAATGTGGTGAGTGTTTACTACAGGCCTCCTGACCAGGGAGAGGAAGTGGACGAGGCTTCTGCAGGCTGTTGCAGGTAGCCTCACGATCCCAGGTACTGATCCTTATGGGGGACTTCACACAGCTAGGAACAGATAGTCCAGGAGGTTCCTGCAGAACATTGCAGATAACTTCATGCAGCTGGTAGATGAGCCAACAAGAGGAGGGGTGCTGTTTGACCTGATGCTAAGAAACAGAGATAGTCTAGTTGGAAATGTGAAGGTTGGGGGGCAATCTTGGCTGCAGTGGCCATGAGATGTTGGAATTCACGATCCTGTGAGGCAGAGACTGGGCAAGAAGTAGGATTGCAATCCTGGCCTTCAGGACAGCTAACTTTGACCTCTTCAGGGACCGCCTTGCAGGAATCCCCTGGGTCGTGGCCATAGAAGGAAGAAGGGTCCAAGAGAGTTGGCTAATATTCAAACACCACTCTCTCCAAGCTCAGGATATGTGCATTCCTACAAGAAAGTCAAGCAATAGGGGCAGGAGACCTGTGTGGATGGGCAAGGAACTCTTGAATAAACTTGAAGTGAAAAAGGGAGGATATGTAATGTGGATGAAGGGTCAGACCACGTGGGAAAAACATAGGAACATTGTCAGAGAATGCAGGGATGCAACAAGGAAAGCCAAGGCATGTTTGGAATTAGAGTTAGCAAGAGATGTCAGGGACAACCGGAAGGGCTACTACAAATACATCATCAGCAACAGGAAGACTGGGGAAAACACGGGCCTACTGCTGAATGGGGTGGGTGCCTTCGTGATGGAGGCTACAGAGAAGGCAGAGAGAAACCGTCTTTGCTTCAGTCCTTACTGCTAAGGCAAGTCCCCATGAACCACAGATCCTGGACATGAAAAAGAAAACTGAAAGAGAGGAAGACTTTCCACTAGTCAAGGAGGACTGGGTTACAGATTATTTAGGCAAACTGGACACCCATAAACCTATAGACCCAGATGGGATGCAGCCAAGAGTGCTAAGGGAGCTAGTTGGGGTTATTGCTCAGCCGCTCTCTATCATCTTCAAGAGGTCATGGAGAGCAGCAGAGGTGTTGGAGGACTGGGAGAAACCATCACTCCAGTTTTCAAAAAGAGGAAGAGAGAGAACCTGGGAAACCACAGGCTGGTCATCCTCACCTCCATACTTGGAAAGGTGGTGGAGCAGCTTATCCCAGAGACTATCTCTAGGCATGTGAAGGAAAAGAAGGTGATCAGGAGAAGTCAGCATGGATTCACCAAGGGAAAGTCATGTTTGACCAACCTGATAGCCTTCTATGATGAGGTGATTGGCTGGATGGATGAGAGGAGAGCTGTGGATGTTGTCAACTTTGACTTCAGCAAGGCTTTTGACACCATCTAGCATAACATCCTCAGAGGAAGGTGATCCTGCCACTCTACTCAGCTCTGGTGAGGCCACATCTGGAGTATTGTGTGCAGGTCTGGGCTCCTCAGCACAAGAGGGACATGGAGCTTCTAGTGTAGAGCGACAAAGATGATTAAAGGACTGGAGCATTTATCTTATGAGGAAAGACTCAGCGAGTTGAGTCTGTTTAGCCTGGAGAAGAATAGATTGAGAGGGGATCTTATCAACGTGTACAAATATCTGAGAGGAGAATATAAAGAGGATGAGGCCAAACTCTTCTTGGTGGTAGTCAGTGACAGGACAAGGGGTAATGGGTATAAAACAAAACATAGGAAGTTTAATCTCTGTATGAGGAAGAATTTCTTTACTGTTTAGGGTGACAGAGCTCTGGAACAGGCTGCCCAGAGAGAATGTGGAGTCTCCTTCTCTGAAGATCTTCCAAACCTGCCGGGATACGACCCTATGCCACCTGCTCTAAGTGTCCCTGCCTGAGCAGAGGAGTTGGACTAGAAGATCTCTAGAAGTCCCTTGCAACCTCAACCATTCTGTGATTCTGTGATCTTAAAGGTGGTTGCGTGCCCAGGTTCATGATGTCCATTGCTTGAGTGCCGCTGACTTGGCAGCAGCTTCTTTGCTGAGTAGATTCAGTTCTGGTACAAAGTGAGAGAAGTACTATTTCTGGGCAGTTTCAGCCAGGTCATAAATCTTATGTCACAGATCAAGTCAAACAGGTAATAAATCTCTTAAAGCTTGTAAGACATGGTGCCAGATCCATTTCTTGGATACAGAAGTACAATTCCACTGACTGCCAACACTTGTTTGCATGAGATTTTATCTCTTTCCTTCTCACTATCCTCAATACCAATACCCTGTGAGCTCTGTCTCTGAACTAAGTGTTACTCTGAAAAACAGAGAACGGCAGGCTAGGACTGGCCAGGATGTACTATTCCTATATTTTTTTCTCAGATTACCAAAAAAAAAATTCATTCTACCCTCTGTATATTACAGCTGGAGAGAGGACAAGCACAGGATAGAGCCACTAGGTCTGTGCTCATATTCTTCTTTTTGTGCTTTCTGCCAACACCTCTGAGGTCATATTCTCTGCCTAACCTGTCTTAGAGCATCCTTGGGTCACTGTGAGTGTGGCCCCATCAATATCCTGGAAGGAAATAATGCAGTACACTCCAGACATGTAGCACCTCTGCATGCCCCTCAGTGTGAATGGTCCCTGCCCTGGGTTATTTTCCTCTGAAGGAATCTAATTTTGCTAATATATGCCAGGAAGCTGCAGATGGTTCACATCACGCACATGCCACATCCCCACATCTTTGCAGTCATGGCTACTGTTCCCTTTGGACAACATAGGACACCCAGGTAGGGCCAGCAGGTTGCTAGTGGAGCCAAGATAAGCCAGCCTTATATTTTAGAGAACTCTCCATTTCTGAAGGTGCAAGAGCCAGCCAGGGCAGACATCTCAACATAGACTTCCCAGCAGGCATACGTGAGGCTGAATAGCTTCTGAGTCAGTCAGTCAGCAATGAGTCATTGCCCACTAGGGGAAAAAAAAAGACCTGTCAAAATTATTTTTAAAAAAACAAGAAAGAATGATTCAAGCATAACAAATTGGTAGTCATTTGCTTGGATTGGGGAAGTTTTAGTTCTTGTTCTCGTACATGACTTCTCCCACATCCCAGGTGAGTGCTCCAGCAGGCCTACACAGCCAACTCAGCTCCCCAGTCAGCGATTATGGAAAAAGCGGATACAAACTTGAACAGCTTTCACAGGCAAGACCGAGAAAGAGCCTCAACTGGGAAAAGCCACCTGATTGATAGCCATGGTTTGGGGGAGAAGAAGCAGAACTGGGGCTTTTATGTTCATCATCCAACTTCCTTCGGTAAACTCCTTGATCACCATGCTATTTGGTACTCAGGTCCAGCTGGCCTCTTTCATAAAAAATTTCTAGCTTAGACCAAAAACTCTTTCCAGACAAAACTTTTGTTAAAACCAACCAGTTCATTCCCATGTATCAACAAAATGGAAGTCTCTGACAGAAAAACTACTCATTGAGTTTCTGTGAAAGATGCTTCAAGAAATAGCATTTGTACAAAGGTTAAAATACCAGATGTTCAGGGTGCAGGTCAATAGAAGCTGGATATGAGAGTCTCACCTTGTTTCTCGATCTCCATAATGCATTCTCATTCACAATATGAGCATTCAAATAAGCCAACAGCTGTTTATTTTCACTTAATCTTTTTGTCAGTAAGTTTTTAAAACAACTTCACTGGAACTATCCACACATAGAAAAGATCAGCTATTGGAATATGTTGTTCTACTAGTTAGTCCTTCAGATTCCATGAGTGTTAGGTACCGCTCGTAGTTCCTGTAAGATACAGCATGTCCTCTTCAATGGTGTGGGTAGACAAAGTAAGATCTTTAACTTAGGAAGAGGACGTAAAGTTTTTGATACACACAAGGGAGAGAAATACTGCTTACTGTTTTCTGGAAGCATTTAGAAGTTGTTTTTTTTTTCCTTTAAGGGCCTTGGAAATAATTTCATTATGGTATAAATATTTGAGTGCCAAAAAGACGTGAGTGAGCTGATGGGTGGGCCAGTAAGATCAACAGAACTGCTGAGGAGTCTGGAGGGCCTGGGCAATCAATAGAAGCAAAATAGAAGCAAAGCATCTAGACTTCAGTCCAGGCAGCAAAGTAAGAATTGAGCATTATGATCTATTGATATTTTATATTTGGATTGAACTGTTAATAAAAATTTCCCAACATCCTTCATTACTAAAACAAGAAGATAAAGGTGAAGCAACTACATATATCATAAAGTATAAGAAAGTTTTAAAGAGGAAAAAACAATCAAACAAACAAGCTTACTTGGCCTTGAATTTTTTTTTTTTTTGGAAAAAAAGAGTTTCTTTCTGCTCACTGCAGCTCCCAGAATATCAAGGAAGGGTAGTCAAGTGATGATGACTCCTAAAAGTCATTATTTAAGCTTGAACATTAAGAAAGAGCAGAAACTAAGACCAGCTGAATGCCAAGGTAATGCAGTTTGCAGCAAATGAGATTACAGTAAGTGTGAGCAACACTGATCCCAGTGACATACAGGTGAAGAGACACAGGCAGATCTGTGCTCCTGAAGTCAGGAGAAACTATAGCTGGAAAGAATCCCAATATGCATGTAAACCTTTTTCTGGCTCTAACTAGTCTTAACAGATGTTTATCCAACCTGTTTCTCTTCTTTTTTTGTAAATAAACCTTCAAAGCAAAGATTCAATACCCTTTACAGGCAATCTATTCTAGTGCTTAACTGTTCTTACTGCTAGGAAGTTTTTCCTAATGTTTAACCTAGATGTTCTTGCTGCAATTTAAGCCCATTACTTCACATTCTATCCTCAGTGGACATGGATAGCAGTCTATTATCTTCACAAATACAGAAGGTCTAACAGTAAATTCAGCTTTCCTCACTGTCAGTCCTGGGCCTTAATTACAAGATGATTTCAACTCTCACAGCTCATTTTTGTATATATACTATGCATATTTATGGCATATACCAAGAAGGTTGCTTTGAACGGATTGCTGTGAGGATTTTGTTAGGGGTAGAGAAAACAAATTGCCATTGCTGGCATCACAGCACAAGAAACATTATTCACAAAGCCTTCATAAATCCATATTCCATATGCATGCATATACATTTTGCCTATTAATAGCCACGTTGCATACATACACTGACAGACCCGGAGGGACCCTAATGCTACCACGAGTGCGCTCAGTCCCTATCTGCATGCAGGCACCCAGGCGTGCGCACAGATACAAACCGTGTGAACGCTTATGGATCTGTGGCGCAGGCTCGCAGATGGTATAAATCAGTGCCGCTCCTACTCAGCCTACCTCCTATTCAAGCTGGCCATAAGGTATGAGCAGACATTTGTGTAGATCTCTGTGTCTACACAGCCATATGGGCTGTATACCCAGGCGGGTGTGCACGGCACACCTTTCCAGACTTTGGGATGCTGTAGGATAGCTGCCAGCTGGGCCACCCAGAGCGCAGGCTTCAAGAACCGTCGTGTCCCCATCAGCGAGAAACCCTGGCTCAGGCACTAGAGGAAAGACAGCGCAATACAGCTCAGCCCTGTTGAACCAATTAGGGTTAACACATTTCTGGTTAATGAGAGGTGCTGGTCATGATTGTAAATTAATATTTTCCAGTGGCTACCCATGCACTCAAGTGTCAGTATTGATCAAACTTACCTCTGCCCAGTTAATGCTGATGGATTCAACAGCACCATACGCCTGCTCATCTGTTACCCAATTAAGATAAGCCCTGGACTCTTCCTAATAGCTGTATTTATTGTCATCAAGAATATTGATATATCTCCATGCTAACCACAAGCCAACACACGCATGTGAACACACACAGAGGATGCGATGTCGCCTGGGAATTGTCCAGGCTCAAACCACAGTGAGAAAGCAGTTTGCCAGCTTCCATACTCTTTTGTCCAGAGAGGCATTATTTTCTGTGGGGAAAGGGAAAGCACAGGATCCTCCTTTCTCTAGCCCTACTAGACTAAATTTCATTCCCTGCATCAGAGAATAAGTGCAGCAGGCTCTGCAAATTAACTGCTTGGCTCTTAAAAGACTAAGGCAAATGAAAGCCTCCTGTTGCACAGGGAATCCAGCATGCGAGAAATGCTGGGCATGTAAGGAAAGTGCCTATGGGAGGAAGCAAATAAGGATTAATGAGCATCTTTTTATATGGTTCTCCACGTTGCTAGCCTGACTCCCTGAATCAGAAGCTGTTGGGTAGCTAATGGGCCTTGGGTAAGGGACATGACAACAGCTGTCTGTTTAAAGCAAACAAATAAAAATAAATAAATTTTAAAAAAAGACTATAGCAAAATTTAACATTTTCTTTGCAGTGCAAGGAAGAGTTTATTCCTGAAAAGCTTGCATATAATCTAGCCAATCTAAGAGCACTTGCCCCTTCTTAGAAACATATGCCAAAGATTCCAGCCCCTAGCAAATTAAACAAAGTGAGAGATCAAGAACATATTTCTTCAGGAAAAGGTCACGTAAGCGATGTAAATGAGTAAAATGTAAGTGAGGAGCTCAGGGAGGCTGATTCACCGCTGCGGCCCAAGCAGAGCCCTGCCCTTTCTGGCCAGAGCTCCTATCCCACAAGCTGAGCCTGCGTGCTGATGTGTGGAAAGCTGTCGGGAAAGAACAGGTTTGGATGTGACACCAAAAGCTCTGGAAGGCAGAACGTAGCTAGCAACCTTTCACCATGAAACACTGGCCTCTGTGGTCACCCCTGAGAGAGCACCACTACCCCGATGCAGAGGCTGCCTTTGGTCCTCAGCAATCGTTTCAGATCAGAAGTCGTAGGGAAAAGCCACCATGCTGGTTTACATAAGTGACAGCCTCAATCATTTTTCTATTAGGCAGAAGCCCCCAAGAAGTCATTATTAAGTGACTTACAGTCCTTATTATGCCTCTGTTAAAGGCAGTGCCAGTCGAGCGACCGGAGTTTGAACGGGATCTTGCAAACAGATCCTTTTAACCCAGCAGAGGTGCAACTTCCACATCTGTTGCCACATAACAGCAGAGCTCTTGCTGCCACTGCCTCTGTCCAATCTGTCCTTTAGATAAGTGAAGGACACCTATCTCCAGAGCTGTCCACTTAGTACTTTTCACCATTCACTAAATTAAAAAGTGAGCAATTGACAGCACACCTTATTAAATGACACTTCTTGCCCGCTTCCCTTAGTGCCACAGCCATGTTTTAACAGCCACAGACACTTTGCCCGTGTCTTTTTAATTTGATTTAACTGGAAAAATAACACACAAAGCCATTTGGCCTTGTGCCATTCAGTGCACTGCTATAGAGTAGGCATGAGTTATAGGGTAATATTTCACACCCTGTTGTGTCTTATTACTTAACTAATAACAATATTTACCCAGGGTTTTCCCCGAGCAACTCAGACAGGTTTAAAAGAAATCTTGATTAAAGAATGACAGGCAAAGTATTGGATGTTAAGTATAAATAAGAGTAATGTGAAGAGAGTGGAAGAGTTTACTGTTGCATCCTGGTAGTTTGCAGTAAATCAGTATAATATGAAAGTTCCCTCTTTACCAGGCCTCCCCACTTGCCAGCTCTCACTGCAGCTGACATAGAAAGCCTCTAGCCCTTGCACTTGCCCTAAACACCGTGACAGTGGGCTATGGTGGCAACAGGTAGCACTAACATTTACCTAGCAGGGACTGATCCACTCCAAGACCTGCCTACAGGAATAATTAGCCACCTGTCAGCCTTTTCCAGGCAAAAAGTATGATCTATGAAAAATAAAACTTCCTCAAGGAATGATACGTGGAACTTACTACCAAGGATCCAGTAAATTACCTAGGTAGTAGATGCCACTAGTAAAAGCACCCCCATTCAGGTTAGAGAGAATACGGCATTTTTACTTTGACAGAACTATCACCAGTCAGGTAGCAACTTTCTCTTTGGTAGATTATTCCATGTTCCTGAACTTTGCCCCTTCTGCTGAAACAGTCCGTGTTGCCCTCTGTTCAAGGCAGGGTACAGAGCTACCTCTGTCTCACTTCCTTTAATGATTCTCAGCCTGACTCAGGGACTTAAGCTACTCACTCACCAGCTAAGAAAGCACTGTAAATTCATTCCAACCTAACTGGATTCAGAAAATTTATCTAATACTGTAAATACAAGGACTCCTGTCCAAAGCAAAGGAAAAAAGAAGAATTCAAATTTATATTTAGAATGTTATTCGCCTGGCTGCCTCAAAGATTACCTAGTCACTGCCAAGAAAGGGAAAATACCACAGTTCTCTGCAGCTTATTGTTTTCCCACAGAGACCTCCCCTCCACAAGTTCACCAGCCTCCAATACGACTCTCCCATAGGAGTGGCTAAAAGCACAGCCTTGGTGGAGATGCATGCCAGCCAGGACTGAGCCCTCAAAATGATGTCACCTTGTAGAATTACTTTAGCTGATGAATGGGCAAAATCCTGCAGTTGTTACTCAGGCAAAACATCACTCCAAGGAGCCGATAATTTTGAATGAATAAGGACTTTCGGATTAGGTCCAACCACAGTAATTTTTGAGCAGACACCTTAAGGAGCATGAGTCTCCCCTGACAAAGGGGTTAGGATGCAGGATGCTCTTAGCATCACATCCCACATCATCTCAGCAGCAGTCTGTCCCTGGCTGCATCCCTGAGCCAAAGACTGCAGCAGGCAGCGGCTAAGGAGCAGAAGTGAAAGAACCGAACGTTTATTCTCCTTGGTCAGGCCCCATAGAACTCGTCTTTTTATTGCTCAGTATTTCAGCTTTCCCCACTGTTGTCTCCCCACGAGGCAGGTGGCATGAAATGCTCCCATGATGGAAAGCAACATGTATGTAAAGCAGCAGGTATCTGGACAGCATTAATCTTTGCAGGGTCTGTCTGGTTTCTGTGCTCAAGTGAGATTCATCCAGGGAAGGTGACAGCAACACAAGGATGGGGAGAGAAAGGGAGAGACGGAGATCCTCCTTTGCCTCCTCATCACCTAGGAAAGGAGCTATCTGAGCCAAGCAGAGTCCTGTGGAGGTGGTACTGATGAGTAATCAAGAAAGCAGGGAATGAGACTGCAAAGCTTACTGAGGATATTATTCTCAGCCAAGAGAACATTTTATTTTGTTTACTCTATTTTCAGTAAAATTTTCCCTAATCCTGCCAAATACTTCCCTGTCTCACCTCCCGACAGGCATTCCCTGTTGCATCTAGTCCGGCTCTTGATCCTTCAGGCCACCTTGTGAGGGTCCATATCTCAAGCTGAATGTCTCAAAGCTTGTTTGCCTTTCTGCTGAATTCACTGCAAGATTTGAGCTTAGCAGCTGTGAACAGATAAGAACTCAAAATAGTTTTTGGCCGGGGTCAAGGAACGGCTGTGCTATATTGGAGGGTGCGTAGCACCCCAGCCTGCTGAGGCAGGAATGCAGGAATACCATTGTCTGGAAACAACCTTCCTGGATATCTTATAAAAGACTGGGTAATCAAATAATAGACAGTGATCCAGAGACCCCACTACCAACGTGCAAGAAGACCATGGATCAACGGGATGCCACTGCATCATTGGTGGTGCCTATCTCTTGCAATCCTATCCCAACTGCTTGCTAGATTTCCTTCTTTCCTTCTCTTTCCTATTGCTATTTTCTTATTGCAACACATGAATATTTTGTTTGTTTAAGTGCTCAATAAATTCCCTTGATTGGCAACATTTCACCTTGTTTGTGTCTTAATCTCAGTCTGGATAATAACTAAGAATCTTCCTGGCTCGAGTCTTCCCGGACTGTAACACACCTCTTGCCTGTACCCCCTGAACTCCTACCCAGCCACTTTCCAGCCCTCTTCTATCCATCCACATGAGCCATGATGTGAGGTCCCCTATATCACTAAGGCCATTGCTTCTGGCATGCACACCAGCTTCCCTTTTTCCCAGCCCTGCCAGCTCATCTCGGGAACAGAGACCCCCCGTGATTCAAAGTGGACCTGCTATTAGCTCTGCCAGCCGTTTCATCCCCCCGGCTCCCTGCCCGCTGGCCAGAAATGCCTTTGTTCCCTGGGATTCCCTCTCAGCCAGCTCCAGAGGGGTGGCTTATCACTTAGGAGCAGCAGCTTTCACCCTGGCAGCTTATTTCTACACACCAATTCTTCTGTGTTAGGAAAAGAAAGAGCCTTCTCCCTCCTCCTCTGGCCCCCTACCTTTCGTCTTTCATCTCTTTCTTAAGGGGTGGCAGGAGTTGTACCATCTTCCTGGGCTCAACTGCTTCTGCTGGGCATTTTGTATCCCTCTGCTTTGGATATTCACAAAGATCATGAGGAAAGAAGAAATGGCCTTGAGATAAGAGATCACATCCTTGTGAGGATGTGCAGGCCAAGGGGTACAACCACTGCAGAAAGGATGGAGACAGCAGACAGTATGGGGAACTATTAGAGAATTAGGAATTCTGCTTTCAAAACCAGAAATGCAAGGCAATAAAAGCTCCCTGTCCCGAACCCCGCTAAAACACACTGTACACGTGCGTAATAGGTCCGAGGCTTTAAAGTTTACTAGTTCACTTAAATGGGTCCGGAACATACCCGTAGAGTAAAGGTGGCTGGCCTGATCAGATTGCAGCCCAGCAGCAGCACAATGTCTAGCATTTGTAGTTATGGCCCAGGTATCAGCAGACAATACAGGCAAAATATGTTGTTCTAAACCACAGGTCCCACGATCCACTGTGGTGCCTCAGAGCTCCTTGCTTTTACAAAGACATTTCAGAATTAACTCCAAATCAAACCTTAAAGCTTTACCTGCTGTGAGGACTGTGGCTATTTTAATCCGTTATTCCAACAGAGAACAAAGATACATGAAACAGGGGAAGTTCATTCCTCCTTAGACTGAGGATTTAGTTCTTGGAGAAAGCTGCAAGGCCCAGGTGGCCCATCCAACTTGCTTTTCACTGGCACAGCCCATACTGAAAGTGCTTACTTTCCAGTCGCTGCTGATCTTCCCCTTCTGTTGACAGTCACTTGTCCAGATTTCTCACTTTTTCTCTGCTAATTGATTTCCTTTTCCAAATTTTCTATCTTCTAGTATAAGAGGTCAGCTTCATTGTTTGATACAACTTGGAGAAGGAAGCCAGCCCTCCCTGAACAGGAAAGGACGAAGCCCTTGGCGACAAAGACCTAGAGGAAAGCCAAATCTTTAATACTGGAGGACTATTTTGAAAAACATTGCTCTCCTCTTGAGACATAGTATGAGCTGCATCTAGAAAGGTACCTGCCAAGGTAGAGGAGCCCGTTGAAGCGCGTAGGACCCGTAAGGATTCAGCAAGGTAACTGGTCTGTTTTAAATCAAGTGACAAGCTCTGTGTAGAAAAATGTGAATCCCCTTATAACACTCTTCTATAGTCTCTTAGTTTTCCCCACTCATCCACTTAGCCCTCTCTTTCTTTATATAGTTTTTTTCAGTTTCCTTTCTAAACCATTTCATAAACACCCTTCCTTCAAGCCACCCAAATGCATTTCTGTCCTTACCTGTCCAACTTTATTAACCTTGGTAGGAACGCTGCCATGCTCATGCTTGCTGTCATGGAAGAGAATCCCATTTTCTTATTGCATCTCCTACTCGCCCTCTGTGGCAGCCATTCTGCTGCCAGTGATATAGTGGCTTGTTTCATAAAAACTGTAGCTCTTCGACATCATGACACTTCTGTGTGCAGTACTACTGCTCTTTCCCCAATGCCAGCATGAGCCTTTGAAGTCCAGGCCCTACCTGTAGTGTCATTTTTGTTTTAATGCACATTACCGGGATTCCTGCAGGCATTGGCCTCCAGCCGTAACAATGTCCCACCTTGGACACAGGCCAAGAAGATGCTTAGGGTGACAAAATACTAATTTCAGATGCTGTTAATGGTGATGTGTGGAAAACACTGCAATAGGGAAGAGCACCCTCCTGTGTGCTTTTTGTAAGAGGTCAGCACCTTTGAGAACAAAACGGCCACCAAGCTCTGAAAGGAAATGAAAACCATCAGAGTGGTATAGCTGCGTGCATTATTCCATATATGCAGTATAAAGAACAATTTTGAATAGAATAAGATGTATACAAAGGGAACATTATGATTTTGCCTGATTTTCTAACACAGGCCATAGAACTTCAGCTACAGATTTTCACATGGAGCTCAGCGCCTGTGCTTAAGCTAGCATCTCTCTTGCAACAGCAGGCCAGCCTTGATTTGAACATCTGACATATGGGAAATCTACCACATTTCTAGTTATTTCATTCCAATGGAAAATTATCCCCACCATTAAAAATGCATTACTTCCCACCCCCTAGCTTTCTTTTGCACAGCTTCAGTTTGCAACTATTGGATCCTGTCATTCCTTTCTCTGCTAGAATTGCTGAAATCTCTTTCTTAAGTAGGTAAGTAGAGCCTGTGATTATGATTCCTCTCAGTCTTGAAATAGATTGAGCTTCCCAGGTCTTTCATTCTAAGGCAGATTTCCAAACTTTGCATCATTCCAGTAGGCTCTTATCTGAACCTTTTCCAATTTGTCAACAGGCCTTTGATGTATTTTGTAACACAGCTGAGCTAATGTTGCAGAAGCCTTTACTTTTCTACTTTCTAGGGTTTTGCGTGCTTGATTTCTCACCCATAACGTTACACATAACTACATACCATATGTGGTTAAAAAAAAAATCACACACACACAGGAGTCTCTTAAAGGTCAGAAACTAAACTAGAAAATATATACCAGAGAAACCAATCAAAGCCTATTATTTTTTTCCCCATTTCCTCCTCTGTATGCCAGATGCTACAGGGGCTTGATGAACATTCCCTGGTGATTTAACTAGCTCACAGAGAACTGACCTGAGTGACGGTACTATCATCACTTCCTTTGGAAAACCATCCTGCAGGGCTTGTTCAGGGAAATTTTTCCTATTACCTAAATTTTTCATATGGTTAATTCCAACCTATTTCTTTTATGCCCTTAAACTATGCTATGCAAATCTTGTTAATTTTTCCATCCCTAAGCAGTATATATTTATCCTATTATTCCCATATCCCTAAGCCAACCTAACTGACATCTCTTTGTTACTTCTACACCCTAAAGCAAGTCTAGATGTCTCTTTAATGTGTCCAATCCTTTAAATACTTGTGAAGAATTATAACACCCTAGGTGGGTTGGTCAGCCTATACTTACTTGCTTTGAGTTTCCATATATCACTGTCAATGAAACCTTGCAGTTGGTTCTTTGCATTTCTTTCACCTCTGGGACTCATTTGGCATTAAAAGTATCACAGTTCTGGCTGAAGAGAGGTATCATTACTGCCAGACATAGGTGCTCATCTTGCCAGCCCAGGACTACCTTCTCTTATGAGGCCCACATAATCTCAAGTGATATCAATTTCAATTATATGTGAATTGATTTTGTCCTGCAAATATGAATAAAGTTAAATTTCACCTGTTCCAGTGATGAACTCATCTTTAGACTAAATGTAGCAAACTGAACATGACAAAGGCAAATAACCAAAGTTTGTAAGGAGCAGTGTTTGTCCGCTGCAGAAGTATGTAAGCAGCAGGACAAATGACTTCACCGATAGAATAAAAGTAAGTAGCTCATCAAATGAGTTTGCTATTTGGGTAGGATTTTTATTTTTAATCTAGGTTAGTATCAATGAGCCTTGGACTGTGTTTCAAGCAGCAGCATGTCCAGAGGTACACTTAAAAGACTAGTGCAGATATTGTAGATGAGGATTTAGACATAATAAAGCTTTGGACATGTCCAAGATCATAACCCAGGCTGCAGATACCTGAGATCACTAAGTCATATCTTTGCTACAAGAGAAGTGTGTTTATAACCAGTTGTTGTCGTTTAAGCGCAGGTGGAGGCCATATTGCAGGCCTACTTTCGAAAAACAGGAAACTAGAAAGCCTGGCCTAATTTTTCTGGTCATTTCTTGAAATTTCGTTCTCTACTGTCTTTCGTTTTCACTTATTTTTAGCAAAGGAATAGCAATGCTTGAATCTGATTTCAAAGCCAGCTTGGCCTATACAGATCATCTTTGGGGTCCCCAGCAGCTATTTAGGCCCTTCTTCCCTTTAAGCAATGATACTTATGTTCTTATGCAACAAAAAGGCTTGATGGCAATATAGAAAAAGTATTTTAGTAATAGTTTTTATTTGTCCTGAAAATTCAGAGGATTTTCTTTTTTTTTGGTGGGGGGGAGGGGGTGGTAAGGGGTAGAAGTTTGCGGGGAGAAGGTATTCTGGGCTGACAGAAATGATTCCAAAACAGGAAGGTATAGAGGCCTCATTTTGGCAATACTGTTAAAAGAAAAAGAAAAAGAAAAAAAATATGTTCTGATTTAATCAAAATCCAACTGCTTCCCCTAACTTTTCAGCCCAGACATCAAACTGAATAGCCCATTATTCTTCAAGGTCTGTTTTGGATCCCAAAGTGAATTAGTCATTTCTTGGCTCAAACTTGCATCAGAAGATCCTCAGCTCAAGGTAACTGACACTTCAGCACATCGCAAGATTCCCCTTTGAGACATATAAACATTTTTTTCATTGACTGATCTTTTTCTAGATTTATGGAATATGACTTTCCCTGGAGCTCAGGTCACGTTTGCATAGTCAAATAAAAACACCATAAATCTTTCTTTTCAGCAGTAGGAAGCAATGGAGAATTCCTCCTGGGCCCTCCCTAGGCAGCTAAGCATAGCTCAAGGCTGGACATTATACCGTTTCTTTTGGGGTTAATACACTCCCCATCCTCATCCTGCTGGAGCTGTTCAGCAAGCCGCACTGAGGATACTTTCCTTTTAGGAACAAGCAGACCCTGCAGCCAGATCAAATCAAATACTATTCATGATGCCAGGTAATAGGATGCCTCCCTCATATTTTGGCATGGCACGAAACATTGCAAGAGATCTGTATGCCGGAGATCCCCAATTTGCTGCACAGAATTATTCTTTGTAGTTCAGGCAAATAAAGAATCAAGACTGGGGTAAGATTTCTTTGTTGTTAAAGACAAGCCAGGGATGAGGCTTTATCTTCTGAATTCGATGAAAACAACTGGTTATGGATGGAGACTACAGATCAGAGATCACTTTATACTGTAATACACATTAATAAGATACTGCTATAGTAGCTTGGAAACTGCTGTGAATATTTCTATCAGCACTTAGTGGTGGGTAAGACCAATTTTTATCCTATGGTCTTCAAAGAGCAGCCCCAAAGACTTTTATTAGCTTGAGTCAAACACTTCAGCGACTACACTTTGACCTCTTATACCTCCCAGCCCATCTGACCACCAGAGAAATCACAGAAATATGAGAAAAGCTTTTAGCCCCTGAGTAGCTCAAACAGTGTTCCTTGTCATATGGCATCAGTCCTGTGGACTTCACCATCAGTGGTTCCCTTATACGAAGAGGGCTATTTGGATTACGATATCCACAATCTTTCTAGTGCTTGCATTAAACAATCCTCTATCTTCTTGTGCTCTGTTAATAGTCTGAATTATATTTGCTTACTTTTATTTGGATGCAACCTACGAGTCCTGTCTGGCTGTTGAACAGACTTCTCCCAGACAAGTTTGAAATCCATTTGACAGTTCTTTGCCCATATGTGCTCTCTCAGATTTGCCTCCTAAAAATCACACTACTAGACAGTTGCTCAGAAATCAACACGTGTTCCCCTCAGATATGACAAGTACTGTTAGCCTGTGAGTTCAGCTATTTTAACATAGTCAGATGCTACAAACATGAGTCTAGTATAAAACAGCATTTAAGCAGCTAGAAACCCACTATTGGTAACAAAATGGTAGTTTACCAAGGTAGATAATGGACTGCATAGCAGATAATGACCTGGAAAAAGAAAAAAAAAAAAAAAAAAAAAGCTACCTCTGCATTGAGTTAATGTACAGTGGTAGGGTCATAGTGACCCACAGAACTGTATTAATTCAGTCTTGGGGCATACAAGGAAGTGATAAATTAGACACTAAGGGTTGAATTTAATGTTACGAGGGAGACATTTTGATCATTTTCTTTCCTTCTACCAGCACTTGTTTCATTCCCATCTCCTTTTCTTTTTTCCTTTTTTTTTTTTTTTTTTTTTTTCCCCCACTGGTGGAGATGCATTTCCACAGCATGCAGCCTTTCCTTACTGATAAATTTTTCTTCTGTCATCAAGGTGAAAGCCTTGGAAGGGATGGTATTAATGGAGAACACTAACTTACTCTTCAGGAACTGTCTCAGCACAGGACCGATGCAGCTTCAGAGTGAAGCCACATGACAGCTTTCTAATGAGCAATGAAAGTTTGGGAGGGCTGCAGCCTCAACGGCTTCTAATCAACCAAATGTGGCTATCACTGATTTCCTTCACTGTATCTCTAATTGCCCTAAGCCAGAGTCCTGTTGAGCAAAAAAAAAGAGAGAGGTGCAAAAACTGTGGTGTGTGAAAGGAAAAAAGAGGGAGCAGTGCAAAGATGGGAGTAAAGGATCAGGAGAGAGAGGTCAAAAGAGATTTATTCAGCATTTCCTTGACTGGCTCATCCACAAACTGAATCACAGAAGCATGAAAGTAGATGTATTGAATCTCAAAGGAAATAAAAGAAGTGGAAAATTAACTACAGATGAAAAAAAAATAGCTGTGTCCAGGGATTCCTGCATATCGACTCTGAGCTCCTTCTTATCAGCTTAGAATAGAAAAGGCCAGGAGACCTGGGAGGAAAGGTCAAACATGGAGAGAAAACATAGGCAAGTTAAAAATGAGAACTAACATGGAAATCAAGCCAAAGGAGCAGGACAGAAGAGAACTGATCGCAGTTCCAAAGATTTGATTGCACTGTCTTGAGTAGTATTTCACAATTTCAGCATTGTGGATAGATGTTGAGTTACGTCTTAGGCTTACAAAAGCCACCCCACTTTTGGCCTTTCCCTCCCCATTTGCCAGCTGGCAAGGAGGCTGGGCTGGGGAAATCTTGCACAACAGCAGCTTCCACCATCTGCACCAGGTTCACAAAGAAGCCACCTGTGAGCTGCCATGTGCCAGGTCTGAACTGACCTCAGGAGCTCTTCCCTGCTGGCTACTAATGGCTTGGACACTTTGTGCACAGGAAGTAGTAAATATGCAGGACTTTGAAGACCATCTCCCAGTGGAAGAAAGATTGGTGGAACTTGGGCATATGTCAAATAAATTGCTTCCCCCACACATTATACACCAGTCACACTCACAGTGTGCAAGAATATCTCGTCTTTTGAAATCTTCACTCAGCCCCAAGGCCTGGCTCCCAAGCAGTATCTGTGACCCCTAAATTGTCTTCATCTGGCAAACTATCCATCTACTCAGTCTTTCTTGAGTCATTCTAGCCAAAACAACAGCAACATAATCTTTTCCAAAGACTGAACATTTGCTCACACGCTCAGTCAGGGCCAAGAAGGATATACATAACATCACCACCCGAAGACACAGTGATGACATAATTTAATAATAGCTGTGCAAATGCAGAGTAAATGACAACCTCTTACAAAAAGAGCTAATGGCCCTAAAGACAAGAATAAAATAAAAAGTACATTGGGGAAAGCAGGACAGATGGGTTAGCAAACATAATAGGATGTGCATAATTCTCAGCTACTCAGGAACAGTAATCACAAATCACCACCTGCCCAGCTACTATCAGATGGCAGGTTTGCCTCTTCACATTCAACAAATCTGTTTCCTGTGCATGCATCACAACCAGCTTTGGTGAATTCACTTACCAAAGTAAGTTTTTACAGGCCCCACACAGGGAAGCTCAGCTCTGGGAGAAGGAACATAAGTTTACACCTTCCTGTACAACAAATTATTTACTATGCTCAGAGCAGATACATCTGCGTAAAGCAGCTGAAACAAGGAGGCATTTAACATATCAGTGCACCTCATTTTGGCTTGCAGAAACCCACTGTATATGAGGATATTTTGGAAGCTTGACTTTGAAACTGCAATTGAGTACTGCAAGCCTTGTTGTTCAGAACTGTATTTCACATACAGGTTGAGAGTACCTGTTATCACGGCACCAAAAAAAAATTAAACGTGCAAGCCTGTAGTCTCACTGGAGCTCTCACATCACAAAACAGAGCCTTTGAGAAGAATATGTATGTAATGTTTTTAAGCAGCATAAAAATTCTGCTTGTGAGGCACTGATTGAATTTAGGTAAGATATAATAAACATTCTTGAATTAAAAAGAATGGTGGGTTAAAATGGGAAGAAATCTCAGAAAAGTCTGACACATTTTTGGCAATGGTTGAAATTATGCTACTAGTTTTTAAAATTCATCCAGTCTCAAAAAAGAAAAAAAAGAGTTAATACCCTCCCTACAAGTAAACTTTCTTCTGTAGTCTGGGATAGAAAAAGGTACTTCTGGTCAATAGAATCCAGCATTTTTTATTCACCTTATTTTTTGTCCAACCATCAAATTGAAAAATCCATTATTCACACAACTCAGTCTGAAATAAATAAAAGAGCAAACCAGCTGTGGACTCTTTAGCTTTTGAATTAAAATGTCAGCCTATGGGAGACATGGTGGAATGTTTCATTGCTGGAAAATTACGTAGTATATAATCCTATAATTATAACCAAACCTTTAGCAGTAGTCTCAGTTACCTATAGAAATCGTTGGCTTTCAGGCATCCACGTACAAAGCTGAACTCCCTATAGAGCATTAAGGGTATGCATGGTTAGCAGCAGGTCTGTGAGACTAGGGTTGTTGGATTTCCTTGATGTAAAAAGGGAAAACGTCTGACAGTGAGGAGGCAGCTAGTAACTCTGCGAGCTTTGGTCATGGGATGATCACACTGCTGGCTTATCCCTAAAGAACAGAGAGGGAGGTCTTTTTAGAAAAAGAAAGAGCAAAGATAGGCAACTGCTTATTTCCCAGCTAAGCACATGATTTACTGGGGATACATGGGATATGGGGTTCAGGTGGCATTTTAAGGACTTCCTGCAGTGGTGACACATCTCTATTACAGTGACCCCCTTCCCTGGTGAGCAGGGGCTCAGTCAAATGCACAGGAGCAAAGAAGCTGCATGGTTGAGAGCCTGATCTAATTTGCCTCTCCTTTCCCAGCTGTTCTCATGTTCCTGCTACCTGGGAGCAGTGAGCAGAATTGCCAACCAGCCCAGAGCTGCATTCTCCACCAGGCAGGCAGAGGACAACATGTTCAAAGTGGAGATGTAGGTTCCTCCCAGCTTTCCAGCAATTAACTGCCAGTTGCCTTCTTCCCTCCCTTCCTCCACAGGGTTCTGCCCAGCTGCATTTAGCCCTGCTCAAGGAGCTGGTTGGGTGGCACTTCTCTTTAAGCCCACACTGACCAGAGGGGAACAGGAGGAATTTCTTCAGGTTTGCTTGCTTCCTCAACCACTTGGCTGTAGCAATTTCTTGTTATCATTGCCCATGAGCCTGAACCCACAGAAATAAGGAAAGTGGAAGCTATTTTCTGCTGTTGTTTTGAATTTGAAGTAGAGCAGAGGCTGGATTTCTTTCTCAGGGCACTACAGGGTCACAAACGGTGCATAGACAGCACAATCACTTATCTCTCCCCAAGGCATTGCATGCAAGAAAGGAAAAGAGACACGCAGCTCCGGCCAGGGTTCATTGCTCTTGGCAAACTACAGTGGTATCCCAGAGGTGAGCAGCTTCCTGAGCCAGCCTGATGGGAGGTACCAGCCCAGAGGTGAAATGCTCCATGACTTTGGCAAGCGTGCACTGGGCAGGACAGCCACAGACCTGTGGCTAAGCAAATTCAGATCAGCAGTGCTTTACAGCAAGGGTAATTACCTCCTGGGACAACTTGCCAAGGCTTCTAGGAGGCTTCCTTGCAGAAATTCCTTCAAATAAAGGTTATTCTGGGCTGTACTCCCCATTCAAGAGGAGAAGCTGAAGATAGAAGATTTAAACTCTACTACAATCCCAGAATTAGGCCTTCCTGCCTCATCTAAATCTGACAACCTAGGTATCTAAGTCAACTTAGTTCTCTTCTCACAAAAAAAAAAAGGTAAAGCAAAGCAAAACAAAGCATCCTCATAGCTCCTCTTCCACTTGAAAACCTGATATTACTCCACATAGGAGGTAGAAGACTTAAGACCCGATCTCCTTTCTGTACGACTTCATCTCCTTTCTTCTGGGTGTTGATAATTTGTATTACAGAGCTGAATGTTGTCACAGGCTGGCCACTGCAAAGAGCTCTGCGGCTTCTAGTGCAGAGCAAGGGTTCAGGGCACACTTCTGGAGCGTCCAGCTATTCCTTAATAAATATGACCCCTTTGATACTATAAAGAGCAAGAACAGAATGAGGCTGATGACCTCCAGCATGCCTTCTAGTCTGGCCGGTTCTCGGTGATCTAACCAGGGAGTTACAGTAGGGTGAAGAGGAAGGGGATTTCCCAAACTCTCTTATTGATTTCTACTTTATGCATAATTAAGAGTTTGCCAGCACTGGAATGCATTTATGCAGTAAACAAAACAGCTTCGTATAATACATATACACAGGGTCACATATTGCCTGGTCACATATTGCATTCTTCCAGTGGGGGGAGAAAGTCTGCACTCCAGAATGGGGAGGATGTGAACCCCCATATAGGGATTCAGAAACAATAAATGGTTATATATCATACATGGGAAATACATGTTGGCGGATTTGAACCCACATAGATCTTGCCAGTTACTCTGCAGCATACAGCATCACCTGCTGCTGGGATTGGTACGCAATTAGGCATGATTAGGTGCTTGCTTAGAGGGAGTCCTCTGAGCATGAACCAATCTCCCTGCTTAAGTCCTTCAGGCAAGATAAGTAGGTAAATGCCTCCCTTACAAAGCCCATGAGGATTCAAACAACTGGTGTTCTGAACATCAGCACTATCCATCACAGCTTGGAGGGTTCTGCAGGAGTCTCTCTGCTCATTTAACTCCACCTGCTCGTAACTAGCTATCAAAATCTGTTACTCACAATCAGAAATTGAGAAGACTTTGCCTGTGAAAATTCCAGCCCTGAGAGGATTAGGGCAACTCCATAGTTAGCTAAAACGTGAAAATCAAGTTTTGGCATAAGGGACCTGTGCTTCAACTTCTCATAGCCAAACCAATATACCACATATATCACTGGAATATCTGGCAAGAATGAAGATAGCCAGGGTCTGTGTGCCCCACATAAACTGCTTTGAAATCCAGAGAAATCAGTCACTGCATGAAACACTGACCTACTAAAAGAGAAGCATACATCACTAAAGGTTTTTTTTCATTTTTTCATTCACTGCTTCCTCTCAGGGATCTGGAGTTGGGTTTCACATAAGACATGCTCTCAAGTGAAGGCTCTTCCAATAGAGCCCTGCAAAGCTGCTGCCGCTACTGTGGTGCTCCTTGGGAAACCATTCTTCCATCTCCCCTATGTTTTTGGAAAGAAAACTTCCTCTGTCCCTTTGACCACCAGAGTAGTTGGTCCCACCTCAGTCTTCCTCTTGCCTCTGCTAGCAGGCTTGACAGGAGGGCTACGTCTTCCCACCCTCAGCTGCCTGCTCTGAGGGAAGGAAACTCATCCAGATGGATTTCAGCAGTTCTCATGAGTATTTTATGGTCTTTTACTGATTTACAGCCAGTTCAGCATTCTTGTAAATGGCCATAAATTGGATTGAAGTCATAAATCATAACCAAAGAGAGACACAGTCTCTGAGTCCCAGCTCAGGCTAAGCCAGCCTCTGTGAATACAGGGAAGAAACCTGCTCCCTTGATCAATATGCACAGCTCGCATTACGTAGCTGGTCCTCAGGGTCCCACCCACATTTGCCTTCCACAAGATTATAACAAGGATTCATGTGTGCAATGTGCTAAAAATCTCTTCCTTCCAACAGTCTGGCAAAGCTAGCTCTAGTGCAGAGATTGCCCCATTGCATTGGGGGTCAGAGTGCCCCACAGCCTTTGCTGTATTTGCTTCCCCCCCACAACCTGGGGGGCAGACTAGCACTGTTCATGTCATGCTCAAGAGCCCCTCACTGGGATCAGACAGTAGATTTTCTTCACCCCACATGCTACCTTTTGAAGACAACTGCTTGCTTTTGCTGGGGAACTAAGTACAGAGTTGCAGATTACTCTTTTGAAACACCTGATTCATGTGACATGCTTAACTGAGAGTTGAAATACTTTGCTTTCCACTCCACAAGCTTGGCACCTAAAACCTAGGTTTTTGTATCTTTCCCTGTTGTTTCCCTAGCTCATTTTTAGAATCTAGCCTGTAAGCATTTTTGAAAGCATCTGACACAGCTGCTGGAAGCTGGACCCTTCATATTTTGGGTAGCTGACTGCATTCCAGAAAAGACAGGCTGCGTGCTTCCTCCTCCTTTACGTAACAACCTAACACAATGCTGGCCCTAAATGATGAAAGGCAGGAGGCACCCGCACACTAACCAGCTCAGTCCCTTACCATGCCTTACAGCCCACCCTTCTCCAAGGCTCCAACATTAAGCAAGCCCAGCTCACTTTTCCCCTGCTAGAACTTTTGTAACCTTGAGGACTGCCAGGTAGGACTGCTTTGAGGACTGCTTTGCTGCCATTCCCAAGACTGAGCACCCGATGAAAATGAATCCACCTGAAGGGGCTGAAAGGACTCCTACCACGTCTAGCTGTAGGGTAGGGAATCATGCCACAGCTACAGCCGGTCGGGCAGTTTGCTTGTTTAGCTAAGTGTAAAAAGCTCCCACAAAAGCCTGTCATCTGCTATGATCTATGTAGGAGTGAGGAACTCAGACAGGGCTGGGTTACATATGCATCAGTGGGACTGAGCAGCACCATGGCCATTGGTTGGCAACCAATACTGCCAACAGTGGCATTGCCCAGGTGGAAGCCAAGGCAAGTCCAGTTCAGCTGGGTGATTGACCCCCTCCTCAGGTCTTCTTAGTTCACTTTTGCCTACATTTATTTCTTATTTAGCCTGACTGATTGGCTTAGGCTTATATGTCCATTAAAAAGGTATCCTTATACTTTGCTCTCTGTGTATTCTCTGTGTTTAAAAAAAAGTCACTGGTCAGTTGCCACTATGAAGGAGGATAACCTGACTATACCCTAAACAGAATGCTAAAGATATAAACTACTACTGATAATGTTGTTATCTGATAATCTGGAAGAGAGGATGAACAGCTTGGTCATTCAGATTTTCATTAATTAATCATCTTACTGCTATTTTGTGTTCCCCCTGTTTGCTTGTATCTATTTCTTTTTCCTCCTTGTCTTGTTTTTGCTTGTTTATGCATTACTTCCTTTTGTGATAACACCTCAAAGCCCTAGACTGGGACTAGTTTCCCACTGTGCTAGACACAATACAAAACAAAAAGATATTATTATTTGCATATGGGCAGGGTGACTTTTTTCCTTCTCTTGTGTTTTATCCCAGTGGTTTTCAGCATGTACTCCAGGCACTGTTTCTAATGGGATCGGTAAAAGTTATCTAAAAGCAAACCCAGAGCTGGCAGGTTGGAATCACTTTAGAGAGCTTCTGTCTTCTTTACAGGGAAAATAAAATAAAATAAAATAAAATAAAATAAAATAAAATAAAATAAAATAAAATAAAATAAAATAAAATAAACAGATAAAAAATGACAAAAAAATCCCATGTTTTGCTGCAGTACATAATATTATGACTAGTAATAATAATGACAGTAATAATAATGTTGTAACTGACCTATGGTTGTTTGTCAAGACACTGAGGAAGACTCAAGTAAAAACTTGAACATTTGTATCAATATCAGCCTCATATTCTTAACAAAACATGTCCCTTTGAAGTTGCTGAAGTTAAACTGATAAAACTCTAATTCTAATACCAAGTTAAGGTATGGCCAACACATTGATGGTTGAGAACATTTCAGGACATAATGAAAGGAAATAAATATTATTGCTATGATTACTGATTACTCTTATTTTCCATTAGACACACTTACCCTCCTCTCATGAGTTTCTTTTCATGTGTTATTTGCTGGTGCAACACCATCAGCTCATGCCACCATCACCATTGCTTCTTCTTGAAGGGTCTGGAGGCACGTGGCCTGCACGTGCATACCCCAGCACATGCGGCTGGACAACTTGCAGACGTGGGCACAGTGGGTCCCAGAGGTGCAATCCAGGTTCAGTGGCTGTGAAGGCTATGCCACTCTGCCATTTATTGTTTGTCCAAGTGATGGCAACAGATAAGCCCTGAACGTCATGGGGCAGGAACGTGTATTTTTCTTTTGTGTTTGTACAGTGGAGTCCTAGTGCATGGGCTTCTACGTGTTATTTTAACAATAGTATTAATAATAGCAATAACTAAAAGCCATAGGCATAGTGAGAGAGGAGCCAGAGGTATGTGCAACAGCTTAGTTTTGTTAACTGAGCAGGAGAAGGTACTCGCAAAATCCACAAGGTGACACCAAATCATTAAGGTCAACTGAGGTAAAAGGGACTCAAAAATTGAAGGTGTGATGGGAGTTTCTCCATAAATCTCCTGGTTAGGATGTCACCCTCAGGCTGAATTGAAACTTGCAGTGAATTTCTACCCTTAGAAAGAGTTGTCCTTCACTGGGTACTGCTAAATCCTTCCTGTCAGAGAAGATTTATCCATGGGAAATAATTAAAAAACAATTCAGAACTTTCTCTCTCATTGGAATGGATTAAATTGCATTATGTAGCAGGGGTTTTTTTTTGTCTTGCTTTTCCTTTCCCCCAAGGACAGGAGACATCTGTGCTTGCTACAGGGTCTTTCTTCACTTTAAATCTCTTCTTGCTACTTCATATGATATACATTGACCACAGTGCCACAATAATACTTCTAAGCATGGCATCATTTTCAGGAACAAAGTCTCTCCCTGCCTCTTATTCTTCCACATATGGCATCTGAAAAGGCAATGACAAACTATAAATTCACAGCAAGGTTATGGAGTCATTTGACAGAGAGGAGGGAGAAGATGGCTGTTTTTTGATGGTCTTTCCTGTGAACTGTGGAGAAAACAACTGATGCCATTAACAGACCCAGTTAGAAAAACAGGGATATTAGAACAGTATTCAGGGTTGGTCACAGCAAAATACAAATGGGTACTTAAATGTTTGCTGTTTGCCGTTCCCTTCCTTTCTTTCCCTTCTACCCAGCACTATTACACAGCTGGCTGAAAGGTGCCATCAATTCCCTCTGACCCCAGAGCATCCCGTGAGCACCTCAAAGCCTATGTTCCCGGCTCCCTGCCCCCTACTCCTCCAGCGGAATCCCCTTGGCTGCAGCAGAGCTCACAAATGCGGGACAGTAATTTCAGTTATAGCAGGACCACAAGAAGATCTATATAAACTGCCCATGAATGTGGCAGACAGCATCAGCTCAGGAATGAGAGGGCTGTCAGAGCTAAGGCAGGACCTGGCAAACATGATCCCCTCCTCCTGAGCAGGTAATTGCCACCCTCCTCGTCACTCCTTAAAGGATCAGGCCCTCTTTTTCTGATGGAGCGCTGTTTTTTGTATGGCATGTAAAAGTAGAGATTGTTGCAAAAGATATTCATTTCCCCTGGCTCTGTGTTTTGCAATACTTTTTTAATTGGGGTGAATGGAATCAGAATGACAAGTGCAGAGTGATGACTTCGATGCGCTATTTGTCTGGTAGGGAATTTGTAAAATATGTGTTTTTCTGTAGAGTGTGCATGGCTGTAAAGAAGGGCCAGAGTCAGCACAACCTCAGAGCGATGGAGAATAAAGCATTCTAGTTTTGTGGCCATTGATCCGATGACACCGCGGGTAATGGATGGACAAGGTTAGTCTCAGAGTGTCTGATTTTTCTCAAATCATTGCTGGAGTCAGGCATAAGGTTGCTTCACCGTGCAATTCTGTATTTACCGTTATTAGAGTTTCTCATAATCTTCACATTCACTTTGAATTTCCTACGCATTTATTGACTGATGGGTTTGGAAGCTTTTTTTTAGAGAGCATATAATTCTGGAAAGATATTTATACATGATTATTTTTATTTACCTGGATTTTATTAATCTTCTTTGCAGCTTTGGATACATATTTTTACCTGGAGTTTTATAATTGTGCTCCATGTGTTTCAGACTTTCTGTGTGCAGATGGGGAAATAAATGCTATCATTGGGAAAAATATGCCTTTTTGTTAAAGTGCAGTGGTTTGAAGGGGAGGATCAAATCCAGGGTAGAGGAGATTCCTAGGTGGCTAAGCAAGCCTAAGGAGTAAAAAATATGTTCCTGTCCAGTTTGGGGCTGTGCTGCAAGATCAGCTCTTCAATATTTTGTTATGAGGTGCTGCACACATTGCCTCCTTTGAAGAAAGAGCTCTGGTAGGCAGCAGAAAGTAGGAATGTGGCAACTAGGTTGATACTTGCAAAAAGAAGAGAAATACTTCAAAGTACCTGGGCATTCCTGTCGCTCGAGCTGCCACGGAGGGCACCAGCCCCAGATTGTAAAATCCATGCGCAGCTTTGAAGTCTCTTTGAATGCCTTGCTGCAATGCAACTCCCAGATAACCACATTACTAAAATGTGCCCAGTTGCAACCTGCCAGAAGATGGTGTTCTATCCTATCAGACACAGGTCTCAGCACAGTGATCCACGCGTTCATGACTGATTATTGCAGCTAATATCTGGTGAAGAAGCCGGGCACCCTGGGAACGCGCCAGTCGACAAAACACGGTCTCTGGTCTCCCTAGCAACACAGATTATGGTGAGAACACCACACTGCTGCTCCCTCGTTCATACTGGCCACCAGTGAGGACGGAGTCACCTTCAAGGTCTTTGCTCCAGCCCTCCATGCCTGCTGGGCCCAAGGGTTGGGTTGGTGCACGCTGCAGACAGCATTTCATGGGGCCTCAGATCTAGCAAGTGACTGCCAGGAACAGTGAGAGCCACCAGGATGGTTCCTCTCCTCTCTGTGGACAGCTCCCCTTCCCAGCATTGCCTCCATCGATAAGCTTTGTGCACCTACCCACGTGTCTAAGCGCACAGCACACTCGCCTGCCCACTCGCTAAGCACACATGCACACATATGTCTAAACAAAAAAATTACCATATGAACTAATCAGGTTCTTTCATCTACAGGGCTGCAAAAGGAAAAAGACAGCAAGCTTGGTATCTTTGTTTCTGTTTTCTAATATGTGGATCATGCTGATGCGCAGTGCCTCTAGAAGTGCAAGTGCCTAAAGAAACAGGAAAGCGGTTGTGGTCGGGATTACAAGACCTCTGCCCCATAAGGTCCTCTGGGAGCTTCCTACGAGCACTAGCAGAGATGCCCATTGCCATCCTCAGGCAGGCAGCTTGGCTTTCTGTGCACAGCACTGCCTGCGGTTGTGAAACGATACCCCCAAATCAGCTCTCTGCTGAGCTGCTTTAAATCTGTTAGCAGGTCCTGAGGAATGACCCAAAATTCTTCTTCTGAATTTTTAATTAATTCCTTTCTGCTGAGTTCACTCCCCTTTTCTGCTGTGTTTCCATGAACAATCTCACAAATCAGTTTACTGGCAAGGATGTTTGTAGACATGGCAAATTTTAAGTCAGTGTTGCATACGATCTGCGGAAAGTGCATTTTGAACGTGTTATCGCAGGTCTCTTCACCAGCTCCACTAAAAACATTTCTCTGAGGAATGATGCTCAAAACACAGACTCATTATTGTACCCCAATCACCCTGACACCCAAAAGGAGAAAAGCAATAGCAAGTAAAGCCTTTAAGATCCTTTCTTTAGCACTCTTCTGATCATAAGAGCAGCTGTATTGGATCCGACCACAGCTCAGCCTACCCCAGTAGATTATCTCCAGAAACAGCCTGATGCAGAAATCCAAGGAAATACGGAAGCAGAGCAGCTACTTCCAGAAAGTCAAGCATGCCATAGTCATAAACACATCAGGGACTTACTGCTATTGATATCAAAGGAGGTGTTCAAATTAAAAGATAAGTGGGATAATATGTGGCTCATCATGCAAACAAGTTCATTGATCTGCTGACCTCATGTAAGTCAAGAAATATACACATGCTGTGATATACAATAATTTTCATGGGCAATATCAAATAATCTGTTCAATTCTCATAATCACCTCTTCTCAACTCGTATCTCAATTTCTTTTTTTTTCTGAAAACCCTGAGTGAAAAACAACAACAAAAAGATCACAAATAATTGGACAATGCAGCTTTACCATGAACATTGGCTTGAAGAGAAGTCCATTTAGCATGAACTTGAAGAGAAGATCACCTTGGATGAAGCCAGTCAGGTTCAAATGGAAACTGCATGCTTTCTATGAAAGAGCAGAGATGATTAGCCCACCTGAAGGAGAGGCTTAGCCATGTTTTAATGTCTGTAGATCAAGTACAGACCTCTTTCAAAAAGTTTCTCATTAGTTAAACGCAAATTATGTTCTAGTTAAAAGACAAATTATTGGGCTCAGTCCAGGGGTAACTGGGTGAAAATTAATGGCGTGTGATACTTGGAAGGTCAAAACAGATGATCTAACAGTCCCTTCAGCCTTCAACTCCATGAATCTATGAATGTACAATGAACACACGGTTTATTATAAAGAGTGGTGCATAGCCTCTGCTGATATAAATTGACATTTGCACCAATTTACACTTGATAAGCATCTGGCCTGGCTTGCTCAGCTATGCGCTCTGGCATGGGACATAGTCAAAATTAAGACTAACAAGTGACTGTAGCATGTCAGAGTCTGTAGAGCCAGACAGTGAGTGAAGAGTGCAGGAAGCTCACCCGTGCACAGTGGCCTTGACGGAAAGAGCCTTCATCTCATGCACAAGCTGTTCCTCATGTTAGCTGAAGGAAGGAGATCCCCCAGGAGGTATTCGGCAGGCTTTGCTGTGAAGGTAGCTTCTCTGGGATATGCGAGACTCTGGCAAGCTTTCCTGGCAGTTTCTCCCAAAGCTGCCAACTCACCACAACATCCCATTTCCCTACCTAGTACCAACTCCGGACATACCTCTTTCGGGTGTATTTACTAGTAGTTTTTATCCCGAGTTTTGTAATTGACAGCAACTGGTTTTCTTACGCCCTGCCATCAGGTTAGGGATGTGACGGTGAACATCTTCTTTCTTATTTTCTGAAAACTCCTCTCGAAGGGAAAATTCAGGTTACTCTCAATTTCTGCCTGTTTCCACTTGTCTTCCCATGTATCAGGCTGCTAGTGCTTTCCTGTTCCTGAAACACCTTTCAAGTATGTGCGGGTTATCATGCTCACAGTGGTTGCTGTTTAACCAATCTCTCCAGATTTTATCCTTTTAATCTTGCTTTCTGAATCAATTCCACCACTCCCTTGATCATTTCAGTTGCTCTCCTTTGAACAGCTCCTGTTTGTCAATAACTCTTCCTAATGACTCATGTGGAACAGGAAAATATGTGAAACTTCAAGGCATAAAAAAATATGCACAAGCCGCACCGGATCCAGGGGACTGGTAAGCAGATGCTGCAGCTCTGCCTCTGCACTAATGAAGGGGCAGCCTTGCGGGGGGGTTGCAAACACTGCATGCCCTGTCCATCCCCACGCTCAGCCTGTGGGACAGCAGGAGCGCTAGCAGTGTGCACCTGTGAATGTGCTGGTTGTGCTTAAGCACGCAGGGCCTGGAGGCCGCGCTCCAGCCTCGTTAGAAGATGTGCAAGAGATCTCTGCGTGTGCAATAAGCTCGTCTGGCTAGGGCGGCCTCAGGGCTTGCAGGGACAGCCGCTGCAGCTGTATCACCAAAGCCAGTTTACACACGGCGTGCATATGAGAGCGATGAACGTGACATGAGGTCATTTACTGCAGCCATAACCAAATCCCACATGGTACATATACATTCTGCCCATAGGTGAGGTGAGAAGTGATGCTGGAATATAACATCATGGAGAAGACAGTCATTTAGTCAGGCGTTCTCTAAAATATGGAAATCCAGCCCAAATTATAGTAATAGAAGAGATTTTAAAGTGCAGCAGGGGAGATATAAAATAGAGATTAAGGAGGGTATAAGGAGCTTTGCTGAACAAATCATACCATGGCAAATCCATGCCCAGGCTCTGTGGGTACCTGGCTTCCTCCTGGGAGCAAAACAGCGTGGCTCTTTCCAGCGAGCAGGCGGGAGGTGACTACAAGGGGGAGCTCGGGGCAGGGAGCCGGCCCTGCCGCAGCGTGGGAGCACGCTGCCATGCGGCCGGCAGAGGCAGTGTGCATGGCAGAGCACCGCAGATGCGCGCAGCTTCCCTACTCCTCTCACAAAGTTCCTCAGCACAGGCTCCAGGACTCAAGCTGATGCTTAGGGCTACAGGCTCTGCCTATAAAGAACACAAAAATGACACAGTAGGGCTAGTGATACCACTGTGGCTTGAAAACCATGTGCAAAGGAGGCCAAATATAACTTATTTTCCAAATGCAACATTTTTTTTTAACTGCATCAAATTTTAGCATTGTGCAAAAAGCTTGTTACAGACTGCAAACCCCGTAGAAACAAAGAGAACAAGAACCAGAAGCAACTGCCTCCCACGGGAGCACATTACCACGCACCAGCTGATGCACAGTAACTTGTCCATCTGTAGAAAGGCAGCATGCCATGGGGCCTGGGAAATGCCTGATAACCAAAAGAATTGGGGAAAAAGGGGACAGTGGGGTCCTGATTCAGAGGATGATGTAGGGTTTAGGCTGCTCAGGTGCTCTTGCAAGTCCTATTCCTTCATGGACCTGATCCAAGTCCTACTCAAGCCCGTAGTGTATGCCAGGCTTTCAGTCATTCCCTACACACAGTGGAGAGCCGTGCATGTCATTCATTACATAAGTGACCCTCTGGACTTGATAATACGAAGCGGCATGCCAAGCTGCTGCTGGGCATGTGTGCAGCAGCTGCGAGGGTCAGCGACGAGACCTTTGTGTCCGTAACACAGAAGGGACATGCTGCAGGCCTGATGTTCCTCTCATGACATCCACAGCTTGGCCACATGTTGTTCTGTCCTGGGGCTGGGTATATCTCTGCACTTTGCAGCTGAAAACAGCTCCTTGCAGCAGCAGCCCTGACTGTTCATGGTGGGGGAACAAGACACTCCTTCCTGCCATGCAGAAAAGGAGGACCTTGGGGACCTTGCCTTCTTCAGTCACACTGGTGGAAATCAGGTCTGCTTTTGTGTGTGTGCTGTTTCATGACCCAGCCCTAATAGGACTCTGCCCAGCAGTTTTCTCAAACAAGGTCGTGGGAAGGCACTGCTTTGTAAAAGTGACCAAGTGGTACATGGCTATCAGTACTGACGTTAGGGTCTGCTGGGCTAATCTGAAGTCTGAAGTTAGAGTGCTGAGGTGCTGATAGCATACACAAAGTTAAGTTTTTTTGCCCCCAAGGTAGCTGAAAAGGTGGGAGAACTACAACCAGTTCACCAAACCCAGCCGCTGGCCTATACAACTTCCTGCTTAGTCCATGTCACAATGGGACCTGGGATGTGGAAACCACCAAATTTCTTTCCTTTGGACCTTGTCACCTTTTGGTGTGAGAGGAGATAGTGACTCTTCAATGTCTGCAGTTCCTGCCTGAGAAGAATCAGAAGCACAAGATGATGTAGCAGGCAAAGACGTGACCTTTGAGGTGGCTTAGGCGTCTGTGAATGCCCAAGGATCTGTGAGCTCCTAACCAAAACAGGCAGTGCTCATGTAAACAGCTTTTTGTACCAAAGACCTATGAGACTTAGAGGCCAGGACTCAGTGGGCATTATCACAACCCGAAGGTAAGGCTGATCCAGTTACAGAATGGAAAGTCTTACCTCAGAACAGGGAGAAAAGCATCAAAAAAATCATTAATGGTGTAGTTAGCTTCTAGATAAGTCTAACATGGTAGAGAGAAACCCGGCTGCCAGTTTCTGTGAGTGTAACTCGTGCTTCTTCAGTCTATTAGGATTCTGGGGAAGAGTTAATGAAATTCTGAACTGAAGAGAAGGGATGGGGAGAGGGGGGGATATAATTTATTTAAACTTTTCAAAAGGCTTTTGATAAAGTCTTTCACAAGAGGCTATTAAAGAAATTTGTTACCCGTAGGGTGGGAGGTAAAGTCCTGACATGGATTAAAACACAGATAAGAGGTAAGAAACAAAGGAAAGGAATAATCGGCCAATTCTCTGCATGAAAGGAGGTTAATAGCAAGATGCTCCAGGGATCAGCGTCAGGACCAGGGATGTTCAATATGTTTATTAACGATCTAAGAGAAAGAGGCGAACAACAGAGATGCAAAATTTTGCTGATGGCACAGTTTACTTCTTGCAGGCAATTTATTGGCTGCGTTTGACTCTCTTCTTGTGTTCATGGCTTGTCTATATACAGATCACAAGTTTTACTAATAGGCCTATAAATATAATTGGAAGTTTGGCTCACGCTGGTGAGCAGACTGAGACTGATTGCAGGAGGAGACCTACGGGTGCTGTGCATCAGCCTCGGGATGGATGCAGAGATGCGAAACAAGAGCTCTCCTGCTCAATGCTGGCCCCTCCATCAGTTTTGTAAAGTGCCGCTTCCTGTGACTGCCTGCTTCCCGCACCACTGCCTGCTAATGCACAAGAACATCGGTGCATACACAGCATTAGTACACTCTGCCATACCATGGTCCTGGTATTTCATACTTAGCTTCCTGAACGGCGTGAATCTGCTCTATGTTCATCTGATATCATGGTCCTTTTGCCACCCACCCCAAAGCCATTACCCCTGTGTACATATTTTTTGGAAGCCTGCCCACATGCATACACCCTTTTCAGTAACTGCATTACTGCTGCAGTCTTCAGTCCTGATTTGGCAGGTCCTTCCCTATTCTGCCAAGCGCTTTGCAGCAGGCTTGAGGAGCTAAGTGTGTCCTTCATCACATTGTCATCCTCCTGCCCCAGATGCTGTCCTACTGCTGTGGTCCACATCCTGACCTGTGCAAAGCCGCTTTCCATGCTGCCTTCACCAGATGGCCTCCAAGGCGCTCCTAGTCACTATTCATCACACTGACTGCAACACACAACCTCTAGCAAGGTAGTTACTATAGACAAGTGAAAAGTCCTCCTTCGCAGTCATTGCTGCCTCGTCAGTTTGTTACACTTGCCGTATTAAAGTCATTACTGCCAGGCAGGCCTGGAGAAATGCTTTATGTTGTGACTCTCCTCTAAGGTTTGCCACCTCCTGTTTCACTCAGTTGAGGTCTCTACCTCAGAGTACTTCAGTGCATGCTTAAAGCTGCCTGTATTTGCACCTTTTGCCAAACAAAAAATGTCTTAGAAACACTATTAGAAAAAAAAAATGCATATTCAAGTGTTTAGTTGGAGCATTAATGAAAAAATTGGCTCTGCTGATTACCCACTTTTAATGTAAGTTGAAAATAGTGATTTTTTTTTCCCTGTGAAGACCAAATTTGATAATTTGACATTATCTGATGCCAGTCTCCAGCTACCTTTCTGGGCTGGCCAGGCAAGGAGGCAGCAGATCCTGTGCAGCTGCTTCGGTCCAGCCCAGTTTCAGTGTGACACATGAGCATCCGCCAGAGCCAAGCAGCGGGTGTGAAGCTGGTGGTGGCACATTAGTGGCACTATAAGTTTCCTTGGTGCAGAAAGTGTTACTGCTTAGGAAGAAATCCCCAGATGATATCTGTTTTGGCAGCTTCTCCAGTGTGGTGTCTCTGGTGGATCACTCAGGGGTTTACATGCAAGTCTTCTCCGAGCCTACCACCACTTACCTAAGAAGGAAACGAGGAAGGGGAGGACCTTAGGCAGAAGCGCATTCAAACCCAGTCCCAGGGCTAATATAGCTGTCCCCACTCTAATGAAGTTTGGTTTCTGACAGCAGTAATCCTTTCTGCAATCCACCAGCGTTGTCGCTTGACACTTTTCACCAGCTGGCGAGTAGGAAAAAGAGTGCTCTGGTGTCAAGGGAAAATGAGTGGCTGCAGCGTGCAGCCGTGTTGCCGGAGGTTTCATAATGCTGCCTTCAGTCTTTTATATATATATGCAGCCACATATGAACAGAACGGCCTCCATCTCCAAGCTACTCTGCTCTGTCAGAAACAAGCTGGAGCAGCCAGGCGGTTGTTTGACTAATGGCAAGAAGGGAAGGTGCTAAGAAGGCAAATGCAATACGAACTCAGGCTTAGCGCGTTGCAAACAAATTGAGCTGCTGTGCTAAAGTTGTGAGGAAAAGAGATTTTCCTATTACTTATACACGAGTCCTAGACATCGGAGTAACAAGCAAGCTGGAAATGGAAATTCCCATTGATGAGAAGAAATTTGATATAATTGGCATTACTGAAACCTGCAGGGATTAGTCATGTGACTGGAATGTTAAACAGTCTAGTTATAAACATTTAAGGGAAAAAAAGAGTGAATAAAGGCATGGGAGCGATGCTCTGCATATCACTACATTTTTTTAGCTACTTGATTTTTCAGAGCAGAGACTGATCCTTTTGTAAACTAGCAAAACCTTGATGAGGGTTATTGTCAGAGACTATTAAATTAAATAACAGAAAAGTATGTTTCTGTTCCCCTATTTAACATATGGAAATAAAAAGCCCAAATTATTATGGAAGGAGTCTAATCTGGAGGTTTTATGCAGCCAACAGCAAACATCACCAATGCTTCTGAAGAGATATTCATTTTCTACTGTGAAAACATGCTGCATTTGGGTAGAGGTAAAAATCTACTATCTGGGCTCATTAGGAAGGATAAAGAAAAATGAAACGCTAGTCTGGAACCTGCTGGTGGCCCTGGAGGTTAGGTCTCAAGGTAATGAGGGATGTGAGCTGAGATGATAGACAGATGTGGAGCTTGGTGTAAAGGAGCAAAACGCATTTGCTCAAAACAGACTTGTGGAACTTATTCAAGAACGCCTTGTACTGATATGCACAGGTTTGGTAGGAAGTAGCCTGGGAGCCATAAATAAAGACAGAGAAGTATTTAGGACAATTATAAATAGGTTAGAAGAATGATAAACTCCTGGACCGCAAATTGGCATGAGGATATATTCAATGATCCATGGTTAACAGCACGATCAGTGTATGCCTGGTTAATAACAGTGCAGTGAAACATCACTGGGACAAGAAGATGCATGCACCTGCATAAGCTTGCAGGCAGTATTAACAGTAAAAACAGGTATAAAAATGCTAGAATAAGAATTGCTTTTGCATTCGCATGTATCTGCATCCACTCACATGTGCAGGGACACACACAGGCACATACGTATGCCTGTCACACTGATCACCTGGCAGATAGAGCTAATGAAAAGGTCATACACACTGAGTGCTCACTGAAACTTGTTGCAGTAGAAGCTGTAAGCCCCCTGGAGGCAGCTACAGGGACTAGTGATCATGACTCGATCACACTGCGTATGTGGATGATGGTGCCAAGTAATAATATACACATGGGGTCCTCTGAAAGGATGTCAGAAGCAAAATTTATTAGGAGAGAGCATACAAATATATTTATGCATATATATAAAAATTCTCATATATATATATGGGTATGTATATATATTGGAAGTTCTTTTAGCAAAGTTTAGCAGAGGTTTCAGTGGCCACTGTGACAGACACATAAAAGGATGACTTAGGAGAAAACTCAGTGGGACTAAGCAGTGAAAGATAGGGCAGTGTGAAATTCAAAGTGCTTATACACCATGTTGGGGGGGAAATGGAAATAATTACTATTAATTAAAAGATTAAACTTTAAAATACTGGTAAGGGAAACTTGAGATCACTCTGTATTTAAGCCAGTTGCTTTCATACAGACAACAGAAAGAGCAGTAGGCCTGCACTTGGTATGTCCCTCAGCCACCAGAAGCCCAGCCTGAGCTGGAAGGTGGCAGAAAGAGCTTGAAGAGGAACTTGGCTGAATACAAAGGATTTTCTGGAGGAGGAATGAAGATTGCCTGATGTTATTTATTGTTTTTCCATGGACCTGTGCTTTTCCCTCTGTATTCGCCCCAGGAGAAAATATGTGTATGTAAAAGTCATTCAGTGAGAGCTGGGGCATGCCTTGTTCATGCTGTTAGATAACCCTGAAAAGGAAAAGCAAGTAAGCGGGCAGGTGCACAGTGAGGGTGGGGACTTGGGGTCAATCACAGCTGCATCCACAACAAACACATGTGCTTCCAGCAGCAGGGAAGGCAACATGTGCCAAGTCGTCCTCACTCCATCTTCTCCCCTTCCCACAAAATGTCAGCAGCCTGCCAGGCAGCCGAGGTATCAACATGCCTCAGGGAGGCATTAAGGCGAGGATTAAACCCCTGGTTCCGTATCTACCAGCTCCTGCAACCTTTGGAGGAGGTGAGCAAGGGGCCTTGGGGGCATGCCAGGCCTGGAGATGAGGAGAAGCAGCAGGCAGGGAGGGAGAACAAGTGCATAGTCAATGAGACTCCAAGCAGTTGCCTGGGCCTTTGCACTTGGCAGATCCTATCACAGAAGACAACCTGGTGGTGCTATTACCAGTCAGCACTTCTCCTCCTTCACTCTCTTTCCCTTTCATCTAGGGTGCTGCAGTTGCATTTAATGACACAACAGATGTATTCATTTGCATCTTTATACAGATCTCTAAGCTCTACAAATGGGTGGGTGGGCGTGACCCCATTTTCCCAAATTATTCAGCACCTTTCAGTTATACATTTCTCTCTTTCCTTAATGTCTTTTCGAAGCACATGCAAAGCAGCAGCACAGAATTACTCTGCCGTTTTCTCTTGAGAATCTGGGACCTGACGCCAACAGGAGCCACGGAGACCTCCACGCATGGGTGGTCCGCCTTCCTCCTGCAGCACATACACAAGCAGAGGGGGGAAAAGACACAGCTTTACCTAGTATACCCCCATGCTACACAGAGAGGGCTGTGGGGGAAAAATCAGTGAAAAAACAAGTGACACCCTGTCTATTCATTGATGGCGATGACAGTTCTGTTGCTGCCATCAAGAGATCTCTAGTTGCGTTTATGGGATGTGGGTGAGCTAAAATATTTCCCTTTGCTGTCTGGAGGCGGTGTTTATGTGGAGCTGCCTGAAGCCTTTTCCATGCTGATGACTAAGGGAGACACAGCCACCAGCATGGAAGATCTGTTAACGTGCCCAGGTGCTGGTGCGGTCTTCAGAGCTGCAGCAAATGTCCCTGACCCCCCAGCTTCTAAGCTAGACCTTGCATGAGGAAGACATGCCAAAAACATGAAGTCTCTTGTCCCAGCTCTTCCTGCTGCTTGCTTCTTGCTATGGCCAGGTTACTCTGGGGATATGTAATAGTGAGATGCATGCGGATGGCACCCTGTGAGTGCACTGAGAAAGGATGCAACTGCTGTTGGTAGGGATAATCTCTAGTGCAATATATAGGCTATGCTTTGCATATAAAGCTGTGGACACAGTGCAATACTGTCACTGTGCAGAGCCCAGCTGTCAATCAGCAGTGCTTTGCATGGGTGCATTTTCACATAAATACGTATGCTCCCCCTCTAACGGTATTATTACTTTTGATTTGCGTTCCAGTTGTGCCTCAAGACTTTTGCAAGATCATGACCCCACTGTGCTGGGTGCTGAACCAATGTAGGATGAGAGGCTGACCCTGTTCTGCACCGCTTCCAGACTAAGCACACCATACGACCCACAGTTTGGGATGGCAAAGAAAAGGACACTGAGGCACTGGATCAAGCAAGCTAATGGCAAAGCTGGGAGCAGATGCTGGGCTGGTAATGACTTCCTTTGTAGTACTCCTCCCATCAGATTTTTCTGGCATCAGTGGGAAAGGTCTTGCCATTAGATCTTTGTGAGGGGGAAGAAAATAGATGAGACATTTTACAAGGTGGAACTTCCCTCTGATCTATCTTCCCAAATACACCCATGTACAGGAAAGTCAGAGAGTTTACAGATAGAGGAGCGGGAAAAAAAAAAGTGCTTTAAAAGGAGGACATGATCATCAGGATTCTGCATGTGAGTCTCGCTCGCTCACCTTGTGTGCACGTAAATCAGCCGCGACTCCTCCGAAGTCTGAGGAATTACACCCCCTGTAAATCTGACAGGGTGGCCACTCTCATGATTTTACTGTAAGCCTCACACTTGATTGGGAGGCTCTTCCCCTCTCCAAGTCCTGCTTGCTGGAGACGTGTTACAAAAGAAGCTCACCCAACTGTTTTAAAAGGACACACGCATGTATACTCAAATCGGAGGTTTCTTCATTATCCTCCACTAACCCCTCAAACCAGAAGCTGAATGCAAAAAAAAAGCAGTATTTTTACAAATCTTGTGTGCACAGCCCCACTGAGTGTGCAAGAACAACACCCATGGGCTCTTGCAGCACTGTTGGCACTGGAGCTAAGCCGCTACGTCAAGATCATGGTTACTCAGTGGATCTGCGGTGAGCAGAGAAAAGCCAAACACTGCAGATAGCCAGGGTTTCTTTTCAACAGGGTTATGACCCAGTCTAAAACAAGCCAAATGCTACCACACACTCTCAGGCCCTCCTCCCCTATGCATCACTAACCATAGCTGGTGACCAGGGCTACTGATTAATGAAACGTTGGTAAGCTCAAAAGCAGCAGGTCCAGTGCATTGCCCTCCGGTGGCCTTGCACATCATCAGAAAGACCCACACCCATCACCTACACGTTGCAGCTCTGTATCACTCCCTGTAGCTGTTTGTATGGAAATCCAGAAAATTGCTGCCCAGTGCATAGGGCAGCAGGCTGTCTGGATCAATAGAGCTGGGATGTCTGATGCAATTCAGCAGAGCCAGAGCACCTCTTCTGTCTCTCGAGCAAGCTTTTAGGCAGCAAAATTCCCCTTTATTTTGACTGAGACTAGTTTCAATTCTTCTGCATGTGCTGAGATCAGCTATGTTTGTGTATCTTAATTGCTTTGCAGTCACTCTAACCTGAGCCTAAAAAGGACCTGCTGATGTGCACCTCAAATAAAAACCGCAGGAATGTCCCTATTTATCCCAGTAGCAGCGCCTGGGAAGAAAGCGATCTCAAGGTCTCACTGTGAACAGGCTAGTGAAATTTAATAACAGCAATGGCAGTCAGATTTATGTAACTTTTATGAAATCAATAATACTGGACTCTCCAGAACGACTTGAAGAGAGAGACCCCATACAATTGTAATTAAGCCCAGATGGCAGTGCGCTTTTTTTGCTTGCGAATACTGCTGCAAAGCTGCATTCATTTTAACATGAACAGCAGTTGCCTTGAACTTACTGCCAGTGATGCAAAAATACCATTGTCACTAATCAAGGCTGCTGGTGATGTTATCGGCACTGACCGTCTTTTAACGGGGCAGTGCTTCAGTCTCAGTGCTCTGAAAGAGACAGGTAGGAGGCAAGATAGCATTTGCAGCATAAAAACCTATAAAGCATCACCTGTAATGTACAGACTGTGCAGGAGACCTTCCCTCACTGCATCTTCTTGTCTTTTCCCTTCTTTGGTGTCCCACACCCCAGCCGTCTCCTGCCCTCTACCACGGGCCCCAACAAGGAACTTGAAAAGACAGAAGTTTGGGGCTGAGACCTATCCAAGGTGAAGAGCAGGTCATAAAACCCAATCGCTAGACAAAACACGGTCTTAGATGACTGAGAAAGGACTGGAGGGAAAAGCGTGGTTGCCTGTTCTTTTTTTCCATTCTCTCTTAACTGGATATTTTGTTTTTCTATTTGTTAAAAGGAACACAGAGGTAGACAGGAGGATGTCATAAAGCTGTCATCAGGCTTTTTCCCCACTTATTTTTTGAAATTTGAAATGACATCGAAAGTTTAAAATTTGAAGAAAAGAATTGTTCACAGAACTATCTGTACACCTCTGTCACAATCTTAAAAGGAGGGAGATATTTTTAACAGCCTTAGGGGAAAAAAACATGTTAGGAAAATTCAAAAAAAGCTTGAGTGCTGTTACAACCCAAAAACACTTCTAATCATTGAAGACACTGCCTTTTTAACCTTTGCTGACTTTTTAGCACTCTGCCTGACTTTTAACATCTTGCAAACATGGGGTGTCTGCCTCTGCAAAAGACCCAAGGATGTAATCTCACATGCAACTTGTCTAATGATGGAAGTCTTCACTCCCATGCAGAACTGGCCTCTGAAGGCTCTATAAGCCCTCAGTTATCTAATGCAATGGTCTTCAGTGCATTCAACAATGCTGTTGTGGCAGGGAAACACAAAAAGGTAAGGAAAAAACACCTACTACCTCTAGACCTACATTTTCAATAAAGGAATCTATAACATTCCCAGACGATATTTAGAGGCCCACAAATATGTTTAGGTTTAAAAACAACGGTAGGGTAAGTATATAGACCTGCATGCTAGAGCTGGTAGAAACCATTTACCAAGTTAGAAGTGAATTATGGAAATTTAAGTTAAAGACGACTACTTCTTTTAGACTACCGAGTTTGGTGTTTATTCTATTTTATTTTTAAATTCATCTGCGTCCTCTCTTTCCTTTGGAGCCCTGTCATCTATTCCCTGAATCTCTCCTCTGAATCTCTCTTCACTGTCAAACCTATCATTTTCTACTAGTAGAAAATCTACTGAAAGTAGATTTCTCAGTGAGAAATTATGGTTTTGCTTTAATTGTTTTTATGAAAACTGGTAACTCTAAACTAAAGCCTGGAAAATTCTGAACACGAATGCCAATGAATTAAACTCATTTTGCATGTCTGAGTTCCTTTCAACATCCCCAAAAAATAACATTCCACAAAAAAAAATGCTTTTACTTGGGGGATGGTGACAGAGGTAGATATTTTATTCATTGTCAGTATTTTTTTTTTTTTTTTCCTGCTTGGTACCACACTTGTTCGCTTAGTCCTTTTATGTTTACAAACCTGTGGGTTTTTTTGTTAAAAGGTGGCTGTGGTGAGAGAACAAAAAACCCTGTATTTATATTCCAGCTTTCATCAATCATCCTATTAGGTTCTGCTAGTCCATTAGCAGGTTTGTCTCCTGCAAGTCTGCCTGGATGTCCCACTTCTCTGTATAGCTTGTGTGATAGATCCATCTCACGCTCTAAATTTGTCTTGTCTGTTTGGATGATAAGCTTGTAGAGGAAGAGACCATCTGCTCTCCACATTTGTGTGGTGTTGAGTTCACTGATGATGTCTTGTTAGGTGGCCACTACAAATGGCTCTAATCGTTATAATTAATAATAGAAAATAATGATTTGGATTGAGTATCAAGGCTTCATTCATCTGTTAGGATTTTTTTCTTCAAAATGTTAAAGAATATTTTTAATAATTATTATTTTATTTGAAAGATATATATGTTATACATAAAGTTTAAAAGCAACACATAAATTAAGGAGAAGAATTAAAAATACCCTCCTTAAAAAGAGAAAATTATTCTTTTTCCAGTTTCTTCTCCTAGCATTCATAGGCTTCTCTAATAGCTTTACTGGACGTTGGTTTATATATGTCATCAGGCGGGCAAAGTTGAAAATGCTGCCTAAAGTCAACATGGATTAGGAGTACGCAAAATAGGGAAATAGGAGCACAGAATGCCTTTTAAGTGGAATTGCAGCTGAAACAAAAACGCAGTCATCTTCCTTCTTCCCTGAGTGCTCAGCAGAGCTGGAGTACTTGGCTTTAACGATCTTTTCCAGCAAGACTGTAGCAGAACTCAGATCCCAGAAGATGAAGGATTTTTTCTTACCTCTTCCACACAAAATTCTAGGTTAATAGCACCATCTTCACTCTTTCTTCATCGCACACCTGTTTAAAAGGTACAAACTTATTCCAATATGCCAGCCTGACAGGGCTTAGATGGGGAAAGATCAATATTTTATGGCCTCAGTAAGCGACTGCCTTTATGGCTTCAGCTGCTTTTAGGATTTGCTCCGTCTCACGTATACCAGACAGCGAAGCAATAACAGTGTTGACTTGAGTGACTGCTTCTGTGTTTAAAGCAATGATTTCTGGGCACTCCATTTGCATGTCTCCACACTCACTGTAATGCCTTGCTGTCTTTCATCGGGCAGGCCCAGTTCACAAGTCCATAGAGTAGCCTAAGAAATAGGAGGACACACATTTTGCATGTGGACATGCACCCATTCACGCTGATGCTGTGATGATCACATCGCAGTCCCTGAGGGGTCATGGGTGAAGGCAGACTGGTCAAGCACAGCACATGCTGTATATCTGCAGATGCCGCTGGGCAACTAGTTGCCTCCAGGAGGTCAGGCCTAGCTCAGGGTCTCTGCTCTCCTGAAGCACTCCTAGGACCAGAGGGACCAACCTGTTGTTGTTTCCTGCTAGGGAAATCAGAGATGTCAGTGCTCAAGGCATTGTAAGTGGGGAACAGGCAGGAGAAACTGGGCAGTAATAGGTGAGTGTGAACTTGAACTTCTTCAGAGCACCAAGTCATACCACATGATATTCAGCACTAGTATTTCTATTATTGTTTCATTTCTTATATGTCCCTGTTTATTAATACATTTTTATGGCCCTGGTACTCCCATAACTGAAGGCTAGTTGCTTTCTTCCCTGCTCAACACTGTGTTTAATTACGTGCGTAGCCTCAACAGGCTTTCATCCCATTAAAGTCAGAGGGCACGAAACACTGGCTTAAACAGCCTCTGGAAGGTGAACAGGGACCCAGACAATTCCAAGTACAAAACAAATACAAAGAAAGGTTTTGTCTACCAGTAAACAAAACAGAATGAGATTACATTTTTTAAAAAACCTTTTGGCATGTCTGGGGCTCTTCACTATCACTGATGAAGAATAAACAATGCAATTTTTAATTATTGAAGCTCACTAATAAGAATGATGATTATCATCATCATCTGGCCTTGCCATTCCTGCCACCTCTCTAATCAGTGTGTTCTTGCTGCTATTATACATAATTGCAATCCTCCAACTCAAGGTAGGCAGGGAAGTAACCTTTCAGTGTAAATACTTAGCATAACAAGAGTGAGAGCTTCCCAGCTCGGAGCAGAGCTAAGCGAAGTCACGGGCTTCCATTCTTTTTAATTTACCATCTGTTCAGTATGACACAGCCTGCGTCTCTTTAGGGTTTAGTACCCATTTATTATCCAAAAGCCACCTCTGCCTGCTATTAAAATCACGTTGGAGTGATTTAGAGAGGGAATCCGTCCATTTGCCCAAGTGGAAAGATGTGTCATCAGCATAAACCTAAATGCTGCAGCCTTCCTGGACGCCAGGAACTGTGTCACCAGAGCACATGTAGCACATGCCTGCAGCCAACTCCAGCCCTCCTTCTCCTGGCAGAGGTAACTACCACAGTCTTGTCACTACGCATATCCTTTTCTCTCCTCTTCTCTCGTGTTACACACACACTTTTCCATGTTGTCTTTCTCTATCTTTCTCACACAAGAGAGATGACTGTCCGATGCCATCACTCTCCTACCTTCTCTTTCCTTTTTAACTCCAAGCTCTCTGGTCATAACCCTGTGTCTGTTGCGCACGTTTTTGGTCATGCCTCTTTGCTCTCTGCTCTGCTTCCTCAAGCCAGCACTCCCATTACCCTCTCTTCCTCTCCTCTGCCCATTCCCTTTAATTAATCACTCTTTTACATATCTGGAAGTGTAAGCATTCTCCTTGCCCTTCAGTTCCCAAGATACACCTTGTTCCCATGTTCCTCTACTTGGCCTTACTCCATCTCCTCTTTCCACTCCTTTCCAGCTCATTTAGCTCTTCTACCCACGACATTACTTAATAAAGCACAGCCCAGATGATGGTAATTTCCATTCCTTCCTCAGGCCCCTGGGGCAACTCTGAAATCTCCCATGGGTGCCACAACAAGGATGTCACTTTAAAAATGGATGACTGTTACACTGAGCAAGAGATTTTACACCATCTCCACAAATTGGACGCAACAATGTCCCCTCCGCCTCCATAGCTGCTGCCCGTGATTTTACCACTTCCAATTAACTAAGCAACCCACAGCTCTCCACCGGGACCTGGAACAAGCAGGAGCAGATAGATAGAAAACAAGTAGAGGAGACCACAGCACTAAGATGCAAGGCAGCCTGGCCCCAGAGAAGGGCAAGACCATGGGGAGCACTGCAGGTCCCTGCAGAGCCAAGGTTGTGCAGAGCCCTCTGCACAACAGGGGCTGGCAATGCCAGCAGGAGCACAGGTGTCTGGCTAGCCATCTGTCTCTCTAAGAGAGGTATTTTGGCTCACTAAATATTTAGGACCTCTGTTGGTTTGTTGAGACAACATCCATTTTCTTCGCTGGCTTGATACATGTACACTATGCTTTCCTGTGGAGGGTGGAAGATGAATGCATTCATTGCTCCGACTTCAAACATTTTAGTGAAAACCTCAGCATCGTGGATGTGTGTCCTTGCTTACTGATATTTTTTCTTAACTAATTTACCTGTTAGACTAAAGTAGCGTGAGGGAGGAAAGGAGAAACAAGATGAGGGAAAAAAATGAATATGTTCTCACCAAGAATTCAACGTGAATTCCTCCCCTCTATTTTGAATCAATGTTTCAAAATCAAAAACTCAATTTTTGTTCTAGTCTTAAATGCTTTTCAGTACTCTTCCCCCACGTCCCCTCCCAACCATTAGGTTGCAATATATGTTTGTTTTTCCTTTTTTAAAAGAACAATAGTCTGAAAATGAAATGACCTGTTAAGACTTTTTAATATTTCACTTTGAAATAGTGATTTGAAATGGATTTGTAATGTCCTGGGAGGGAGGGAGGGAGGATGGAGAATGCCTGACTCCTGGAGGGCTGATAGAAGGATGCTGAAGTACCAGTGCTTCTGAATGAGAACATCTCTTGTTCCTGGCACCTTTTTAGCTTGGGTAGGCAGACAGGCATCTTCCCCACAGGAAAGAAAGGTGTAGGAGGCATCCTGTGTCCTTCACAGTAGCTATCCTCATCCAAAGAGACTTCTCTGAGCTGCAGGAATGGAGAGAACAGGAAATAGTGTCACGATATGAATAAGGTATGACCCTGAAAGAGAAGTACAATGAGGGAAGCATAACCCCTTTACCTGTCACACATGTCCTGTCAGCCAAGGACACATGGGACAGTGACCCCAGTTCTCTCTCCTCCAGTCATTCCACCTAACCCCACAAGATCTTCCTGAATACTACTGAGATGGAAATTGTCCTGTTTAGAGATCAAAGCCATGCTGCTGGAGAGAGAAATACCAAAATGTTCATGCACACAATTGAGGCCACAGCTGATCCCAAGCCAGGTCTATCCCATTTATCCAGACAGAGCATGCCTCCTCCTGCAAGCGGAGGAGGTGCTAGGCTGTACTTCCCTTTTGCTCCAACAGAATAACTAGGCTGCAGGAATTTGGGATTAAAAAGACTCACAGGTCACTTACTTAAGACTGCCCAGTGACTTGTCACTCTAGACAATGAAAAATCTCTGCCTTGGCTCTGTTCTTGCAAGTCTGACAGCATGTCTCACAGTGAGCCAGGGCACAGCAGCCTAGTGCGGCCACTGTACTACGAGAGAGCAGGTCAAAACAGCACGTGGTGGTAGCCAGCGGGTGGCAGGGCTGGTTCGTGGCGCCTGGAAATGTGAGGGCCTGGTGGTACCATCGATTGGTTCTGCAGCGAAGCGGTGGAGCTGCGTGCAAGGAGGAAACTTGTGCAGAGCCAAGCTTAGCTCTACTCAACACCATCAGTCTTGCACTTTCATGAACACTAAAATAGACTGAAACTCACTCAAAATATGTATTTTAAAAAATGGGAAAGGAAAAGAAAATGTCCGGTTCCTGTAAAATGATCAATAACAGCCAGAGCTAGAGATGACTTTTTCAGCCACAGAGAAACAACTGTTATTGTTGAATTGCTTGGGAACTTTGCCAGTGGACAAAGATAAACTAATAATGTCAAGGAGAGGAGGGGTGAGATTGCTGAAACCTTAGCTACGGTAAGAAGGTTGATGGAAACATTTTCAAGGGGCATGTGGCAGGCCTTGCAGAAAGCAATCAACTCAAAGCAGGCGCCAGGGAAAGCTGGGGTGGGAGAGCAGGCACCTGTGGCACCTCCAAGCATGAGCGTCATGGGGTGGTGCATGGACGGGTCTCAGTGAGGTGGCACCACTGCATCTGCTTGGTGGCCAAGGAGAGGGTGTCTCCTTCCCTGAGCCTCTTCACACAACATTTCACTGCCACATGCTCCTGCAAACTTGCTTCTTGTGCCAAGAAAATGTGAAGCCTGGGAGGGCAGGAGGAGTGCAGGAAGCGCAGGGCAACTGCATGCACCTCCCAAAAGGTGAACCCCAGTATACCTGTCCACCTCACCAAAGCGGGTTTCATCTGGCCACCAGAAAGCATGGCCTTTGAAGCATGGGCTCCTTTACAGTTGCTGTTTTGCTGACTAATAGTTTTGACTGTGAAGCACTCCAGGAAAAACTCGAGCAGTCACAGGGCCATAGTTCCCTGAGTTTTTGCCATTTCATCCTGGACAAATTGTAAATCTCATTCTCTAAAAGAAAGCCCTTTGTATTTTGCAAAGCATGGCACTGAGGGCTCCTTCTCACCACGTAGCTTGGAGCCATGTGACTCCAAGGTATGAATTGGGACCATAGTGTCCACTGTCTGAAACAGAAAGACCTTGGACAGGCTCCAATTTGTGCTTGTGGGAGATAGGCTGTTCTATCTAATTCTGACCTTTTCAAAGTTTCCAAATACTCACTTCCATTACCAAAAGAAAAAGAAATCGCTGCACTGCAATCTTGTGTATTTGCTCAGAAATTCCCAGAATTCAAGGGATGACAAGTAAAACAAAACTAAACTGTCATCTGACTGCAAACTGATGCTTCCTAGCTGCTCATGCTCCAGTGCCCAGCAGTGGGTTTAATTATCCATGCCTCAACCTCATATACTTTTAACCTCACAGGCTGCCTGACGAAGGAAGCTCATATTTTTATCCTGTGTTGTGGAAGGGGAAACTGGGGCACAAAATAAGGTGAAGTGACTTGCATGAGGTTGTTTAGTAGATGAATGAGAGACCTGGAACTAAAAAAATAAAAGATGATCTTTCAAGAACCCAAGATCTTTGGGTCTGCAAATACCAGCTCATTTTGCCTGTTACTGGTTTTATGAATGCAGAGAGGTGTATTGCAGGGGTTAGGGTCATATGGCCTACATGGATTTCGGTCTTGTGGAAGCCACAGTGTTGTGATTTGCAGCAAGAAATGCTTGGATCGCACAATGATGGGCAGTGACCCAGACTACCAGATTTTTGGTGGATATTTGAGTACATCGACTCTACAAGTTTCCCATCAAAAATGGATGGTCTGATTTGCAGATAATGGTTTGTAAGGAAAAGCCTTTCCATAGCCTGCCCCTGTCCTTAGCCCCTCTGCTGACAGGTGACACCGGAGTGGCACCTATGCAAGGACTCCTCATCCCTGGCCGCCAGCTTAGTATGTCCAAACCAAGGAATAGTCACTAGGAGCCCAGTCCCCATCAACTGCTCGATGCCAACTCTGCTTGGGCTGCCAGGGAGGTGACAGTCTACATCTCCAGAGCAGCTGGAGCCCCAGGTCCTCTCCCTCTCCGTGTTTGTCTTGCTCTTTAAATGGCTTTGTTTTGCTTAAGCATCCCTTTTAAAGCAATGTTTAGCTTCCAGCTGGAATGAGCTCCAGGAAGCATGGCCGGGGCCCTGCCTGGAACAAGGGCCTGTAATTTACGGTGAGTTATGTTTCAATTACCTTGGTGTTATAGCGTCTTGGTGAGGGCAGGCATTATGTCATGTCAGGAATACGGGCGAGGGAGAAAATACAGACGCTCCCATTACAGCTCGTGATGGAGCAGTTTTAATAATACTGCAGGAAAAAAAAAAAAAAAAGAGAGAGAGAAGGGGAGCGTAAATGACTTTCCAGCCATGCCATTACGGCACATTAGTAACACAGCAGAGCCAGGGAGGGAGACAGGGGGAGAGGAAAGTGGGAAAAGACACAGCTGAGTGACAGCGAGAGGAAGCAGACGTGGAAGGAAAAATAGTGCACTGGATATGGAGGGAGGAAGGCAAAGAGGGAGAGAGGGGCATGGAGGGAGAGTAGGATGCCTGAAGATTCCCAGAAGGATGTCAGGGACAGAGCAAGGCAAAGGGGCTGCGTGGGGGATGCAAGAGGTGGAAACGGAGGAAAACTCTGGTCTCCTGTGAGTTTCAACAGGGTCCCAAGCAGGCCTGGACCCCACAGCCTGCTGTGATGCCCCCCACATGAGCGCAGCCCGTGCAAGAGAAAGCCCCAGGAAGGGGAAAGAGCAGCAATCGCTACTGGGCTTTGGTGAACAACATTATACCTTGTCACTGGAACAAAGCACTCACTCGACTTTCCAATAATAAAAATGCTTTTTTCTTTTTTTTTTGTTAAATCAGATTTTCTTCGTCATTGTGGCTTGCTTTAATTTCATTTGAGCGGGATAAGCCGCTCACTCCCTGCTTACTGCCTCGCTCGCCTGCTCTCCCTGGCGCTCAGTCACTGCGGCCCATGTGCTCCCCAGCTCACGCTCCTTTATTTTCTTGACACAAATGGCAGTCATTGCTCAGAGAATGCGCTGGGCGAGCCTGCTTTGTAATTCAAACCTTTTATTCAGGTTACCATTATGTACTAAAGAAGAAAATATGTTTTGGCTAAACGGCCTTCTTATGGATTGTTGGAGGGAGGGCTGGGTGCACGTGGACCTGCCTCCCTGCCCGCCTTATCCATTGCCTGCAAGGGATTTCAGCTCATCTTAATGTCCTTCTCTCTTTCCACTGCAGGGGGGTAAAAACTTAACTTCAGAAATAATTTATGCCTTTCAAAAATTAGTGGTAAAAGCCAAGAACTTGAAGCACATCAAGCAGCCAACTGGAATTCAAGGTTTGGAGATGCAAGGGGGCTAATTTACTCCCACTTAAGACTGTTTTACTGCAGCTTCCTGGGAACTCCTCTGTTAAGAGTGAATGAAGCAGGAGTAAGCAAAATTTGGCCTAGGCCAGGGCAATCTGCACTAACGTAACTACTGAAGATTAGTACTCCATTTGTGTTGGCTTATTGCACCAGTGCAATGCAATAGAGACACCCCTTATCCAAGACAGGTATTTATCATCATTTTAAGTGGCTTCATGTTGCTACACCAGTACAAATAAAAGCTGTCCCCCAATCCCTCAAAATTAGGGTTTCCAGCGTGCTGTGTTGGAACAGAGCAGGAATAACATTCCTGTGTTTCAAGTTGTGCACCTTCAGACTTTTTAGTGCCACAGATGAATGGTCCCTGCTGATCCAGTTACGCAAATGTGATCTGTACCAGGCACTGGTGCACACAGTAAGGAGTGAGTGCCTGCCTTCGGCCTGTTATGGAAAAATAGAACACTATCATCTCATTTGGCTGAAAGTCAAGGAAACATGCACAGGCAATCGCCGACCTAATGAGAAGCCTGCAGGTACAGTCCCCCATCAGCAGACCCTCAACATCACTGATGGTTATGTGTGACTGGCATTTTGGACTCAGTTACAAGGAACCCAAAGATGGCTTTAGCCTACTGTCAACCATGCATCAGGCATGCATCACATAAAGCATTCTCTAGACACTGCATTATCCCATTTTATGGAGGGACACATACAGCAACAAAAATGATCAAGGTGTGTTGGAAACTTCTTGCTGGTCCAAGGAATCGGGAGGGGATCACAGACGCAGACTCCATGCGAATTAGCTCCTGATCCGTGAATCCTTTATTTAGCCCGAATAGCATACTTATATACACAAGCAGAAGCAAGCTCTCTACACGCGTACAGCTACGATTGGTCACAGGCTACTATCCATGCATTTCTACCGCATTCAGTTGGTCGTGGATAACGGCGTGTATTCACACCATAGGTCTGTGCACCAGTCCTTCTTTCTTACTGACAAGCTTAATCAAGGTTCTGTCTCGCCCAACTTTCTCATGCCTGCTGTTCAAGGACTACTGTTCACATTCCTTTAACTCAGGGAGTATCCGCTATCTTCTTTAAACTCAGCTCCCTGCAGCCACTTCTCGTGGGAAGGCCTCTGTTCCCTGGATATGTTCCTACAAAGGTGGCCTGAATTACATATCACTTTTTCTGCTTGTGTCCTAGTAGATGGGGGATTTTCTGGTCAAACTAACTTATCTTTGCCTGGCCTTTACAGGAAAGGTTTCTATTGTGTCCCTAGACATTTTCCTGCTCGTCCTTTTGAAGGAGACCAAGGCCTGCCTTATATCATCTGACACATAGTCAGGCATTTGCTGTTCNTCATCATTTTAAGTGGCTTCATGTTGCTACACCAGTACAAATAAAAGCTGTCCCCCAATCCCTCAAAATTAGGGTTTCCAGCGTGCTGTGTTGGAACAGAGCAGGAATAACATTCCTGTGTTTCAAGTTGTGCACCTTCAGACTTTTTAGTGCCACAGATGAATGGTCCCTGCTGATCCAGTTACGCAAATGTGATCTGTACCAGGCACTGGTGCACACAGTAAGGAGTGAGTGCCTGCCTTCGGCCTGTTATGGAAAAATAGAACACTATCATCTCATTTGGCTGAAAGTCAAGGAAACATGCACAGGCAATCGCCGACCTAATGAGAAGCCTGCAGGTACAGTCCCCCATCAGCAGACCCTCAACATCACTGATGGTTATGTGTGACTGGCATTTTGGACTCAGTTACAGGAACCCAAAGATGGCTTTAGCCTACTGTCAACCATGCATCAGGCATGCATCACATAAAGCATTCTCTAGACACTGCATTATCCCATTTTATGGAGGGACGCATACAGCAACAAAAATGATCAAGGTGGCCTGAATTACATATCACTTTTTCTGCTTGTGTCCTAGTAGATGGGGGATTTTCTGGTCAAACTAACTTATCTTTGCCTGGCCTTTACAGGAAAGGTTTCTATTGTGTCCCTAGACATTTTCCTGCTCGTCCTTTTGAAGGAGACCAAGGCCTGCCTTATATCATCTGACACATAGTCAGGCATTTGCTGTTCAAGTACTTGCAGTCTTTTTGCCTCAGGAAATGTTTCTGAAGACCCTACATAGTGCATATTTCAATTCTGCTTTATAAACAGGACATAGGTCTCCTTCCAAGTAGGGCTTTATTTTTATTTTATGTATGTATTTATTTTGTCACCCTGGGAATACATCTGCACATACAGGTAGGATTCAGTTGCATGCAGAAAAGTATGCAAAAAACTGCAGACTTCAGTGTCTCATTAGTCATGTAGTAGTTTTTTAGCACTGGCTCTTGAGGCCTCTGATAATCTTTCCCCTCCTTTCCTTCTTCCTCCATCCATTCTTGAGCTCACAGATGTTAAACACAGGTGATACAGATCTGATGGTCCTGCAGTTCCAGCTTCTCCTCCTTGTTTCCAGATGTTAAATCACATTTAAAGATGTTAACCATAACAAAATACTCTCAGCATATGAGTTCCCTATGTAAGCAATCGCTGGAGCTGTCACAGGGGTATTATTAAATTGCCACAGAGAAGAAACACATCCCCTCTGATTCTGAATGGAAGGGGAGGCATCTGTAAGGCAGCTTCTCAAACAAGAGGTGGCCCACGCTTTAGAAGATGTTGTGGGCCTCCAACTAGGGAAATCATGTTTGTTTTAGGGAGTACAGGCTGAGCAATTCACCCTTATTGTTTCTCTCCATTGTGGTTAGTCATTAATGTCACAATGCAGCCCAGTCCTTGTCAAAGATTTTTTTTTATATACACCACATGGTGACTAGCATGTTCTCCTGTTTAAATTGCTATATGAGCTTTTTTAAACTAAAATATGAAGCAGCTTGGGGATAAGCAACTATACCTTTGGGATAATCACAGGTAAACATATAGCTAGCAGCATGCTTGCGCACAACTAACACTCCGAGAAAACCAGTTTCTGTGGAAACACATCAGAGAACCGATGTGAGAAAATCACAGAGAACATCACAGGGGCTGAGAACTGACCACAAGTGTGATGGAAGAGCCCTATGTCACATACAGAGCAGAGGGTTAGGAGTTCTAGTTTCATATTGCTGTCAGCAGGAATGTCCCCTCAGAACTACAACCAGCCCCTGACTTGGCAGCCTTTGGTACCACTTGAGACTGCAGGATCAAGAGCTTGCACAATAAACTGGGTCAGAGAGAACATTAGAGGAGTTCACGCTGGGCTTTTCCTCATCTCTGCTACCATATTAAAGTTGCAGTGAACAGCTAGGAAAACATGATGTCTGGTATAACACTTAGGTTTCTGGCTTAATTTTGTAGATTTGTGAATGGAGTAGTGACTCAAAACTGCTTACTGCCACAAGTGTGGAACAGCAGATTCTAAAAGTCCTCCTGCAGTGTAGTTCTGCCCCATATCTTTGGTTTTTAAAACAGGGCATATTATGATCCAGTTGCAAGCCAAAGTCCACTAGGGAATGGGAGTGTGGAGCTTAATACAGTAGCATAGAAATGGAAAGTCTCTATAATAGTACAGAGGGGACTTGGTCTTGAAAGCATTTAACAGGATGCTTGGTAAGTAAACTGCAGTAATTGAGCTACCAAAGGCATTTAGCATGAACAGTTTGTATATGTATAGCAAAATCAAATAAGCATTGGGAAGAACTATTCTTCAAAGGGATCATTTGAAATACTTCTATTCCCTTACCACAAAAAGAGTACTTATTTGTTTCAGCATGCACACTTCATTGTATCATGTAACTGCAGTGACTTCTGGTTTGTGAACACAGAGTATTTAAACCACAATGAATTAATGTCAAACTCCATACCTGCAGATCTGCCTAGTCCATTGGGGAATATAGCCCTTCAGCTCTAGAACTTCAAACTGAAAACTCAGTTGATCATGGCACCCTCTGGGATTAATCCTCCCTCTCTTTTCTCAGCCCAAACTCTCTCCTTTCCCCAAGGATTGCTTTACCTCTGGAAAAGAAAATGGGCGGCTGAAAAGGAGGGGAGACAAGTAACAAGCATAGCAATCTGCCAAAGAAAGCTTCCCTTTGGTCAGTTGGATGTCAGAGCTAGCAGTCCAGCAAGAGCAAAAGAGAGGAAAGGTGGAAAGCTAAGAATAATATAAGCTCTAGGAAACAGATCTCTATAACCATCAAGATTCTAGTGCTGAATGCAAGAGGTTGTTAAAGGTCTTAATAACAGTTGGGTCAAAAAACACCCACTGGAAATATTTATGTTATCCTTGAACTGAAACCTGTGGATTTTCATTAAACAGAATCTAAGAAGGAAATGTAAGTTAAAGACTTGTAGCCGGTATGCTCCTAGAAGGCCTTACTGAGGCTGAGCTTTGGCGCTATGTAATTATGTTCTTCTCTAGGAAGAGGGTCTTACTTTGCAGGAGCTGCAGGTCCTAAAAGCTGCACTTTCCTCTGTGACATCATTTAAAATTCTAACTCTCCAAAACTGAATGAAAATATTCTAAGTTCTGTGTTTTAAGAAGAAGCTGGAAATCCAGCTTGGATTTTTTAAATAAGTTTTTCATTTTGTAGAAAATCTTTCCCAAGTTTGGGATCAGCTTTGTGTGATAAACCATGGTGAACAGGAACTAACAAGATATGAGTTTATTTTAACTTCTTTGGGCTCTCTTGACATTCAGAAGAATTTCAGTTCATGAATTTTCATCTGAACGAGAGAAAATAAGATTAAATTACCAATTAGAGGTGGGGAAAAACCCAAGGCATAACCAAATTTCAGATACAAAAAGAACTTCTGAGACCATAATTCCAGGCTTTTGAAAAGTAAGTAGAAAACAGGTTACAGAAGAGGATAAAAGCAAAGAAGATGACAGAGACAACCAGAAGACTTGCAATGTCTTTTGAAAGGAGCCAGTGTGAGGCAATGATGAGGACTAGTTTTAGTGAGTTGACTAAAGGAAGAGAATCAGTTGCAACCTGGTCTGGAAGCAAGAAAGGCTAGAGACATAGGAATATACATAGACAGCCAATGATGTGGCTTTACTGTACCTTTAAGTGATGTAGGAAGTTGTTCCTTATCATCTTGGAAAGGCACGTCTTCAGATCAGGAGACTGGCTGATGACTAAACAGCAGTATATTTAGCTGAAATCGTAAGAACTGCATCTAAGGCTGAGATATTTCATTAAGCAACCAAATAAGGAAGGACTCCATTTTAACTTTGGCATATTGGATCATTTGGATACAGGTACATGCAGTAAACCAGCATGGGATGGGGAAAAAAGAAGAACATAAGGTTATTACTGCGTCTGACTTTCCCGCTCCCTGAGCTAGCCAGACATGGAGCTGGTAGCTGGGCTACAACTGTTCTTCCTCTCCTCTGCTGAGAGAGGCTGAGTGAATTTTCTCAGCTCTGACATGTCAATTCACCACCCACTTTCGAAGAAAGTCAAAGCTAGAGAGATTTGTTTGTAATGCTTAATTCTTATTTGAAAAGCTTACCTTACTGGGTTTAAGGAAAACAAAGAAGGCTAAACAACTTAAATGGCCAACATTTGACAAATAGCAAATAATTAAAGCATTCAATTCACACATAAATGAGGCCAGGGATTGCCTATTATTTCTTGTTTGTACACTACCTAGAAAGCAGGCAGAGAGGGGTACGTTCTAGGTCAATCCCTAGGCACTGTCATAATAAACGTGATTAATAGATTATAATTTACCTGAACAAATAATTCAATGAACAAATACAAAGCAAAACAAAACAAACAAAAAATTAAATTTGGGCACCCGTGATCAGATCTAGAGCAGAATAAAGCAAATTCACTAAATAAATTGATATCAACTAGTCCTAGTAATTGCATTAGTAATTGCTTTCCATTTCCTAGAATGGCTCCTGGATTACTTGCAAAGTCCGAAAGTGTGCCGAGCATTTCAGAGGCTATCTCCAGTCTACGCCTACTAGACCGAATTTACTACCTACACCCAATTCACTGAGTGTCTGGATTTGCATTCATGTTTTAGGGGGCCTTTCTCACCTCACAAGAGGGTGAAGTTTAAAATAGTCCTGGATCTCCCATAACATTTCTGATTAAATAACAGGATCAGACTAGGGATTATATTCTTTCATCCACACAAATGAGTGAGCAGGGCTTTAAAATAAGAGCTCATGGGGAAACACATGCAGGGGCTATAGATAAACCCTCAGCACTGAACCCACTCTTCTTGCTATTTGTTGTCTCTGTCTTTTCTGTCCTGGGTTTTGAGCTTAAGTCACGCCTCAGAAGTGTCCTGGAAGCCTGTACTGTCTCTAAACAGCTCTGAGAGAGGCTAGTGCCTCTGTCTCACAGACCAGTGCCCTGTCGTTAACTCAAGCTGAGCTCTCACTCTTTTGAAGAAAAGCTGAAGGCAGTTTTCCCGGGCATGCATCCTCCCCCCTCCCCACTCTGCCGGGCTGCACTGCCGAGTGTGGTGGGTAAGTGTAAGTTCTCCGACAAGGTAAGATAAATGGAGAAACATGTGCTGCAAGAGATGTTTATTGAGTGAGATGCTAAATGAATAACCTAATCAATGCTGTAATATTTAATTCAATACAAACTTCAGATTGAGAGTGTTCCCCATTTATATTGCGCTGTCACAGAAATTGTCGTTCATTAGAGCAGGACACTATCATTAAGGAGAAGAGTTTTTCAGCAGGGAAGGGCTGGCTGCAGGCTTGGCAGTGGATACAGCCTTTGCTAGATGCTGAAGGACTGAAAGTTTGACACCTTTCTTTGACAGGGGATTTGAGGAAGGCTGGAGACGTTGTGCCGCTCTCTTCTCACATGCTCCCAGTCTCTTTAATGCCTTGTGCCAGTATAACATTTTCTGCATGCGGTGAGGAGCTCTTTGCAGCTGTGCCTCTGCCCTGGATTACTTGGGCATGCCAAACATTGAACTGTCCTCTATTTTCCCTTTCCTGGGTTCTCAAGCCTTTCCTGGGATGCTGCCACTGCTCTCATTTTCAGCAAAGAGCTGTAGTCGTGGGTAGGGAAGAAAGTGAGAAGCTATGATATTGCCCTGGGAACTCAAGCAGGGCCAGCTCTGATGCAAAAGGAGCAAGAGGAGGGAGAACTCTCCTGGGTGAAATCCTGCACTGTAGGCCTGAGGGCCTCATCATGTGCCTTCTCTGTGTCAATGCATGCATGCCTTGAGCAGCGCGAGACAACTGCAGCAAGGCCAGCTGCAGGGTGCCAGCATGCCCACCTTGAGCATGGACTAGTTTGCAGGCAGTCCATCCTACTGCCTCACCGCTGCAGTGATATGCTCACCCTCTTTGGGATGTCAAGTCAGGGTGCTGCAAGTTGGTTGGACACCACTTGCTTTTGGCAAGGTGTCTCTGGATCATCCAAGCCATCCTTATTCACTGCATCTGGCACCCTGTTCCCCACATTTAGAGCTGCCACCCTTGTAGACCTCAGACTCACCTTGTGCTTGATGGGATGCCAAGCGGTAACCACAACTGCTCCCCTGTCCCATAGTGCCTCTGTCTACTTTTATTCTGCTTTGGCATTTCCTAATGGCCAGTCTATGACAGGATCCAGAATAATATCTAAAGTATGGCTTGTTGTCACTAAGGCCTCATTCCTTGAACTGATCTTTTTTTTTTTTTTTTTCCTAGGGATTCACATGAAAGCAGCCTCAGGTAGCTCAGCACTGATTTCCACACGGATGCCAGAGACACACATTCACTCCAGCAGGTTGAATACCTTCAGCGGGTATTCTTCAAAGCCAGTTTCACTCTCAAAGTGATCTATTCATTCCCTCCTCAAAGTCCTTCAATTTTTTTCTTCTGCTTCTCTCTCTGCTCTCTCTAGCAAGTCCTTAATTATCCCCCTAAGTGTTACCCAGGTGAAGCAACTGAAAGCTGTCCTCCGATTACCCGCAGAGGACTAATGAAATAAGAACAGATTTAGGGAGTCTGGATGCACATGCGTTTGCATACTCATTTAGCTCTCCCCTCACAAAGAAAGCCGAATTCTGCTGGCCCCCAGTGAACTTCTCCACTGCTTTGGGGCAGCTGACATGGGCACAGAGCATATTTTTGTCAAGCCTCAAGTGCTCTGAAGGTTTTTAATTCAAGGTAATTTACGAGGAACTGTTTTGAAAGGCGAGCACAAAACCTCCATATTAATTGGGGGTGATCTAGAAGGCAAAGCATCTGTCATTGCAGAGATAACAATGTATGAATACAAACAGGAGCAACCCCCTGCTCCCCTCTTCTATCTAATCGAGGCATCCATTCATCCATCCTAATTCTGCCTCCTCTTTTCACTTCTCTCATTTTTATGACTGCAAGAATCATGTTTCATCCACATTTCAAAGGCTGGTGAGTAACCAGAACTTTGTCGGCATCTTCATTTTAAACTGAAAAAACAAACAGCACCCCCTCCGCCCCCCTCCCATCTCCCAGTCTGTTCCTGCCAGAAGCATAGCAACCAGCACGCACAGCTTTCTGCAGGCAGCCTGGTTTGCATTTAATTAGTTCTGTGATATCCTAAACTTCTTTCAACCTCCGCCCCCAGAACATCGCTGTAGAAATCCTCACTCTGGGAATGGCATGATAGAGCTGTCAAAAACCCAGCATCTGTGCCAGGAAGTGCTTAGAGCACTTGGAATCCAGAATCGGGACACAACTTGCCTGGAATACACTCTGCTACCAGGAAATTGAAGCAATATAAAGCTCTGTGGAAGAACAAGGAGAGGAAGTCTAAATCCCATTTTATTTGCTGGGATAAATGAACCAGAAATATGAAGCTACCTGTTTGCAAAGCATCTGTGTGGCATATCAGTAGGAGTTCTGGGACAGGAGTTTGCTCTTTCCTGTTGGGGAGAAACAGAGCTCCCAACGGTGAGATCTGATAGGGTAAACAGTCCTAATGCTTAGTCCCTCTTTTTGCAGCCATATAACAGTGTGCCCATTGTGAGTAGGACCTCGTATGTCTCGTTGTAATGGGGCATATACATGTATTGACTACTTTTAGGTACTCACTCTGAGAGCACTGAATGGAACAGAGTCACTTGACTCTAGAGGCAAGGGCTCTGTATGTACCAGTAAGGTAAGACCTTCTGCGAGCTTCCAGCTTCATGCAACTCCTCTTTACCCCATCCATCTTCCCCAGACTCCCTTCACTCCAAGGCTTCTGCTTAGACGCTGCAGCAGGAGGAAATGAGAATGACGATATCCATCAGCATATGACTGAATCATGTTGGCTGCTCTTCCCTCTGATTTTACCAATGGAGTCCTGAATTTCAACCGCAGATCAATTTCTCCCACTGACTGTCTTTTCAGACAATGGTGTTTTCTGGGAACGGTGTCAGCCCCGTGATTGTCTGAGATGGCAGACTATTTCTGCCTCCCTTTTCTGTTTGTTTACCTCCGCTCCATAAGTGATGAATGCCAGGGACAGGAAAGCATCTCGAAGTTCCCTATATTTCTGCTAGCCACAGCAAACCTGAGAGTTGGAAAGCAGGCAGAGCTAAAGCAGGCATCGATATTTTTAATCACTCCATCAACTCACTACCCCCTTTGATGCTTCAATGAGTCTTACCGTTGGCAAGAGCATTGCTGACAGTAGTACCAGCACAGAAAGAGGGATCCTTTTTTTGGTACACGACCAGCACAATGGAGCTTTTTGCTCTTACGATTCCCATCCTCTCACGAGGGGAGGGCAACTGAATTTGCAGACAGGACTTCGGGAATTAAAGCACATGGAGCATTTGCCTTGTTGAACAGTTCCTCCCATCCACCTCCTGCCACTCTACTGCTGTTAAACTCAGTGCAACTTCAGCTGCTTTCTCATCTCATTTGCTTTCTGATCTAACACTAGCCTGCCATGCAAGAGATCAAAGACAGAAAGCAGAGTGCAGCCAGGCTGAGCAGCCCCAGAATTCAAACAAACATGCCAGTTTGCATTGCTGTATGTTAGATGACTTTACTTCTTTCTGTTACTGCCTCTTTTAATCTCCCCCTCCACACATACACACCTCCTTGATTTCTCTTCAACCTCTACATGCATTTCCTGTGCTGACAGGATCTTACCTTTTTTCCCTGTTTTCTTGATATTTCCTTCCCTTTCCTTTCCTTTCCTTTCCTTTCCTTTCCTTTCCTTTCCTTTCCTTTCCTTTCCTTTCCTTTCCTTTCCTTTCCTTTCCTTTCATTTCCCTTCGTTTCCCTTCCTTTCCTTCCCTTTCCTTCCCTTTCCTTTCCTCTTCCCTTTCCTTTCCTTTCCTTTTTTGTTTTTTTTTTCATATTGGCTGCCTCTGCTTTTGCCTCATTCTTATTCTTTTTGGAAGCTCTGTTGTTTCACAGTGTGAAGTCACATTTTGAGGTGTGGATGTAGGACTCAGAATAGGTAGTGTTTCCTTCAAACCTTTGAGTGGGCTATTCTTAGAATCAATATTATCTTTATTCACATCCCCTGCATTAGTAAATGCCCTCCTACAACACAGTCCTTAATGCATCTGAAGTTTTTCAGCTCTTGAAATGTAGTTTGGGGAAGATGAAATTCAGAGATCCATTGAGAAAAGAGAAAGTGAAAAGGAAAAGGGAAAGAAAAAACAAAGATATTCTTGACTAGGTGGATAGGTTGGACAGTAAGTACAAGCAGCTCATATAGAAAACTTGTATAGCATAGCTGAATTTCATTTTAAGGTAATCCTTACATAAATCATGTATCTCAGGCTCTACTAGTGATCCTTGGAATCTCTGTAGTGATTCTTTCCATCACTCATACAGGACTACAGATTAGTCCCAGTATTGGATTTCAGCCCAAATTTTAATATTTCAGTCTGGAACCAACTATCACTTCACATTTGGAAGGAGGCCAGCTTGGACCTGTTTAGGTTAGGAAATAAATGTTGAATCTGACCCCTTCTGGCAAGTGCAAACTATTTGATGGTAGACAAACCAGCTACATTAGAGCAAGGCATAAGAAGCGCATATGGGACTGAGGAGATATATAGATAAATCTGTCCTTGCAACCCTCCTCACTAGAGCTCAGCCCAAGCTTAAGGGTTTGAAAATAGTGTTCCAAGGCCCAAACTAATCTGCAAAGTTTGTATCTAGTTTGATCTGAATATCTCTAAGGTCTTCAAGCAAACATTTTGGTTTACACCCAGCTTAATTAAAGTATTCCTGAGTTCAATTAACTGAAACCATAATGGGAGTGTTTCATACCATGCAATCTGATTTTTTTTNTAAGGTCTTCAAGCAAACATTTTGGTTTACACCCAGCTTAATTAAAGTATTCCTGAGTTCAATTAACTGAAACCATAATGGGAGTGTTTCATACCATGCAATCCAGTGATTACAGGACTTAAGACATCAGGCCTTGCAATTCCACTGGAACCAAAAAGTATTGTGAAATCATGACAATCAATAATCATGAATACCTAATCATGAAATTAGGTCAATTTAGGCAAAATTTCTTGGGGGAAGTTGGCAGCAGGGAAAACAGCCCTTTTTTTTTTTTTTTTTTTTCTTATAAGGGTACTTTCTTAAAAAGAAATAGAAAATGCATTTTGTGACACATTATATAATACAAGAGGAAACTAATTTAAAAAAAGTTATTTTTTCATCAAAATAAAAAACAGACGGATACCAAGTCTTTCTCTCTCTCACATACACACAAATGCACACAAAATCCATTTCCTAGAATATCCTCTAATAGAAAAATCTTTCAAAAGATATTCTAAAGATGGAATTTTAGCTTCTGCTCTATGTCAAGAACACATTTAAAAAATCCAAATCTGTGATGCTCAGGGCTGTGGGCTTTTTTATTTTGTTGGATTTTATTTTTTAAAATATACTGCCTCTGAGGACAACAGCCAGTCCCAACACCAGAGACAGTGTTGGCAGTGTGTGCCTGTCTGTGTGATGAAGCAATATCCACTTGGATGTGTCTTCCACCCCGCTAATGGTGCCTGCAACATTTTGAAGTTTTACCATGCATCGTACTCTTGCCTTTCTAAAATGAAATGGTTGCCTTCCACATGGGCTGTTTAGAGCACGTCCACTATCAGCCTGTAACCAGTCCCAGGCGAAGTGCTTGTCTCAAGGTCATGGCAGCTCTAGAGCATCACATCCTCTTGCCTAAGATCCATTAACCCAGTCTCATTTACGAGATCTTTCTATGTTGGCAGCCAAGGTAGGTCACCAGCCAGTCCCTAGACATCTACATATGCTCCCACATGAATCTGATCTCAACTTTATCCTTACGTATCACAGTAGTGTATCCCACATTGTGGGTGCTTCTTTTGAACCTCCTCATGTTTCCACATCTACGTGTCTCATGTACCATGGGACTCTAAGCCCCCAAAAGAAAAGAATTCATAAGCTATAGTCCCTAAATCCCAAGTTCTCAGTTTAATAATACATTTTCAGCTGTGCAGTTCCAACATTCATAACTAGTGCTGAGAAAATAATTTGCAGCCAGTAATTTGCTGAAAGAATTTAGTCCCTTTCTCTGCTCGCAGATGGTCCCTGAGCAAAATCAAAATTTCCTCGAATATACTCATTATTTGAAAATACTCAACACATTTTTGGCAGAGGTTTTCTTTCTCCCCCTTAAAAAAGAAGAAAAAATAAAGCCTGCAGACTGATCACAAAAGGATTGCTTGTATATTCCATAGTTAGTATTCCAATCATGAGTTGCTGGTTTGCTGCGATTAATCATAAGTTCATAGTATGGCTTTCATTCCCCAACTAGAGAGAAAGAAACACCCCCATATTTCTTATAATCCGGTAGGTGTAGGGCTTAAAGAACCCTTAGGGTTGTGATTTCCCTTGGGAAGAAGGAGCAGGTAAATTGGAGTAGGGAATTTTAATCCTTTTATTCTCTGTCTCTTTCGGGCTTTCTAAGACCTCTCATAGTAGCTGTTGCTCCAGCTTCATGTGGCCATCATTCAAGCTCTTGCAATGCTGTAGGCCAGACCAGGCCAAGAAGGCACATCCGGCAGACAGCAAGTTTGCAGGCTGCTCTACTGTAAGCGCACGAGGTAATGGCCTTAGCACAAGGATGGAGACAGACAAAGGAGTCTTATTTAAATTTTGAGGTCTGACAGGCCTGTTTTTTTTTTTTTTTTTTAACGTATCACTCCACAGAACAAATAAATAAGGCTTCAAATGATTGAAATGTCATTATCTGCTTGGATACCAAAAAACTACATGCAAGGCAGGAACTTAGCATTGCATTTCACTGCCTCAGTGCCAATGTATAAGGAGAGCAAGCCTCTTGACGGCTTAACAAGCTAGACTGGACCCCACGACTGCTGTCCTGCCTCATGTCCTGCTCACCCACTCCCTCTAGCTTTTAGCTGTATGTAAGGCCCGTGCTCCTTTCTGCTTTATTCCCTTCACTGGGACACTGGAATTAACCCCCAGCTAGGTGCAAGCTAATGTCCCAGGCAGAAGGGATCGGGCCCCAGCCTGGTGCGAATCCTCTGAGTCATCCGCTCCCTCCCTCAGTCTGCTCCGCTTCTGTGCTAATGTGTGTTACTGATGCCAGCACAGACAGAATTGTGCCGCTCTTTGCAGCTGCTTCAGGGAAGAATCGCATTTACATTACTAAATGCAGCTTTCCAGCGAAAACACAGAGTGAAGTCAGAAGACAGCCTTTGATAAGGAAGAAAGAGACTTTAAAACAAATAACCCACATTCACCAACATGTATTCAAATACAGACAAGAGGAACAGCGGTAAAAAAACAAAAACCCTGACATTTCTACTTCAAGCAGCCTTTATCACAGAATGAGGAGCTTTTATTTTGTCTGTTACCTTTCCTTTTGATAGCCTCTTCTGAATCACTTATCAAATAGACATTTCTTCACTTTCTGCCCCAGTACTCTGCAGCACTGAGAGATCCTGTGCCTTGCAGGTATATCCTGTGTTAGCCTCTCCCTTGCAATGGCCAGTCCTAAAGGTGCAAAATGCTTTTCCATTCTTGGACTGCCTCATGACTACAGCAGAGCTCTTGTAAAAGATCTCTTTTTTTTTTTAATGAGGAAATACATTGCAGAGATACTTGTCTTGCTGCAGCACGTATCAAACTGGGCATTTTATGATCACTTATACATGTTTTGTGCTTTTTTAAGAGTTTTTAAAAATGAATTACATTTGCATTCAAATTAAAATTAATTTGTATCTATATTCAGTAGTACTATATCTACCTTATACTATATTTATAGTATAAGCGAGATTCTGTTTGTTAATCACATATAGAAAAACATCTCTCAAAGGACTGATAAGACATACAAAGAAAGACTAACTAATTGATGCAACCCCTACATTTTTTGTATGCAGTGACTAGATGATAGAAACTGAGAAATTTCAGCAGAGGGAAATGGGCAGCTGCAATTAGTCTCAAACAGGAAAGAAAGAATTTCATATTTGTAATAACAGAAAACCAGGAAGAAATTAACTATATCGAAGATGACATCAGTAAGTTTCAGAGTTAGCCCTTTATAGACGAAGGTGATGAGGCTCATACTCTCAAGAACTACTGGTTTTGAGCAATATGATGGAAAACACTGATGCATGGAGTTATTCTTAATTAATATTCTGATAGTTGTCTCAAGCTCTTTTGATGGCAGAAAGAGCCTTTAAAAATGAACTGAAACAAAGAACAATTCAGAGACAAGAGGTCAAGCCCGTAGTGACCTCCATGGCAATGGAAATGGAAACAAAACCAAAAAACACTGTATGTTTTTCCAAAAAGTAACTTTTTCATTGCTTGAACATTTTCATTTTATTAAAAAGTTCAAAATAAGGACTAGTCTGAATCAGAAACCAGAGTCTGAATCACTCCAGAGTCAGAACGTTTGAAACACAGGGAAAATCTCATCCCAAACTTAGCAGCTTATGGCACTCATGACGCCATTCACCAAACACCTACCCTCAAACATCAGTTCAGATCCAGATGCAAGTACCCTAACATGTTAAAAACTTTAACTATTTAAGAAGTCAAAAGAGGACAAACGTTGCTGTGTGGGGGCTTAGAAATCTCTGGAATCAAGAATTAACCGAGGAAATATGTTTCATTAGACAATCTTTCTTGCCATTTAAGCTCAAGGTTTATTCCAGATAGTACATGATCTAAGGGGAGAAGAATCCTAAGCTTTATTAAGGCCCATGTATACATGATTTACTTTGCATTGCATTTACTTAGTAGTTAAACAGTAATTCGGGCAAGAGTTCTAGCCGTCCTTAACATTTTAGTCTTACAGCATAATAATATACCCAGCATCATTAAAGAACAACATTCAGATGGGAACAAATTAACTCATCTCAATTCAGCCAGCTGCAAAGACCTCCTCTTTATTCCTGCCATTTCAGAAAAATGATCTCAGCCATTTCTAAACCATGTCTTAAATACTTGTGACGTTCATAAAATTCAGGCCTTCTCACGCCAGTACGAGTCACTCTCCAAGACTCAGTGCTTCCTCAGAGAGTGCCCTACTATGGGGGGAACCAGTGTCCTCTGCTGTCTGCTACAGAGCCTCAAAATGCACAAGGCAGTGGTGATCCCACAGAGCTTCCACCACCGCTTTAGAGCTCACTTAAAGCTCTGCCTGGAGACCAACATGCAGCCAGTGACAGTCTCCAAGCTTGCCATCATGCACTTTTCAATAAGCAAGCTGAATAAGTAAGGTATTGCACTCTGCATTTTAGGCTCCAGAAGGGTAGAGCCAGCGGAGTTTCCCTGTCTTCCACCTCCACTCATTTCTGTAGCTGCAGGTCAGTTCTTCTCTGCCCCTTGTTTCATGCCCAAGCTTTCTCCTCCTTTTTCTCTACATGCCATCCCTCCACTGCTGGTGGAAAGCACTGTCACAAATCTGAGTGCTGAGGTTCTGCAGAAGGGTCTCTCCAGTTGTCATTGATATGTGCTTTTCATATTTCTTTATCTGCTGCTTTCAAAGCCACACTACAAGCTAAGCTACTTTGGAAACAACCAAGTCAGTTCTTTAATTTCAAGAAGGGAGAGGACACAGTTCTATAAAATCTTATGACTCAGAACAAATGCATTGTGGAGGTAGAGCTGATGAGAGTTCATGGCTCTGATAGTTTTTGTACTTCTTTCCACGCAACTACGTCTCTGCTTACGACTGATCCCACTCAGAGAAAGCTCCTTCCTAGAGCAAGGAAATCTATAACTGGGACAGTCAACGTGCTCTGACACCCCCAACTCCAGCAATCTCATCTCAGGTTTCCATGTAATAGGGTCCCAGGTCACGATGCCTCACTTGCCAGGTCCCTAGCCTTAGCTGATGGTGACCCTAGTTCTCCAAAACCGCCTTGGCCTTTCCTATTAAACAGGACCAGGCCTCATTTTTTCTCAGAAAAGTTGCCAGGTCACCTATAAGCCCAATTTAAGTTCTGGTGGGAAAGCGTTTTTTTTTTTTTTTTTTTCACTACATACTCTGAAAAGTCCACTGTTAAGGCTTACTTCCTATCCCAAAGTACTCTGAGGAAGTTTGGATACACATCTGAACTTTTCAGCTTGATGTAGTCTCTCCCTGTGACTCATAGAAATGTTTTCATGAATATTTAATTTTTTAAGTTCCAAAAGGAAAAAAAAAAAAAGCTTAAATAGGAGAAGAAAAAGACTCAAACAAATACCATAGCTGCCAACATCTTGTGACAGAAAGTCAATAGCTTTTAAATCTGCATAAAATTACATACATTTCCATGAAATTACCTGTATTTGCATATAGTGATGCTTGATATTACAAGGGACTTGCAGCTCCCCTCCAAGACTTCCCAAATCCTGGCTTCTCCTAAGGGACCGGAAACACATTAATTTTGCCTTCCTCCAGTTCTGAGACAACCCAAAGGTTGTTCCCAAAGGGAACTAGAAGAGCGTTTGCACAGTCCAGTGTTTCTCCCATCAGGGACATGGGACAGAAGCTTCTGAAAGTCTCCCTAGCACCTCTGTCCCTTTCTTCTTCTCTTCCTCCTCCTCAGAAACCTCAGGAAGAGGTTGCAGCAGGCTGGCCAAGACAAATTGTAGCTGGCAGAAGAGAGTCTCCTTTCCATTTTTTCTCTTTTGTACACAAAGGTCTTGCAATGGTAGCAGTTTTCCATTCTGTTGCCTTAACGTCCCATAGTTCAGTTATGCCTTACCAGGGAGAATCCAAGCAAACCCATGCCTACCATAAACCTGATCTGTTCCATGTTTCCTGCCACTGTCCCATTTCTTGTGGGACACTGGAAAAGCATGGGTTTCATCTGTATTCATTCCATCCTGCTCCTCCCCCTTTCCAGGAGCTGCCCTGCAGGCTGGACTGGCAGCGGTGGGATCATGGCATGACCTGTCCCAAACAAAGTGAAGATTGTCCTGGGTGGACAACTGCTTACACAGTCCTGCATCAGGTTAGGGAGAGAGCAGGATTGCATAATGGAGGAGTTTAGTTTTGTCTGTATCCTCATCTCGGCATCTCAGCCCACCTGCCAAAATGACTACCTATTTAAGTTTCCCCCTGATCTTTGCCACTGAAAATAGAAGAAAAGTCCACCAGTTTCCTTTCACAGAGGCCACCAGACTGGTTAGTAATAAATTGTATCAAACTGGGGAGTGTTTTGTATCCCACCCCCAGGCCCCGGCCTCCCTGTATGTAACTGCTTTTGAAATAAATTTGGTAACACACCGAATGTATTTAAAGGGATTGTGGAACTGACCAATTTTCATGCTAATTAAAGTGCAGGAGATGGAAGTGAGCTGTTTGAAATACATTACAGCACCGAGGAAAACATATTGCGCGCTATCACATATTTTTCAAGAGCCCATATTCAAATCTACTTTCAATCTGCGTGCACTACGCTTCCGCTACTGCTTGCATTACCAATCCGCAGGAGAGAGTCTGTCCTGCTCCTGCACCGGCCCAGCCTTAGGCATGGGATGGACCTGGATACACAGTTGGTCCCTGGGGACAGAAAGAAGTAGGTCAGTGGTTTGGAAGGAGATGAAGAGCCCAGGCTCCAGCACGGGGGGAGGTGGGGAAGGGAGATGATTACTAATCTCCATAGACAGCATAGCCAAAGGGGACAATATTTAGATTTCCCACAGTGAATGCTCACAGAGGAGAGAGCCCAGGCTTGCAGCGGTGTTGTTCATGCAAGGACAGAGGAAAACGTGAGGTTCAATTAAGTGGCTTAGAGATGGGAGAGCAGAAGCAGAAAGGCATTTGTAGAGTGTGTGAGGATCCTTCTTTGACTCCCTGTCTGGGACAAAACAACTGGGCTGCATAGCTAGATGTCTCTCATTTGCTGTCCCAGGTGGGCAAGAGCTACACCTGCACCTCTTTGTGAGGGACGTAAGTGTAGCTCTAGATCAAAGCTTCAACTGCTGAACTTTATAACCCAGTTTATCAAGTGCAGAGAAATTCACTTATCTGGTAGGTCCAATAAGCCCAGTTGTTTTGTTCCAAATGCCAAGATATGTTTAGAAACCAGTTTCTTCTGCAGAGACCGAATGCTGTTTTGTCGATACACAGATCCCTCCCATGCAGAAAGGGAAGGCAGGCTCAAGGGTATGTGTGAGCCTTGGTGCTTGGTTTGGGAAGAGTCTGCAGAAAGTTGAGCAGCTGCTCAGCTCTGTGTATTCCCCTGCCTCCTCCTAGATGGCAGCTGGCAGAGGGCATGAGCGCTGTAGGCACACCTACCCATTGCCCTAGGAAGACTGTAGAGAGAAGGGCTTATTTTTGTGTGGACACAACATAGCTATAAGTTTCCCGTCTATGCATGATTGCTCATATATAAGCACTACTTGGCTGTTTTGTTTCCATCTCCTTGTCCTCCCTCACTTGCCCTCTGGACACAGAGGCTGCAAACATATTAGTCTGTGGGCTTGGAGCTACCAGGTTGCACTGTCAAGTGTTGAGCAGTACTTCTTCATCCTCAGGAGTAAACCTGCTTCCTTAGATATTTGTCCAATTCCCTGATGAATTTTTGACAGAGCATCCACTCCCCTATTTACAGCCCAGTCTCAGTCAGCATTCAGTGGCAGAAAAGCCTCCTATTAGGGCATCATCTCCTTGCAAGCAAAGCACTATCTATTCCCTACTGGCAACAAATCTTCCTTCCAGAATTCCGTTTGGGTTTAAGTCTTGTCCCCTGTGCTATCTTCTGTGAGAGTCTCACTTCCCAAACGGGAATTTGGAGAGACAGCTGCCCTGGGGCTGGTGCACAGATGGCAAAGGTTAGGCAGCAGTAGGTGAGATGGTAGCAAAGAAAGAAAGGTGTTTCTCATCTGGACTCCAGAAAAGAATGGATGCAGTGGAAAAACAGCAAAAAGACTAAGCCTCTCTTCTTGTAAGTAAAAGCAAATGTCTCAAATGTTAATTGAGAAGTTCTCCTTCCTTCAGAGTCTGGCAAGTGATCAGCATGGGAGTCTGACAAAGAGCAGAATTACCTAGCAATATCCGGGAATATCCTGGAGTATGCTAGGATGACATTGGGAACAGGGGAGTTCACAAGTTCTGCCAGCTGCTGTTTCAGCTCCCTCGTGTGAGGTCCAGATGAAGTCCTTGGCTTTGGAGAGAAGCCATCACCACCCCATTGGATCTGTTTCTGACTTAGCTCTCAGAAGGTGATGGGGCTGATGGTCAGTGTAGTAGCAAATTCAAAGACAGAATATCTGATTTAAGTCATCCCTGAAGACTCTCTGATAGAATAGTCTGGCTTCATGAGCTCGTGGTAGATGAAGTCTTTAATAAGAAGAATATCTAGATTGTTTTATGGCATTAGAAATCACTGAGTGCTTAAATGCTGCTCTACAGGTGCCTGGCAGCTGCCACCTGAGTGGCAAATAGGAGTCCTTGCAGGAACAAAGCAAGTGATTAATGAATGATTCCCACTGGAGCTGAATATAACAGGGTTGGCAGGGACAGCCTGTGCATCAGGCTTACTTTGAAATCAATAGTGCAATGCTGCCAAGATCATTTCTGCAGTGTCTTCTCCATGTAAGGGATAGTAAGACCTCCACTGATATTTAGGGTGTTTATCAGACTTTTTATGTTGAAATTTCAAATATGATGAGAAAGTTAGGAGCCCCAGAATCTGAGGAACCTCAAGGCAGATATTTCCAGGTCTTTGTGCTCTTTACAATGCTCAGATTAAGAGCACAAAATAGTTTTACCTTCAAAAACTGTTTCTGTGGCAGAACCACAGGTATTTATGCTCGGCGGCATCACTGTGCACTATCACCCAGAGGAGAAAAGGATGTTTTCCCACGGGATTCTTGGAAGGCTCCGCCATTGTTCAGAGTGCAGGTGGGCTGAGGAGCCTGGCAGACGGCTGCAGTGAGACACGGACTTTGTACAGATGGTGAATTCATTCCTTCTGAGATCCATGGTGGGCTGGATGACAGCCCAATACGGTGAAGACTCCAAATGCCTATATTCCCACACACACTTTGCTATCATGACATTTCCCTCTTTGGAGAGGAGAACAGGATTCACAAAGACAGACACATAGATGGGTACAGTGAAACCAGAGAAAACGGCACATGGCCTACAAACAGGTGTGTATTGCTTGGAAAGATTGTTGAGATGAGAAAAGAAGGTGAAGGTTATTTCTCACTAGCTTCCCTAGTGAACATTCCTCCCCGACCCAGTCCTGGAGGATATATCTTTAAAAACAAGGTCATTTTAAAATACTGTAACACCAGTTACAGTGATCTTCTGTCTGAATTTTGTTGCAACCAGCTGTTAAGAGGCTGGAAGCCTTTTCACTAGTAATTTCCAAACTGATGAAATAAGTGGAATTAGACAGTAAATGACTCCCTGATGTGAGGAGCCTCAGATTTGAATGGATCCTCACCTTATGCCTCCCATCCTAGAAGAGAACATCAAATCTCAAATTTGCCATCAAATAAGCAGCTTATTAAATTTTAATAAAGGGAAATTTATTATTTTCTTAGCCTTTTTAAAGTCAAATCAGAAAAGCATTTCAATATAGAAATAACATTTTGGAGTTTCAATTCTTTTAAACATTTTTTGCAATCAAGAAAACTTTAAAGTCAGCCTTCCTCTGTCAGGCATGAAAGACTGGAAAAGGTCACTGAGCTTAGGAAAAAACACATCCTCATGCATTTCAGGAAGATCTGAGTCTGTTTAATTGTACTAGTGGGTAGTATTGGGAAGATGTCTGGAAACCCTCTGCTCAGGTGCAGTTCTAGGTTACACAGAGAACCCAGAATAGGCTCAGATCTCATCAGTTAGCATCCATCACTCAGAGGGAACCTGCCTCACAGCTGTCCATGTTGAACTGTATCCACAGAAGCTCCTTTCATTTCTGTATATCCCCTCCTAAGCTTGTAAGAGGATACCTGCAGGGATTAATATCATATTATCAGGAGCAAGCTTAACTTGAGCAGGTTAGTGTTCGGCAAACTTCAGCAAAGTCAGCTGAAGATCTGGATTATAGCACAGCTCCTAACAACTCTCCTGCCTCCAGCACTGGAGATTGCTAGCGCATCCCTTGAAATTCATTTGCTTCAAGTTGAATCGAGTGTTTGCAAGTAAGATTCACAAGAGGAGCTATTGCAAAATACATACTGCTGCTAGTACTGGTGACGGAGAAGATCGTATGATTCAGCATTCAAAAACTTTTCAGGAAGCTCTGAGGCAAATCCATAAATAGTCCTTATTAAAAAAGAGAGAGGGAAAGAAAAAAAAAGAAAAAAAGGCAAGAAAGAATTTAATGTCTGATAGTAGATTTCAAAAACACAGAGGAGAAGTCTTGCTGAATATAAATTTGCTAGTACAAAGATCTTAGTCTAACACTGAAAGAAAGGCTCCTGTGTTACATTGCTTCCTTGCAATAAGATGGTGTTAGAGCACCTCGCAGGATCAGGGATGATATGAATGGTAAATCCTCATCTTGTAAGTATGGAAATACCACATTGGTAATATTGTTCCCAAGATACTTTATTTTGGGGAGAAATGTCAATGTAGCTGTGCAAGCTGATCCTTAGTGGCTTTGTTTGGGGATTCTGACATTATTTCAGGGGTATTACTTTTAGCTTGGTCCCTAAAGTCTGCTGAATATTCTCCATATATGAAAACCATAGTGCTATGATGTTAAGATGTTAAAACCATATGAAGAGGGATGGGCGAAACAACAATAGCAAAAGAGACATCAGAGCTCCCAGTCATGCTCCTTTATCCCTTCCCAACCCTTTATTCCAGGATATTTCACACCAGTTTCTAAGCCTTACTATTAAAGAGGTAAGTGCTGCAGCTGCTGTAGCAAGGCATGCTGTTGTACAGCCACTAGCCCCTTGCTCTTCTCAGGGAAAAAAATCCTCCCTGAAGACTGCTTCGTTTATTTCATTTGTCTCCTTCCCATCTCCCACCCTCTTCTCAGGGGAATACAGCCCAGACAGATAAGCTAATGAGACAATTAGCTCTCTGCTCCCTGATTGAAGGGCCCTTTATTTCCCTAACCAGCCAAGCCAATTCTCAACATTGTGAGTGCTTGACTTTATTTCTACAATGTGATTCATCTTCTCTCTTGCTCATATATAATGCTACCATAAAAGAGTATTATTAATGTTGCCAAGCCAAGCACTTGCTTGTTAGCAAACACATGGACCTAGGCTTACTTGGGAAACCTTAATTCACTCAGCCCCTGCACTCCACACCTTGCATGGGTATTTTGCCATGGAACAGCCACACTCACTGCACAGCTTGGGCAGTGATCCACAAGCACCCAGGGCAAGCTGCTGTTTATTTTTCTTTGTTGTTCCCACAGTTTTGCTTGTTACCTACATGTTACTGCATGCTAGCAAAAGAGCTTATTGCATTATGGTGTTCAGAGGCAGGGTACCGCTACAGTACAAGAATCACAGCAGTATTCAATATACTCTGGCAGAAGGGGAAGCTCTAGGTCTGAGACAGAGTTTAAGACCTTCCCTAGTTTCTTTTCAATCCAAAGACCTTCCTCCCAAATGATCACACAGGAGCTCCTACACTTCATTGCCACCTTCCTCTCCCTTTAGGCAGGTAGGGAGAGCAGATAATTCAGGAAATTGCACCAGTAGAACCACTCTGTCTGCACTGTGGGGCTACCAGGAGAGGCAGCAGTGCCCTGCTGCTCTCCACTCTGTCCTGTGAAGAAAGAAGCAGACTTCCAGGGCTCAGGCTCTTCTGAGGTTCTAAACTGAGGTGCAAAAAAATGGTCACAGGCTGGATTTGGCCACTTCTATATGTGGGGAACTGCAACACAGTTTAAGGCATTTGCAGAACCTGCTCAATAGCAGCACAAGATCCCTTTTTTGCTATTCTTACTCCCCTGCAACACTCCTACAGATCTGTGTAACCAGTTGTGACCCACATCACACAGTTCCGAACCCAGTAATTTGCTGTTGTCAGTGTGTTATCCACCCATCACCCTTTCTCTTGCACCCCACCCACCAGACTGGGAGCAGAGGGCTATTTCATGTGCTCTTACACCAAGTGGAAGAGAGGAACACGGCAGATTACCTGTGTTATGAGCACTGCTGTTAACTGCTCAGTGTTGACGGCATCCATCAGGCCCATGAGTTAGTTACTCTCTGAGGTATGCTGTAATCATCACTTGCTTTGTCTGCTTGATCATTTAAGCCATTTTATATCTTTTTGGTTTCTGGATGGGCTTACCTCAGATTCCAGTAAGAGCTTGTGCTGCGGCCTCAGAGAGGCATTTGTCTAAGAACATCCATGTACTCCCATCTTTTGCATGGAGTCTGCTGGACACAGGAGGGCAAAGGGAAGAACAAAGAAGTTAATGTAAAAGTTCTCACTAGATTCATCTCACATTTACTTACATCTAAAAGAGGCATCAAATCCAGAAGAAAAACAAGATTTTTTCAGCCCCAGCCTTCTTCCTTGCACCTCGCTCCTTAAACAATTGTTGAAAGCTCACAAATGCCCTTCTGCAAGACAAAGATGACTCCCACACCTGCACAACACAAGAGCCAGAATCAAGACACATTGATCTATTCAGATACATCACATTTTTGCCCCAAAACATCTGCCTAGGCAGAATTTCAAGACCTGTACATTTATAATGGAATTGCCAAGTGCATGAACACTAACAGAGCATGAACAGGTCTCCAGTTCATGCACCATAGGCCCAGCACCTAATGGAAGAAGGCTCAATGCAAAGAATATTTGCACTGTTTCCGCTTGGGATATCCCAGACAGGTAAGGGGCAAGCCTAGCTGCTTCAGAGCTGGAGAAATTTACTTTATGTGTATGCTGTACTACGCTTGATTATGTTAACTCTAACATTGCCATAGAACAGTAGATGCACATGGACATTTGTTGCAAAGCCACTGAGAACTGGTAGCTCATAGTTATGCAGTATTTTACTATGACAATATTTGGATTTAAAGGCCTAAAAGGGAGCAAGAGAGGTCTCATAGAAGTACAGCACACTTGCAGATAGATTCAATGGTCCTTGACAAGCCAGAATGATTGGAAATAATGACCAAAAGTTGTAGAAATAGTTAGAGGGTTTTCAGAAAGACTTCGTTTTGTTCCACTGTTCAACAGAGGCAGTTCAGCAAGCAGAGAGTTAAGGCTTTTCCCTTGTTGCACTGCAGCAAAAATGAGAGATTTAAATAGACTGAAAATGTAAATCCAACATTTATTCCATAGACACAGAGAGGTAGAGCAGAGGGGAGGGGAGTGAGGGAGGATAGATGATCATTGGATGTGTGAGGAGAGCGATGCATCACATAGTATATATTTTATGTGTATTAATATTCATACCATTTCTTTCCTTTCTCCCTCCAGGCTCTGTCTGCTGCTTCAGTTCATCCATCCAGCTTCAAGAGGGAGATGGATCTTTCAGCCCTTTCCTGCAACTGTAATCGAGAAACTAGATGTCAAAGTAGCATGCAGTTCTTTCTCAGGGACATTGCCATCTAAAAGCACAGGTCATCCCAACAGAAAGTACAACTTGCAAGAGGGGCCTTTCTGTGCCACCAGGAAGGATCTTTTGTGCTTGATCAGAGATATGCCAAAGATGCAATATTTAGGAAGAAGAAGCAGACAGTGTGACACAAGTTCTTCCTGAGTCGAGAGGGAGTAGCACAGTTTGCTTTTCTGGGTTCACAGAGCTCTGAGAACTGCCTTCATAAGCACAGGTCTGGAACAGAAGCTGTGTCAGAGTCAGCATATGCCAAATGTTCAGATATTGAGCTGTGGAATGGAGCTAAGCATACCTTTTGAAAGAGAATGTCTTGTGCTCTGTGATCAAGAGGTTGTGGTAGGTAAGTCCATTAAAAAGAGAATGCTGTCTTATATTGATCTGAAAACAAGAAAATCTCTGATGTTGAACAAGGGTGGAGCTGGAGACTCTTGGTTGATTCTGAAAAGATTTCCATCTCAGAGGCAGCATCAAGATCAGCAAGTAATATACTTGTGATGATAGTGCATAGAAAAAGAGTTTCAGTTTGTTGAAGAGAGGATGATTCTGAAGATTATGCTTGAAAGCTGCTGTAGCATTTTCATTGCAGCACTACTGAAGACTTTCATGAGAAAAAATCCATTTTCCTAGCTGTGTTTGGAAGATAGACAGTAGCAGCCCTAGAAGACTTATGTCTCCCTCAAGACCCAAGTGCTTCAAACTAAGAAAGCTTGATGACTGTGTTAAAAAAGCACTATGTGCCCCAAACAAACATCATAGCAGAGAAATAAATTTCTCTTAACCAAGCCAAGGAAAAAGTGAGGTTTAATAGCTTTCTTACTAGTCTTGCAAAGCTTTTCTACCTGTCATGTTGGCATTCCACCCTAAGGAGCCTCCTGAGATTTCTTGCCTTCTATTTGGGAATCTGGATGAGGAAAAACCTTCAGAATACTATTCACAAGGAGTAACTTAATCCAGAGGAAGAAACAGGTATTAGGTGAGTTCCAGAGCAGACTATTGGATAGCAATGCAGGACAGTAATTCTGGAAGCTATCTGTATACACTAAATGAAGGTAGACCCACTGCAAAGCACATTAGAGAGCCAAATTTACAGGAGTGAGCTAAGCCCCGAAGGAGGAATTGCTCATTTCCTCTTACCTAACATCAATGATTTTATGTAATACAAAGGAGTGATCTTCCACTATGGATTAATTTTTGTGGATTTTAGGATGCAGAAGCTAGATTTCAGTAGGCCTGAATGGGTAAAAAATCAGTGCAACTATTTATCTTTGGACATGATAACTAATAAACAGATGTATCTCAAATTTTTTGGAAAACTGCACCATTTTTCCCTTTCACAGAAACTGATAGTGCTCATAAAATTGGAACCAGAAGATAAAAGTTTAGATCACAACTGTCTGCCAATTCATACAGTACTAATTAAGTCAGTGCCACTTTAAGGGAAGGTTTTTACAGGAAGTGTTCAGGAAGGCTTTTGATCTATAGATTTAAAGTAATACTTTCTACCTTTGACATTATTTGGTACAGAAAGAAGAGATTTTCAGCCTACCATGGAAACACAGACTTGTCAGTGCTGTTTGTATTAAAGTCACATACAGGACCTCCTGCTACTACTGTGTTAGAGGCTGAATAAACACGTAAGTGAGAAGGTCCATGCCACCTTACAAAGATATCCAGCTGGAAAGAAATGAAACAACTTGTCCAAGATCATAAAACAGGGCAGAGACTGAAAACAGCCCTGACTTCGTGGTCACACGTATTATTTTATTTACACCATTGTTGTTTGAGGAAGACATGTATTTGCTAAGCTTGTAATTTCTTTATAATGGCATGCCTTCAGACAAATGCACTAGTCTTTTACTGGTTGGTTCAGGCACAGAATTATGTCCTGGTTGCTTCATTACTAATGTAGGAGCCTTTCAGTGAAGTCTTATTCTTAGCTATAACTTCCAGACTACATCCTTACATTTAAACATATCAGAGCTGGGTAGGAAGTCATTCTTGCAGACCTGGAACACCGAGTTCATATGGTTTCATGAAAAGGATTAGCAAAGTCTGGTTTCCTCAGGGTTACATTCAGTTACAAGTGGCTTTTCCAACTTCTAGTGACACTCACACTGCAGTCTTTTTCAGAAAAGAAAGCAAAATGTTTTCCTACACATACTGCTTCGCTGAAATTAGAGAATGGGTTCAGAAGTTTTGGGGAGATGAGGGTAATAAAAATGTTACATAGACAGAGCATGCTTCATTTTTTTATCTGCAGGGCGTGCAGGATAAAAGATGTACCAATTACATGTATTCATTCCCAAATGAGTAGGGATTTAATTCTCAAATTAAATTTGATGTTTAAAATCCAAAATAAGTTTTATTGAACCTATTTAATCATTTAAAAAAACATTTGCATGAAAAAGTTAGTCCTTCGCTGTAATTAGCATACATTTTTACTTTGACAAGAAGCTTCTAAAAGTCATTTTCAAAATATCCCTTCCTTGAAATTTTGAAATCTACCAAACTGAGCCCTCAGGCATTTTTTTTTCAAAATACTATTTTCCAGTGGGGAGGAAAAAAAAAACAGGCTTTTTCCAAACATTCTTGTTGAATTCTAATTAATCATATTTTAACACTCACTAACAGAGTTTTTAGCAAGATTGAGAGCTCTTAGCTCTGTTGCTGCTGAAAAGCTCACTTTGGAAATCATTAAGCGAGCCCCAATGCACACTCACTTTTGCATAGTCTGTGGCTAAACACTGGGGTTGAACGTGCTTGGAAAGAAGGTATATCTCTGGAAAGAAGGTGTATCTCTGTATGGCCCCTCCTAAACGGGGCTTCTGAGGGTATGTTGGGGTGGGCATGTGGGGGTGCGAGGGCCGAAGAGGGCAGAACATACATGCTTGAAGTATGCATATAAGGGGGAATAGGCACATTAGAATAGATCATAAGCTGCTGTATGGAGTGACTGAGGTGATGCTGGAAATGATGATGAAATTATTGCCAGTACATAATGCTTCTGAGATACAAATTGCAGCTGTATAGCTAGATTCTTATTTGCAATTCCTCATTTCTCCAATGTTTATGAAGCAAATACCAGCTTTCCTGAGATGCTGGTGCTTGCAGTTCACACTGAGTTCACTGGGCAATGCTTCTGAAAAATCTGGCTACAAATTGCTTCAAACATATGAAAATAAAATCTTATTTGATAATACTGTGTCAAGCTTGATTTTTAAAGTATTCTTTAAAATAAAAAGCAATTTCCTTTTCAAAAATATTTCTCCCCTTGCGTAAATCAGAAATAGCCAGATCAATTTTGTCAAAAAAAAAAAAAAACCCTCCTAAACAAATCCTTTGGGTTACACTAAGCATGAGCAATTTAATCCTAAAAGAGAAATCACTAGGAGAGTTCAGAGGAAATGGAAACAGAGGCTTGAACATTGCAACTCTTTCAAGCTCTGCATTTGGTGTGCACTGTGCTACTCAGCCTGGCAGTGGCACAAAGGAAACTGCAGCTGAATTGGCCAGTTATCAGGGGACAGGATTTTGTTTCCAGAGCTGTTAATACCACTAAACAGAAGATGACAGAGCATCAGAAAGCAAGCCTGCATGCGCCTGCAGATGCTGAGGCTCTTGGCGCTGGCTCTGTCACCCCACGGCAGCTGGGACTGACAATTGGGCTGACCCGAAAGCTAGGGAATGGGCAAGAAGCAGTTGATTGCTCCAAGGGGGCGCCCCCTCTTTGCTGCTGAGCATCTTTCCTGGTGAGAGATCCAAACACACCGCCTGGAAGGTTTCCTTTCTTTGAAGGTCCTGTTTGCCCCAAGACCTACAGACTCATGGTATGAATGGACAGAGTTTCTGCAGATTACAGTGACAATAGGGTTTTCCTTTCTTTCTCTGCTATCTGTACCCGACCTGGCATGACTCCTTCACAATACCTGTAAACAAAACACACAAGTTCAATTTTGTATTACACTGCATGATGGGTCTCCTGTAGACGGCTTAGTGATCTACTGCACCCCGTGTTAAGCAAGCACAGAAATCAGCAAGACAGTGCTGTTGAAACCTTGTACAGAGAATTACTTGGAGCCTTCATCTATCAGGCAAACAAGAGCTGAGGGAGGGAGGGTTATCTGAGCAGGTGTTTTCAGATTAAATTTGAAGGGAGATGGAAATGAGAGATTGCAAAGCAGTTAGCTCTCTGCAGTGGCAAGATTATGTGAATGGGTGTCCTTGCTTAGCACTTCTCTCTCCCAGTATGATGGATTTTGAGTTTGAGGACATCCTGAAAGGATGCAGTTGCAGTCAGCCAGCACGTTGTGTGCAAAGTCTGTTTTGTTACATTTGATTTTTATCTTAGCAGCCCAAATGATAAACTTCCTCCCTGGTTTCTGTGGGTCTTCATTATCACAAACTCTTTAGCTTTTCTCATAAGCTATGCTCTTACATGTAAGCATGCTATTATTCATGAAGCCTGCTGCCTGGGCTAGTATCAACAGTAAGGTAGTTCAATCTTCTCCAGACTGAGCAAGCTCCAAAAGCCTCTCACTGTACAACTAGTTCAGAACCACCCTCTACCCCAACAAATTTGAAAACCTCATATTTTCCTACCCTCAATTCCAGAGCCGAGCAGTAGAAATTGCAACAGTCTGAGCCACTGCACCCATGTCAGAGCATTCCTCAAGACAGGATTTCAGCATATGTCTAAGACCTTTTCTGCATTCATTACAAGATTACTCTTTACATCCACAGCTTCAGGGACTGTAGGATGTGGAAGAGCTGATACTTGAATGAAGTGCTCAGTTTTGAGCGAACAAAAGGCTCATTTGCCTAAAGTGGGCGTGTTTGTGCTGCAGACAGTCTGAAGCCTTTGATGTGACAAGGCAGGAACAACTTGTTCTGAAACCATCCACTTCAGTGGAGGCACATGAAAATTCAGCATCCTCACTCCCACTGTTTGCTGTTCTTGCTATATGGCAATGAGTGTTAGCAAGAACTGGAAGTACTGCTCGGTGCCCTGCTGGAGATCTCGTTCCTCTCCTCCAGGAAAATGGGTACATCTCCCCTTACCCTTGTGTGTACTCAGTAGAGAAAGGAAAGGACAAAAACGCCAGTGAATAGCCCCACACTCTGTCACCATAAAACAGTCATGTTAAGCCAGGAAATTTCTCCCCACTCACTGGTGGGATCAGTGGGTCTACAAGAACCAGACAGTCAGAAGACTCCAGCAAAGGTGTGCTTACTTCCCAGTTCTCGGAAAGCTGGACCTTTGGCAACTGCCTGGCAAGTCCACAGGCTTAGAGTGCAGAGGAGATAGATAGAAAACAGCTGAAAACAGCCTATGTAGTTTCTTCTGTTTGCTGCGAAAACTCAAAAGCATTAGTCCTCTCTGATTGCTTTCCAAAGAGTTACTGTTCCTTCTGGGGCCAAATGCATGCACTAAAAGGCTTTCTCCCATCTCAGATTGCTGAGCCATAGAGCACAGATCTGCTAGCTGGAGAGCAAAGAAAGCTCTGTGTGAGGACATGGAGGAGACCAGCTCGGTTCTGCACAGCACTGCTGCCATGACAGAAGTGACTGAACACTAGAGACAGGCACTGCATCCTCCCTGCCCCTCCAAAAGACATACTGGTAGGCAGCATGAGCAGGGGAAGAGACCACCAACAGCCTTTTCACCTGATATACCCTTAACCCTTCATGAGAGGAGGCATTTGTATGATGTTCAGTGATTCACAGCCACATCTGCTGTCAAAGATGGTGACAGTGGCCAATCTGTCACATCTGCCATACAAGCGGATTTGAGACTGATGGGAGAGCACAATGAGACCAGTCTCACTGTGCCTAGACCAGCCAGGGAGTATCACTCAGCAAAGGACTGAAAGCAGACAGGCTAATGGTACAACACCTTGTGTTGTCATCTGTCTGCTGCTGGGCAGAGGAGACAGACACCGTGCCCTCTATGCATCTAGCAAGTACATGACTTTTTCTCCACTCTCAGTGACAGGAAGCGGAACTAAATGGCTTCATTCTCAGTTTAGATAAATTGGATCAACTATCCTCTGCTACTGCTGGCTTTCGTCCTACCATATTAAGCTTCTCTGGCCCCAAGATTCTCCTCACCAATTGCTTCCACTGCTGCCTCCATGGCAACATTGGGAGATTAACTACAGAGAAGTGAGCTATGGCCACCAGTCACTTTAAAGCCTAACGCCAGCTTGAGGATCCTTGTCTATTTTAGAGTTCCTCCTGTTGCTATCATCAATGAGACATCATGAATATGGACAACAGAGCACAGGGAACAAGCAGCCTCGTACAATTCCGATGTCAGTTTACTGCTCGCCTCCCGCCCGGAGGCAAACCATTATTTCATCAGGAGGAACAGTACAAGAAGCAGAGTGTTCCTCTACACACCCTCCTTTTGGCAGGAAATTCGAATGAGTAGGAAAAGATGGGGTCATGAGAGAAAGTCTGGTGGAGCAGATAAGAGTAAGAAGTCAAAAGCATGAGTAATTTCATACGAATAGTCCAGGCTTGCTCCCAACCATGCAAATGAATGCAAGGAGCATCTTCTTTCACTAGCAAAGCATTAACCCTTTAGCAGTTAACTACCATCCTGCCATGCTATGGCAGGCATGAGAGCCTGCATACCTGTCAGCCTTCTTTATCATGGAATTGTTGGTTACATGGTTTTATTTTCAGAAAAAGTAGATTGCTCCCAAGTTCAGGTATCTGACCCAAACCTAAATCTTTACTACTCCTTTCCAACCTCAGACTTTAAAATAAAGAAGTCTACTATACTTATGTATACTGGCAGCGTAAGACAGTGAATAATATAGAATTACAGGCTGCAGAATGATTTCAACTCCAACACCAGCCACCAGATACCAAGCTTGCACTCACAGGAATTAGTACATTCCTTGGTATACTACCATATTCACCAATAGCCTTGAAGTATCCTCCTATTCCTCTCAAAAAGTGTTAGGCCCATAAAGAAAGAAGTCTCTATCAGACTTTATTTCAACTTTTTGCAGTAGATGTGCTAACTCTGTGTAGCAGGGCTGATATTGATGCAGATTTATTTTCTTAGTTGCCTTTTGCAAACCTTCTAAAGGCTGTTCACAGATTTGTCCCCCTGCTAGTTTTGAGGCTAAGATCTCTCCTAGGCCCAAGATGATCTTGGAAAGTCCATCTCAACCCACACAGAAATAAGAGAAAGCAATGAGACAGGGTGAGGCCGTTGTAGGTCACATTAATAGCAGATGAAATCCTTCTTTCAAACTATAATTATTGCTCCAACTCTGGAGCACAACAACTTGAACCAAAGATTTTTTCCCAGGAACATTCAAGAAACTTGAAAACTAGCTCAAAAGCTAGGAAGAAAGGCAAATAGAAAAAATCATTTTCTCTTGCATTTTTGTGAAGCACAACTTCAATACAATATGTACAGAACAGTGCCCCTTCACACTCCTCCCAGAAGTTAGCATATGTAGCATTCCAGCCCTCACATCAATAGATTTAACTCCAGGATTATACTGTACTGTCTCAATTACTTTCATGAATGTGTCAAAATTTTCAGTGAAGGAGCTGAGGCTCCATACCTTTACTCTACCGTTTTTAGAAGCCCAAGCCACAGAGACATTTTTCTGTTGATTAGAAGTTTTTCTGTTGAGTTCATTGATCACAAAGACCATTTACAAGGCTGAATTATCTAAAGCTGATTTCAAGTCCACAAAGCCCTAAGATGTTCTGAGGCGAGATTCGCATTGACTGTGAATACAGACGAGATGCCTAGAGAACATAGGCAAGGAGAAAAGTAACTAACTCATCTACACAGACTTATGCTCACCAGAATCCTGAGACAGCACTTGAAAACGTGCCTAATATATGCTATTGAGCAGAGCAGTCAGTTCTCCCAATAAAATCAGACTAATTATTAAAATCAGGTGTCCAATTATAATCTATTTGAAATGCTAGTTAAAGGTTGGTACAACTACAGAAACCAGAAAGCCAAGGAGAAGTCATTTCAAGCAGAATTTGTATATTCTTCAGTTCTTCTGTTCCTACCTGTTTGAAAGTCACAGTTACACTAACGAACTGCAGAGCACACAGCCCTAGGACATGGAGTTGCTCACGTGCTCCAGACTGTCATCTTGAGGGCAAGCAGAGGCTGGAGATCACCCTCTGGCAGTAGGTTGGTGGCAGTTACCTAACATGGAAAGCTAATCAGGTCATGCCATATAGTGTCAGAAGGCTCTGGTTGCCCCATTTTTGTTTTATCCTAGTAAATAAGTAAATTAAATTGAATACATCACACTAGCTTCTCTTTTGAGATGTACCAAAGAGGGTTTTTTTTTGTTTTCTTTTAAACATTTTTTTTCTATTCAAGTATTGTCAATACTCAAGAGGTAAAAGCTCTAAATTGCAGCTGGAACATTAAACCCTAAAACTATAGCTCCATCTTGACTCAGTGTTAACTCAGAGGCATTTCCTATGCATAGCCCATAACTGAAGATATGGAACTGTATTATTGTTATTATTTTTTATAATAGCTTAGAGGATTGCTAATGGGACAGTAGAGCCTTTCATAGCTTGGGCACAATCCGCATTCGGTACTTAAGTGGCTGAAAGTCTAACAGCAGGGTTAAAAAAGGCATGAGATGGGATCACCCACAAAGCTTAAAATCCTCTTACCTTGCTTCTCCCTTACATCTCCATGAAGGGTATATAAAAATACAGAGACTGGAATCACAGCCTTGATCATTAGTAAACTCTGAAGCTCTCCCATTCACTTTCTCATTTACATGTCACACTCTACAATACTCCTAAATTCCTTTTCAGCCTTCTTCCCACTCTACCCTCTTACCAACAGTGAGGACAATATACTCCAGAAAAGTATGAGTCTAAAGCGCCCACCCGCTCCATCGCCATTTTCCTTCACCTCAGATGGGATACTTCACAGGTGCAACAGTAGCCACAGGCAGAAGCCCACATCTACTGTGTGTAACTCCTTTCTGCTAAACTAAAAAGATGATCTGACCCCCAGAAAAAAGAGGAAGTTAGAATTAATGCAACAGTATTTTGAGATGGAAAAGACACAGCTGCTAATGCTATTTTACACACACTTCCCTAACAGCTCTCTTCCCTCTCCCATCACGAGCAGGAGAAAAGTTTCCTAGAAAGGAAAGGCCTAAATTAATTCCCACCCTCCCAATTCAATCCATTCTTCAGAGTAAGAAGAACCTGGCTTATAACCCCCCTGCTTTTCCTCTCAGCTGTCGCTAAGTGGATCCAGAACTCATTGGGACCAGAGGTATGAGCCCCTCCTTCCCTGTCTCCAGGGTGTCCATTCACTCTCTCACAAGTAATTCAGTGGCATGCTGAGCCAAAGTACAGGTTCCCTCAAGACAAAAAGAGGCTATAGAGGCTACACCTATAGCACAGATCTTCATCTCAGAACAGCTATACTGGGAACTTCTTTTGGAAGCCAGAATTAGTATTTTAATGCAGCACCCATGCCCAGTTATTAACCTTGTAAATATTTCATATTACACAGCACATCATATCTTCCGTTTATTGATATGTCCATTGACTAGCCAAATTAATTGTTCATTAAAGTAATTAATTGTGATAGTGATTTGGCAATTATCTTCCGTAAAGTTTGGGTGAGACCAGTTGCAGTCTTTCCATGCCTTTAAAATACGTTCCACAGAATGCAAGATGAAAGGTACAGCTTTATCAGACCAAAATTGGGTAGCTGACATCTCTCCCCTGAATACATATTGACAACTTTGCTGTCTTAAAAGGCACAGACTGTATGCCACCACCTGCACAAACCTCAAATGTAGAAGCAAAGAAAGATATGCCTAGCTGTAACATATAGTGCTGCTGTGCCCTTTTCATATTCCCACACTGGGTGGAATTAAAGCAGAAGTTTCATCACAGAATCCAGTTTATAGATTGCCTAGAGATTCACAGAGGCATTTATTCCAGAGACACTGTTACGTTCTTTGTTTGACTGGGGGAAGCTTACATCTTGTGCTGTGGAGTATGTTTTACTAATCACTGCTGTTGGTTTGAATGGCTCAATGGATCAAAGCTGACTTTACTAAAGCCATTCCATAGTGGTGCTGAATGCATTTGCCATGCTGCTGTATTGATCATTGGGACACTTTGCTTATGAGAACCATACTGGGAGTCATTTCTTTGATGTGTGCAAACACATGGAAGAGCTCAGGCCTTTGCAGGAGCTGCTTGGCTACAAGTAAAGAATGCCACAGCTTGTAGGAGAGACATTTCAAGACAATTAGAACCTGCTTGCTCTGCCCTCATTTTTACAGGCCTGGCATCGGACATATTATTTTGGCAAGGTGGAGATTTCCTTTCTCTGCTTTGGAAAAGCTTGTCCAAGTTCAGCCATCACTCAGACCCTAAATGGATCCACTCAGCAGCAGCTGACTTTCATCCTTGTCTTCTGTTCCCTATTGCCACCTCTCTCCAGCTAAGCTAAGTCTGCCCCTTTGTGACCTTTTGCGAAACACCTCTGAGCCAAACGTCTATTAATTGTGAAATCAGTGTCAGTGCTTTCAGTGACTGAAAGGGGAAGCAGATTAGACTTTTATGCAGCCAGCTACCTTAAACCATGGTGGACATGGTCTGCTTATGTTCATCAGCTTCACAAAAGCGCATGATAATCTGGCTGTGTGCGACTGCCTCTTCCTCTATCAAATGACATTCCCCAGGGAGAGCAGCCCAAAAAGAGGGCTCTTACTTTTGTCATTAGAAGACAATCATTGACTTCAGTAGAGTGTGGACTCGGTCCTTGGCCTGACTTTTCTTCCTAATGGTAGATGTATTTATTGCCTGTTGGCACATGTCAAAGGATTCATTACAGACTGGAGCACTGCACAGGCTGAACAGTCCTGCATTCATTAGACCTTCTCGGCAAGTGTTCAGCACACTGGGCAGGTAGTCATCTCCTTTCATGGCTGACCTGCAGAGAGGGAATGACCAGCGAACCAAGTTTATTGTTCTGTTTCCATATTATGTGGCTAAACTTGAAACATACATCTCCATTTTGGGCAGATGACTCAGCTCTACAGTTTGCAGACAAACACTGCACCTCTCCTGTACCTACCTCATCCTGTGTGTTGACCAGTATTCTCCAAGCCCAATTTGCCTGACAACATACATACTCATGTAAAGTCCATGAAGGAAAATTATCTTGGCTGTAGCAAATTAAAGGAGTTGCATAGGTGCAGGAAAAGAATATAACAGAACTCCATGGAGAGCATAAACTCAGAGAGACTCATCTGAATTTCAGGCTGCAACTTTCAGTTGGGAAGTATGCAATAGCATTCTGGGTACAAGAGAAACTGCTGGCAGCCAAATTCCTGGCTGCAGCTTTAGGTTCTGGAAGAGAAAATAAAATCTGTGGGAGAGAAGACAGCCTTGGAAAGGCTTAGTATTATACTGAATTGAAACATTTATCTTTGGGAAAACTTATCTTTGGATTTAGCTTTTTCAGTTTGGTAACAAAGACACTCAGGTGTGAACAGCACTGCCTGGGACCCCCAAGCCTGGTCAAGTGGTTTACGACTGCTTTGTCTCTACAAAGTCGTTAATGGTGTTTGTTGGCTCCGCTCATGGTGATCTGAAGTTCTTAATGCACTGATAAAAATGTAAATATTTGAGTCACTTTGCTGTTCAGATGAATTCCCATTGCCCTTTTTCATTTACAAAGTGGAGGCAGCACATCTGGCTTTTGGAAGACTACTTCTACCAGCACCAGCAAAAGCATACTATTAATATTTAAAAATTGGTTCCTGCACATGAATAACATTTATTACCAGTCTTAATTGCATAGGCGTATGAAATGAGTTTTTGTAATGTGTAGGCTTTTCTGCTGAACTTACCAATATAAGCTTTAAGAGTTTTGGAAACATTAAATAATTTAGCCTCCAAAAACCCGCTAGTGATGTGGTCTGCATCATTTACCTCCATTTTACAGCTGGGAAACCATTGCAACAGAAACACCATTGCTTTCCCTAAGGTTCCTCACGGAGACTATGACACAGCCTCATAATCTTATGGTTCCACCAGACTTTTCCGAAGAAAAGACACTGGGCCGAAGCAAAACTCCCAAGTTCTGTCATCTGAATTTTGGAGAAATTACAATCTGTAGTCAAATTTCACCCAATTTCCCACAGCTCCAAAAGACCTATACAGATGAAGCCTTAGTATGAATCTAAATGGTGGTGTGCATGGCCAAAATGTGACCAGGACGCAGTTCTTTTAAAGTGATGACCAAAATGACAAACTGATGCTCTACCTTAAAAGGGGACAGAAGAATAATGAAGAACAGAAAAATATCTTTCCAAAACAGGGACTTGGGGGGAGTGGAATACTTTCCCAGTCCCACTCTGAATTTGCAAATTGTTATGGCTAATTTACCTTTCCTTACTATTCTATTCCTTCCCCTACAGAAAATCCTTCCAATAAGAACAGAAGAAAAGCATGGGTGATGGATGAATGAAGTATTTTCATAAATAAGTTCTTGATATGCTGAAGTGCTTCACTGCCTTGCTTTGATTCTTCCTAAACAAACTTTAGCTTTCTGATAATTTTTAAAAAATTAAACAACCTTGTACAGAAAAAAAGGAAAATGTAAGTAGGTATTTTAAAACAGAATTAAATAACTCAGAATGAAACATAACACTGACATACAAAGGAAATATGTCCACATAAATTTAATTTTCCAACAGCGGTGAATTAAACAGTTTATTGAACAATCCAAGTCAACATTTCTTCTTGTGATATAAAACAAAGCAGTCTTTGCTGAACCTTTGCCTTGTCCACCAAACCAGAAAACAATTTCCTTTTCACTCTACTTTTTCTTTTATACTAAATATTAACCCATAACACATTCTCTAGCCATGTCTACACATTTCATAACAAGTCTCTTTCTTCATGATAGTTAAACTGAATGCTGACATTCAACTCCCTGCCCTACTGACAATTCAGATTTGGATCTGAAATTTATGGGTTTTTGTCCCCAAAGGCATGGGGAACTCAACTTTTCAGTCCTGATGGATCCCTTGTTCCAGCTTGTGGAGTAAAACAGTGTGCCAGTGCTCCTCCTCAATCTGAATCCCTCACTTTCCACTTCTTACAAAACCCACAGCGAAGTACAAAACAAATGCAATCACATTAATTCCTCCTCCTTCTATGATAGGATTGCTAAGAGTAAAAGCACACAGCCAAAGAGAGTTAGAGTAGCATTACAATAGACAAAACACAGTCTAAATAACAGAAAATAAAGAAGAGTATTCAAAGGGGAAATAATCTTCCCCAGTGCGCCAAATGGGCAGTCTTGACAAAGCATTAGTAAATGGCTTGAAGATTTATATCACAGTTCCTAAAGGTTTTGGCATATTTTCAGGTTTCATGACTCCAACCATATAGGCTATCAGAGCAATTCTCTGTCCACTCCTGTTTAACAAAAATATATAGTCTAAACTCTGGCTAGACAAGATGGACACAGAAACCTCACTCTTTATGCCTATAGAAATCTGCTTTAATTTCACCACCTATGATCAGACTGGCACAGCTCTTAGAAATGCCCATGACTGTGGGTGAAGAACTGAATATGAAAGTTGAAATTGAACAAGATGGAGATTATGCTGGCAGGTGAAAGAAAGTACATGAATAGATTATTGGCACTCAATGATAGCTTTTATATCTTGTGAACGACCACAAAAAGTCTGCTCAGAAAACGCTCTTGAAAAGCAGAGTCTTCTGTCAAAGGCAGAAGGCACAGGCAGAGCTCTCAGCTACTCCTGTTTAGCTAGGGGACTTCACTTCATCCTGGAACCTGATGTTCTGGTCTTCAGGTAGCCAAGCTTTTATCATCTCCTGTTTGGATTACAGGACTGCAACGACCCTTTGGAGATTCCAACTAACACAGCTCCTTGCAGCAACATGAACAACTCAGAGCATGTAGTATCTGTCCTTTGTTGCCTACACTTGTTCCCTGTAGAACTCACAGCAAAGTTCAGGATCTTGTTGTTCATCCCCAAGGCTAGGACCCAAGTACTGGTACAAAAGCACTACAGAAAGCTCCAGGATGCAGATGAGGTTCTTCTTAGTAATAGACTGCTTCACTAGGGCAAACTGAATATTTCTCTAGTCAAGAGGGGGAGCTTGATGACAAGACTTGATATGATGACAAGTACTGATATTATAATTTCTGGCAGTAGTTCTTCCACAGACCACCCAAGGCTTTATCACTTTTCATGGCTGGTACCATGTCTATATGGGTGAAGCAGCAGTCCATATGTATTTAGAAAGGGGGAAAAGAAAATTAAATAAAAAACACATATATGTTAAAAAATACCAAAAACTTACCAAGTGGAAAACTCTCAAAAGCACTTTTCTGTTCAAAGGAAGAAACCATACCTTAATTGTGACACTAGCTGCCTTCCTGGAAAGTAACTGAGTTCTGCAGTAAGGACAGAGGTGAAAGAAAATAGAATATGCTTGATATTAGGTCTGAGAAAGGGTGCACAAGAATGCACTAAGCACTTGATGACTAAAGTTTATTTCAGGCTGATGCTTTGTATTAAGTGCTCAGGTGCACATTAGCACAGCCTACTGCGTGGTACCTCTGCTGAGCGCTTCCTCACTGATGTGCAAGGAAAAACACATTAGCTCAGTCCACCTTGACAGGGGTTTAAGTTGTTGTGCTTTACCTGTCATTAAGAGTACGCACGGTGAGTTATCATGACTCAGCTGACTCGCAATAACTTGTTAAGCCAGCGTAATACAATCATCTCCTACGGAAACCCACAGACAACTGCAACAAAACAAACAGTCCTTTGTCACAACACACAGAATTTTTTCCAGCCCAAAGCCAGTTCTTATAAACGGTATACAGGGTGTGTTTCTTCTGGTTCTTCAGCGACATACCTTATCCCTTTATTAAAATTTACAGAAGCTTAGATAATGCTGCAGAAAAATATAGACACTAATAGGTACCTTTTTTTCTTTCTTATGAACCCTGTCTTTCCATATGAGCACTTTTCAAAGACTATTTCCATGATTGCTGGTATGATCAGTTTTTCTGCTTGTTTGTTTTTTTACCTGCATATCAATACCTTTCAAAGTCTTTGGCATTATGAGAGATATATCTCTCTATTTGTCAAAACTAGAAATGGATAAAATATCATATGCTTCATTGGAACAACTGCAGGGAATCAAAACTGGAATGAAAAACTGAATATTCTGAAAGGAATGTTTGTGATCAGCAACTGCTGTTCAATATAACATATGAACATAGTTCCTACATTCTATTATGGACAATAAAGGTACTTGAGAAATGTTAAGCTAATTCAAGATATTCTCAGGTCTTTGCAAGGAATGGATTGAGGAAGATAAAGTCTATAGGGGAAGGCACAGTCTTTTAATAGACAAATTAAGAAACAAGACAAAAATAGCCAATGTGCCTTCAAGCACAGTCTTTTTTCAGCTTAGAAGCAGAAAACTTGGAGCTATATTATTATTATTCTCAGCTCTGCTGAGAAGGACCTGGGCGTCATGGTGGACGACAGGTTGACCATGAGGCAGCAGTGTGCCCTCAAGGCCAAGAAGGCCAATGGCATCCTGGGATGCATTAAGAGGAGCTTCCCCAGAAGGTCGAGGGGGGTGATCCTGCCCCTTTACTCAGCCCTGGTGAGGCCACATCTGGAGCACTGTGTCCAGTTCTGGGCCCCACAGTACAAGAGGGATGTGGAGCTGCTGGAGAGAGTCCAGAGCAGGGCAACTAGGATCATCAGGGGCCTGGAACATCTGCCCTATGAGGAGAGGCTGAGGGAGCTGGGCTTGTTCAGCCTGGAGAAGGGAAGGCTGAGAGGGGATCTGATCTGTGTCTAGAAGTGCCTCAAGGGAGGCAATGAGGAGGATGGGGCTGGCCTCTTTTCACTGGTGGTCACTGACAGAACCAGAGGAAATGGCCACAAATTGAAGCATAAAAAGTTCCATGGGAACTTAAGGAAGAACTTCTTGACAGTGAGGGTGACAGAGCACTGGAACAGGCTGCCCAGAGAGGTTGTGGAGTCTCCTTCTCTGGAGATCCTCAAGACCCGCTTGGATGCAGTCCTGTGCCACGTGCTCTAGGTGGCCCTGTGTGTGCAGGCGGGTTGGACTAGATGACCTCTAGAGGTCCCTTCCAACCTTAGGCATTCTGTGATTCTATGATTCTATGATATTATCTTAGGCCTAAAATCAGCCTAATAAAGGACCTATTTCAGTTTGTCTCATATATTTTTGCCTCACTTATATCCTTAGACCATCACAGATAAAAAAGCTTTCTTACTGCATGTCAGATATTAAAATCCTTTTTCTTAATCAAAGGACTGGAAGGGACCAAGACAGGTCATCTGGCCCACCTCCCTGACTACAAATCAGAATCAAATACACCTGGCATTTCTGAATTATATTTATCTAACACATTCTTAAACTCTTCTAATCATAGAGACTGCAGTACCTCCTCAAGCAATCTGTGTCTAATCTGAGCCTTCCTTACAACAATTTAAACCTATTACTTCTGTCTCCTATCCTGCATGGCAACGGGGAAATATTTTTCTCTTCCTCTTTGACATAGCCTTCTCTGTTCTTTAAAATTGTTATCCTCACAATTTTCAATTTTTATTTTTTTTAAGGCTAAACAAACCCCATTATACTACAACTTTCTCACTGGTCTTTTTTTTTTCTCAGACTATTTCTGACCCTGATTACTTATAAAACCCTTGTTATTTCCGTTGCTGTCCTATACAGGCTGTTTATTCTGATTTTTTCTTGTCATCCTCAGGTACTATTTACTCACCAATTTGACAGAAGCAGCACAATTGCAAAACAGAGAGACTATGGAGAAAAACTATAGAGACTGAGTTCCACTCTTTCAGATACAGGTGACCTTTCTAGCCTCAAATTAATACCACTTTAACACAACCACATGTGTGAACCAAAGTTTTAGATGAATATACATGCTTTCCTCTTTGGGATTTTTATTTTATCTCAAGAAAAGGTACTACACAGTTCTGCAGGGTTCCATTAAGGGCAGCAGTTCTGACATCTCATAGAAAATAAGTATTTTGTAGTAATAAGCATTTCAGTTTTCATATAAGCATGTTACAGGCTTTTAGCTTTATGTAGGAGGTAGGAGGTTATTATTAGCATCAACCTTACTTATCAGATGGTAAAAGAACAGTACAAAGAAATAATGAGATGAAGCCTAAAGCCACATAATGAGAAATAAACATAAGTCAGGCTAGAGAAGAGGATCTCCTGATTTTCATTTTGTCTTATTTATTTATTTATTTATTTATTTCTCCACCAGACTCTGGCGCTGATTTTTTCTCTGAGCGCAGGGGGAGATGATTACACCCAGGTTCAGGCTGGAATCCACAGATGGAGAAGGGTAGAGAAGCTGGATAAGCAAGGAGAGTGAATTTGCCTCTTGTACCATGACTGAAGTATTGCAGTTTATTTTGCTGGAGCAATGTGATGGCATCCATCTTCCATCTAGTGCTGGTCTAATGCCTGCACCTCTTCACAGTCAATGGAAAGGCAAAAAGATAAGTTCGGATTAGCTTTCACGGGGTTTTGTTTCAAAACAAGTGTGTAAAAAATGATTTTAAGTGACCTAGAGGATGTCTTTTCATATCATTGTTTAGCAGTATCTGCCTCTATAGAAGTGATGTAGCTGTTAGTACTGTAAGGATCCCTTAGGACAAACTCCTGTTGTAATGCATTTTCGCTGCACCAATGCCTACATAAATGTTAAATGAAGCCACTTTAAACAAATATAGGCAACAGAGGGAGAATAAGCCTGTTAACAGAATCAGCATTGCAGTCACTAACTCATAATATTTTATTTATTTATTATCTCATAATACCTATAACAAAAGTAACTAGATGCTATAAAATAATACAGATAGAAAAGTAGAAATGACTCACCACGTCTAACTCTTCATAAAAGCTCTTCTGACTCAAAAGCATCCAATGAAACAAGCAAAAGATAGTACAGTTCCTTTCCAACCCTTTCCTATTTTTAGGTGAATATATATCACCTGAGCCATAGTATATGGTACTCTCCAAATACAGCCTTCAGAAGAGTTTTAGGCTGTACCATACACTAACCTAGATACAGACCTTCAGGCTATATGGGGAGAGTGAAGAAAGAAGCAAGCTTCTAAGTGGTTTTCCCATTGTGGCCTACTGTCAGCCACTCATCTGAAGCAAGAACTCTAAGCACACAACAGGAATGCCAATGCAGACAATTGGGAAAAAAGGTTCTCAGAACACCAAATGGCAAACATAGCACTCTAAAGGGCTCAGAAGCACTACACTGTGAAAAGCACTAAGTGAAAAACCAAAAGTGCTGTTCACAAGATATAAAGTAGGAAGAATGTGTATGTGTACATCTGAGTGGGATTAAGGTAGGCACTTACAAAAGGACTATCATCTGGTCAAATGTGGAGAGAGGAAAGTTACCCATATGATAACCAGGAGCAACAAAGGAATCTAAGAGAATGTCCTATGCTAATACAAACAATACTGGAAAAAAGTGACAATGATGGCTCCTAAATAAAACCTGCACATACAACTTGCCCTCTGTTATTTTAAGCAATAATCAAATGTCCCCTTTCCAGATACTTCCCACCCAAATCTACCCTCAGCTGTTTTTTTAATATTCCAAGTCCTGACCTTGAATAGGCAGCAAGGGAGAGAGCAAGAAGACAGAAGTCTTCAGCCAATGCAAAAAAAAAAAAAGGTCAACAACTTATTTTTACATTTCTTTCCTCCATGTCATTCCTCTCTTCTTTTTCTTTCTTTCCAAGTTGAGACACAAAAACAGCATAACGCAGAGGCATTCAGAAGCGCATAGGAAAACACGTTCCCTTCCTGGTTCTCTGATAATTTAGCATTGTTTTAGTTTCAATCTAATGAACATTTATGATGTACCCAATCCTCAATTTTACCCATGTAGTCCAAAGCACAATTATATGCTGAGCAGAAAATACAGCTTTGACTCTTAATAATAAGATCGGCATTGTGTCTGGCAGTTTCTCACATTTCATTTTCATGCCTGCAGCCATTTCAGCTGGGCAGTGTTTTTGCCATATCTCCTAAACAAGGAGTGAGTTTTAAGACAGAGATGTTGTTCGTTCCAGTCTACCCATTAGCTATTCCACCTTAAGAAAGGTGGGTTTGTGCTTAATTTAGAAGATCAGGACATTGTTATTCTTGTTACTCAGTGGTATTCTTGGCTTTGCCTCTGACTTGCTATGAGGTTGCAAAGACATCATGCAATCTCCCTCTTTCTGTTTCACTTTCTTCATCAGTAAAACGAAGTGAATGATATTGCCTCTCTCCCAGGTAGCAGAGCATAGACTAATTTATGGAGTTGTAAACATGCTTTGAGGTTGCAGAGTGGAAGATGCTTTAAGGAAAGAGCTGAAGAAGAAAGAGGTCCACTAGCCATTCTTTGGATTCCTTTTGTTTTAGGTTATACAGCCATTAATTTCCTGTCTATGAATTAGCACAGAGTTGCTGCTACTAAGCAATGCACCAAAACAATTCCTGTTGAAGAAATCTGTTGAGCACATTGGACTCTGTTCCTATTGGAAGGTAGTTATGAACAGAAGGATTACTTCTGTTTATTATTTCTTTTTCTTGGCTTATTATCAGAGCCTGCTGTATTCTCACCTGGTCAGAGTGTTGGAAAGCTGGACAGTCCTTTGTGTAACTTCCCTTATTTCTTTTTTCAACAACAGGAAAGAGTTCTTGCTTGGCCTCTCTGAGGGGGATTTCATACACAGTTAGTGGTGCCCAGAAGGGAGAAACAGATGCTGCCAAGATATTCGTGGTGTCCAAAATAGAAAGCAATTTATATGGACAATTAAGAGGAACCACACGGGACTTCGGTGGTTGGAAGCTATGATTCTGTAAGCAGACAATTTCCAGAACTTTTTTTTTTAAAAAAAATAAAGGAAAAGAAAAGTTGAATTCACCTGAGGCCATACAAAGGAAGAAAAGTTATACAGAGAGAGAACAATTCCCAAGTTCATTCACCAAGGCATTAAGCACCTGATTTGCAGTGAAAATGTAGAATATGGTATCCTGTCATCAACACGATTTAGAAGACAGAGAGTAGAGTCATCACAGAATAGGTATGAAATGTCATATAGAGTAAAGGCAAAGCAAGCCAAGGTCTTTTGAAAAATATTAAAAGAAACTCTAAAAGGCTATCTGTCCTGACTCTCATCTGCCAGTTAAACTTATCATCCCCTCACTCTCTGTGCCCTAGCTCCTCCAGTGTGTTTGCTCTTTTCATTCATGGCATAACAAAGGAAAAGACCTGATGAAATGATAGAAATATGGTGGAGTGAGCAATATGCTTGGCATTTATTTTCTTGTCATTGTTTTTGCTCTTTAGGCATTGGGCAGATGCGGAATATCAGCATTTTCCACTGACCTGACATTTTTCCTTTTGCTTTATCAGTTAAAGGAGTTTTAGTTGTAGGCATAAAAGAGTTAAATCATTATGCTTCAGAGTAATGCTTAGAAACACTCTTTAAAAATATCTTTGGTAGAGTGGTGGCTGTAGCCTGAAGGATGTGCAGGCTGAAGGCTCAGCAGCCACCGGGATGTTTCAAGGCATACGTGTTTCCGGGATGGCACAGAAATTACCTGATTCTGGCCTTTCTTTAGTTGACTACAGAGCTTAGTTCACTGTCTTCGGTCTAAACATTGCTGTGAGCAGTCTTGTTAATCACTCTGGGAATATGCTGCCTCATAGCAACACAATGAGCCACAATAAGGTCCTCACTCATTTTTCCATAGTCACAGAGCTGGCACAGGCTGTGCAAGAGTTCTGTGAAATCACAAGTTGACTCATTCTTCCCTTACTTGCATATGCATGTAAGTAAGTGGGCCTGCTCAAAAAAAAAAAAAAAAAAAAAAACCCTCAGAAACCCTCTTGCAGGATGGTGTGAGATTCTCCTCCATTTTTTTTTGAAACTAAACTGAATTTTTCAACTGAGTAGGGTTCCCACCACATGCACTGAATGGAGTAAGGTTTTTCTCCTCTCATTGCTTGATTTAAGTCAGAAAACAAAATAAAACAAAACAAAACAACCAAACAAACAAAAAAGTAGAAAAATCTGGAAGTAGATTTTCTGAAGCAGAAGAGTAGACACCTGTGTTTTATGACATCTTTAGTTTTATGGTATATGCTGTGCTTTATCATCTCAAATAAAAGTATAACTACTCAAAGCTAACAGTATACTGATGAGATTTTTTTTGCACAAGCCTGTCAGGAATCATGGACTCATCTACAGAAAAGGGCTTACATGCTGGAGGAGGGAAGTAAGAGTAGTAGAAAAGGTTAGCCTCCAGAGAAGGGAGGAAGAAATCTGATGGGGAAGGTCAACAAAGCAGAAAGTGTAAGAAAGAAAGAATAAAAGTAGAGGAAAAAATGCAAATGACGTTAAGATAGTGGCAAAAATAAAGGGCAAAGAAAATATTCACTCCATAGACATAAAACTGGGGTGACCATAAATTACCAATACTGGTTTCCGAAAACAAGCACCTTAGCCTTTACAGTATTTGGTGCAAAATGTCAAATGCCACAGTGACTGCAACATGACAGAGACATCTGGATGGATCAAGGGTGTTGGGAAGATCTTGGGCTCATGCAATACCACACAGGACGACACATTTTGACAATTCTGATGACTGGATCATTCCCTATCCAGCTACAGAAGAAGATCAAAAAAGCAATCAGTCTAAACAATTCTTGATCTCCAATAAGGATTCTTTCCTGTTCTTACACCAAATAAATACTATTAATTCAAGATAGATCAGTCAGGCAGTATCACTATGAGCAACAGTACCTACTAACCTGTGTTTAAACTTGGTCAATTTCTTGTTTGGCCAATTTAATGCTTCAAAGGAAGATCAAATTTGCCCTCTCCCCAGTCATCATTCCTCCCACCCTTATATACACATCCCAGAGAATAAAGAACTAGGAAATGAAGGGAATTTCTTCCTTACTCCAGTAGTGGTCAGTGGAAGCTCTGAAGCATGAAATTAATTAATTAAAATATAAGTACAATGTAATTCCTTCTATGAACTCAGCAAGCTCTACTTTTAAACTATTTAAGTTCCATGCCTTTGCAAGGAACTGTCTTTGTGCAAGGCCAGAACTCAGTCCTTTGAAGTTTAGAAACCTTCTCTTAATTTCCAAGCTAATTTATGGTCATTTGATCTCTTAACACTGCTTTTCTTCAGCTGAAGCTCTTATCCACCCTGGTATTTACAAAGAGCTTATTTGTAAAGAAAAACTGTACTCCTTCGCATCTTTCCAGTCTAACCAACCCTCCCTCTGACACTTTTTAAAGGTTTGCATTTCCCCTAAACTTGCTCACAACTCTTTGCTCTATGTCACTTTCTTTTTTCTTTTGGATAAGAAGTGACCTGGCCACAGCATTTTAGGAGAGGTCTCCACAGTTCCATCATACCATAATACTAATATGTTCTCAGACTGATTTAACCTCTGGACTTCATGCTAGTCTCTGACACCTCTTCCTAATGTCGGCATTTTCAAAAGTACGGGTGGATGTCACACTGGTGATGGAGGAAGACTCAGAACACAAAGAAGCAGGGCTGGTGGATCTAATTCCCAAGTCCTGAACTGGACCCTTACAGGGGAGTTTGTAGATTCTCTCTCCAGGGTACAGTCCTTACAGTCTGGCAATTTAGGAATTACTAGTGTGTGGGAGTGAGAAAGAGAGACTGAGTATGTGTGAAAAAGAAATGGTTGCATTGTTCCTGAGTTCTAAAATTTAAAGGTTAAGATTTTTTTAATAAAATATTTCAGTGTCCTACAGATTTGAAAATATTGTCCTTTAACCTATGAAAGAAGATAATAGAAGATGTAAAGTGCTTTAAGAATATTAATGAAATGTTATAATAATCCCACAGAAATGTATACTGATTTACTTTCTGTATATTCCCCTGGGAGACACAGTAATTCCTATACTTAGTTGCCTCATACTTTTCATAGAGAAACATGCTTATGCTTTTTTCCCAATTATTACTTTGAAGAAAAACTTCAGTACTGCAGCATTTTGCAAGAGAGCGTTAAAATGGAAGTTGGGGAGAGAGAAAGCTCTGCATTTTGCTGATGTACTCTAATGCTGATGCGGTTTACTTTGTCAAAAGATAAATAACTAAGTAAAATCCAACAAACTTTCTCATCAGTAGTTTGCATGGTATCACCTTTGTTTCTGTCAGCACAGAGGGAAAGCAAACTTGTAGCAGACACGCAATATGTCAATTCATTTCCATTGTATTGGCAACAGGCAACAGAAGAGACAGATTTATCTGATAGTCTTAAGAGCCATGAATTCTTCCTCCAGCTCTCTCCTCCCCCTCTGCTTTCTTCCATATACACACATGCACAAATAAACAGAAACCTGCCACTCCTGCAAGCATAACATTGTAAAGTTCTGCAGTTTTATTGTCAGTGTTTATCATAAAGCATCCTTATCTGTTATCTGCTTAGAAAGGCGGCTTTGGTATGTTATTTCAGAGTAATAGCCGAGAGCGAGTTAAATTGCATTAACCTTTAAAGCTGGCATTAATGGGTAACCGTGTCAAGAAACTATATTACTGTACAATTTCCTTCTCCTATTCTTATTCCAGCTCTGTGCTTAGAGTATTTTTTTGCTGTTAGTGTGAACCTTACATCACAGACCTTGAGCTCCACAAATAGCATTTGTGTTCTAAGCAGCATTCTGCAAGAAATTTTGCAGTGGGTTTTCTTCCTCACCAACAGATGAGAGAAAGCAGGTTTTCATGGCTGAGCTTGCCCATCTTGTTCTCCCCCACATTCAACATGGTACACTGCAGATGATGCGGTACATCCGTGCATTTCTCCTGTAAGATGATGACTTTGAGGGTTGGACTACATCAAGAGCCTGAAGTTATTATGCTAGGACTTGCTGTCCCCTCCGCTTGTTACAGAAGATTGATAGCAATTTGTTGGGATAGAGAGAACTTTAGACAGAGACTTTTAGACAAAGACACTAAAATATATGAGCCCTCCTGCATTCTCTGTCACTCTGACACAGAATTTTGAGAAGTATTCCAGATGTGCAAACCCAGGTATTATAGATCTATTATGGTATAAATGCAACACAAAGGTGGCCTACCAGTTACCAGATATTCACTTTTATATATTAATTATACATGTTAAAGACCTATATTAAAAATAAATATTATCACATTCAGAAAATTGTAAATGCAAGCACCATATAACCATTCGTCAGTTGTCTCAAATGCAGAGAAAGAGGCTGAGAGAAGGTAACACCTTTTTGGATTGCATTTTGACTGAAAGATCTCTTCATTACAAGTTTGGTTTGTGGACTCTCCTCCCACTCATAACTCTTCAACCCTTTGTCACAAATGTTTATCCAAAGAATACCTCCATCTGAGTCACCTTCCATCAAAGTCTCTGCAGAGCTTTTGGGAAAGATCTAACAAGGCAATACTGTGAAAAGAAATATCTCCATACCACTGAGGCCAGGTTTCTGAAAGAATAAAGCAGACAAGAACTGTAGGTAGCTTTAAAACATTCACAAAATGGGAGTCATCAAATTTAAAATCCAAGAGACTAGTTTACCACAGAGCCATTTCTTCAGCGACAAAGAAGTCCAGAGTTCTAATATCTCTCGGAAAAGGTCCTTGTAAGAGACAAGTCAGATCTACTCTCTAGAGGTTTACATATGGAACATGGGGTGATGCAGAAGAGGGGTATATTACTTGGCTACCAGAGACGAGTACGACATAAGAGCCTAAATAGAAGAGGATATGTTTTGTTATGAAATGCTGTGGACTAAAGGTGTGTGTTAAATATAAAACTGCTAGAGCTTGTTGCCTAAAGTTAACAATTGTTTAAATTAATGCTGCAATTAACATGCAGCTACTTTTCTTTTTTTCTTCTTTAATGGAACTGAATGCTTCCTGAGTTTCTACTGATAAAACGCATACTGCATTATCCTTCAAAATGTGGTAGATCTGGGTCTTCTCCACAGCTAATCATCAAGGCCAGACAACAGAGGTCGGGGCTAAGGAGGGGAGGAATTCCAGGCCTTAAGGTGTATCAAGCTTTGTGCTTTTCTTATGAACCCTTCTGCAATCAGAAATGCGTTCAGTGATAATCTTTGCCTTCTCCACAGAGAAGTCTGTCACAGACCAAAGATAGGTAGCCAAACTCCTTCCCTTAAGCTAAGGGCATCTACTGTTTTAGTTCAGCTCAGCTTAAAATATCAGTAGCATGGGAGGAGCATAGCATTGGTCAGGGACCATGATGTCTTGGGCCTCCTAAGTGGTGGAATTCATGCAGTCTACTGACTGACACCTTTCGCCTGAAGCTGTCAGTAAACAGTCTTAAAGGAGTCTATTGAAAGGCCTTACTCCCTCTCCCTTCCCCACCAAAAAAAGGGCAAAGGTTTACTATATCAGTTCCAGAGACACCAGGTATGAGCTCCAGGAAGTCAGACAAAATAAGCGTGTGCTCACTTGCACACCAGTAGGCCCCTGAATTGGGGAAAAATATCTGTCTCTGCAGGTTTATACAGGGTTTTGAGACAACATGTTCAATTCAGAATAGTCAAAAGAATCTCTGTCTCTCCTTAGGGAAAATAAAAGAAAAAAAAACACAAACAAACCTTACAATCATTGTTAGAAATGGCGTTGATTTTTCCTAATGATAAATGAAATGAAAATCTGGATGAGAATGATGGATGCCGCCAGTCAGAGCTCTGCTTGCTAGAGCAGCCAATGCCTCTTTATGTACCCATCTCATAAAAGTGTCAGAGAGATTAAAAAAAAAAAAAAAGCTAAAATTAAAATGGAAAAGAAAAAGTCATTTCACACATTTAATGGCATAATGAAGTCTTTTTAATGTAATTTTCTTTACTCTTCTGATTACATATTCACAAAGAGGATCTTCACTTCCATCTTTATTAGGCACTATGTTTGTCATCATTACGGGTTAAGTATTTTCATAAACATTTGATGAATATTAACCATTTAAAATAAAAAATAACAGTTTATTTTCACTGCAAAGACTGCTGCACATGGGGATATTAATATTAGAGAAAGTTGCATGGAATTACACACCCCGGCAGCTCCATTCCTGTGTGCAAGGAAGCAATGCAGAGACTGGAAGATGAGAGACTTTCATGCTACCAACCATGCAGAGGGGCTAGGAAAGATGTATCCCGTCTAAATCTATAACCAGGGTTGGCAATGATCACCAAAGAGTACCAGATCTCCCTGCAGGAGACTTGGCACTCCTGAAACAGGTCACAAAATGACTGGCTGGTTTTTGCCCCTTCCCTAAACTGAATACATTTTTCTTTTTCATATGTTTCTAAGGGATTCATCCAGCCCTTTGTTTAATATAACTCTCTACTTAGCTTATATGCCATTTCTAGTTGACACAAATGCCTTACCTAATACATTTTTAAACAAAGTCGGATCTCTAGAGCAAGGGGACGGCTTCTTAAAACAAGCAATTGCAGCACCAAAGGCCATGGAAAGAGTAGGAGAAATGAACACTAAGAATGAAGGTCCATCAAAAAGAGGTGGACTGGAGTTGGATAAAAACATAACCCAGTTAATCTGTCTTTAAATAGCACAGAAAAAAATGCAAACAAAATTTTGGGAGTCAATCAGTACACTGAATTTTATTATAACTATATTTCATTTTGATCTTTACACCATTTTTATTAAAAGCTTATTTCAGAATGAATGAGTTACTTTACAAAAAAAAACAGTAACACGGACTGTTTACATTTTCTTAATGCGCTCCATGCTTCTGGCTTTGTTTCTTTTCCACCTTTTTCTGTGTTCCTTCCTCCAAGTTACATCAGTGATGATGTTCCAATTTCAAGAAAAAACTTGAAATCTCTTTTCTGACAGAAGGCCATTCTGAGAAGAACACGCAACCTGGTTTTGGTCCCAACGCCCCTGTGTTCCTTTGCTTACCCAAAGGTCACAGGAGGCAGTGGCACCATCAAGCCCTTCCACACCCGTAAGCTGATTTTAGTCAGCACGCACCGGTTTGCTCCTGGACGTGCTCACAGCTCCACAGCATCTCATGCCAGCACTGACCTGCCCCAAGGGCCGGAAGCCACAGCACACATAAAAACAAATAAATATAGAAATAAGACAGGGGTATGCAAAGGGAAGAAAGTCCACCTTTTGATCTCGTAATGCCCCACACCACCTCCCCAAAGCACAACGCAGTATTTCCTGTGCTGTCAACCCGTATTAGAAGGGCAGATGGAGGAGGGAGCAGAGGATTACTCTTTGTCGTTGTTGTTTGTTTTTGCTTTCCCAGGCATAAACAGACTCACTTTAAATCCTGTAGGTAGGAGCAGAAGACTAAAGCGTGCAAGGGCCTAAATGATCCTGACTAGGCCTTGACAGAGGAGGGTTAATGGAAGAATCACTGGTGGATGTTTAATTAGGATTTGGGAGATGAGGCTCCGGCATTAGTTTGGGGTTCGTTTAGGGTTTGTGTGTGCTCACGCGCCCAGGTAATTTCACACCGCTGCCTGCCATGTCCGCCGCAGAGCTCTGCCAGTGCTTGTGATAGGAGCTACACGGAGCAGCTAGAGTCAAGGCTCCGCCGGGAGACAGCAGGGCCTGCCGGCTTCCCTCGGTGCTCGCAGACGAGGCTGCCGATGAGGATTTGCTGTGAGAGCAGGGGGCTGAGGAGCGTTAAGCTCTGGAATTAGGAGCCTTCCTCCTTCCTCTCACTCTTCTTCCTCTAGCACTTAGTACCTCCAATTCCCTGGCCCCCAGGGACTCAGGGATACACTAAGCTGGAATGTGAGGAACTGTTGGTCCCTGGCAGGGGAAGAGAGAGAGACTAGGGGGAAAAGAACCAAAACTTATTGAGCCAAAACTTCCCGTCACTCTTGGACAGTGGCCACGGGAGAAGGCCAGTGCCTTAGAGTGCCATGAGGAGCTGATTCGACATCCACATTGCACTGGCAGTAACTCAGGCCTACCTGCGCACATGCTGGCAATCAACACAATTCCGTCTCCAAGGAGAGGATCTAACTGTTCCCTACAGGGACAAAAGCTTTTCTGAGAAAACAAAATCAAATGTGATTCTCTGCTTAGTTTTAAAGCCAGTTTTCCAGGCCCCGTAGTTCCCATCTTCTGAACTGACTTGTTTTCCCAGGAAAGCTGCTGAGATCACAGGTACAGCAGAGTGAAGAAGAGTCGGGACATAGTTCCGTGGAACAACTTAACCGTTCACTCTATGGGCAAGGTTTTGAAATCCTGATCGACAACAGAAGTTTTCAACATGATATAATGTTTCAGTGCCTGAACTGAGTCATAATATGGTCATCAGCCAAAAGGTTCTGGATGCTGGGAAGCAAATGGATCCTCTTCTTTCTAGTTAGTAACTTATAACAGGCACAGGGAACAGTCCTAGGAATGGGAATTAAATTATCCCCACTTCTCAATGGTTAGTACGGGCAACTTTTATGAGGAATGTTTTACCTCCTGGTTTACCTTCTTTACCTCCAGTAGAAATAGATTTTCTACTGAAGGTCTACTCAAGATCACCTAATAAATACTCACCTCCATTTCCTTTGGAGGCAGGCCTTGCCTAGCTGGGCTAATGCCCCATGGAGGGTTGAGACCTAGTCCTGGACGTGCATAAGACCTTTCAAAATGGTAAGGATAAAAGAGATCAAGATTAGTTTAGCAGAAATCTCAGATAATAAGGAATCTCAGCTTTGTGAAAAAAAAATTCTTTGTACTGTCAAAAATAGATGCTATAGAGCCTGGGTGGTATAAACAGAGGTGACAAGGAAAACATTCAGCTCCTATTTACTTGTCTATACCTGGAAAGAAGGGTTCAGTATTTCTAAATAGTCCCAAAATTGGATTGGTTTCTTATTAGTTGAAACCAAGCCCTTTTATGCTATTAGTCAGCAGATGGTATATATATGTGATGTTGAGAATCAATCTGCAGACCCATGTCAAGAAAGTGGTTGATTAAACAAGGAAATGAAACAGAGCCTGGGAATGTCACAAAACTGTCAGCATAGAGGGACTTGGATCCCCAGGGACGTAAGGCCTTCTGCTCTCCTACACTCCCTTAGAACAGAAACACGGTGGAGTTTTGTTTATCTGTGCATATTCATAGCAAGACCTCACCTCTCTTTAGTCTCTCCTAAGAGAAATGATGGTCCTCAGAAACTAGCCCAAGAGGGCCAAAAGTCTTCCTATTTTCCCTTGTCTCACAACTGTGCAAGAAACAAGGTGTCTGATCTTCCTCTCTTCTCCCACTGCTTCTCTGCTCCATTATCCTTGTTCCCAATGGTGTCTTTCATACTCAACCCAACAGGCTCTGGGTTGGTCATAAAAATAAATCTGTATGAGACTCTTCCCAGAACGAAGAATTTTTGTTATCTAAAGAACTTGGGGCTCTTCCCTCATTCCTCATTTAATTTCTCACTCAAAAGCTTCCGTGTCAGTCATTCATTGACCCAAATGACCCTCTTGTCCTGTTGACTTCGAGTTTCCGCCTCCTAATCTACTCCTCGTGTTCCTTTCTTGTTTCAGTCCCTTCAAACAGACAGACAATAGCATTAAACCAGCTGCATAAGAACTCTGACAGCATAACTATGTCACAGAATCTTATGCTATATAAAGATATTGGAGTTAAATCCAAGTGAACTCAGATGCACAGCCATATATAGAGGTACTCTAAAGAAGTCTGGTCACAGTGGTCCTAGCTAGCTAACACTGCTTACAGTGTTGAACCCCAAGAGCTTGACAGCTCCCAGAACCAGGCGCATTTGGCTCTTACTTGAGTCTCTCTTTGGGATTCCGCAGAGCATGATGTAAACATTTCTGTAGTAGAACATTCTTGAATTTGCTGCCTCTAGCAACTTGGCTCAATGCTCAGCACAGCCTCAAATGGAGATTCTTTTGCTGGTGTTGGGTTGAATCTTCATTTATTCCTTTCCACGTTTATGCATTTTAATGTATAATTAATGCTCTACAGTACTTCTCTACTATCATGCGACTATTACTTTTCCCATCTTCACCATCAACTATTATCCTTCCCCATCTGTTTCTCTCTTCAATTTAGACCCCTCTCCTACCTCCCCAGCATAGGTCCCTCTCTTTCCTTCTTCCATTTCCCTCCTTCAGTGCGGGCCATTACTCCCCTCCTCCCCTCACTTCTGTCAGCAAAGCAGTTTATCAGCAGTTGCAGTCTCATCTATCAGTCCAATTCATCTTTCCCTGCAGCCTTTGGGGGAGACTGATAGAAAAAATCACAAGTTGCCTTCCTAAAGAAACCTGTGGCAGCCAGGGGCATTAATATGAGAAACTTGGGAAGGTGTCATTTTTCATTCAAGCTGACATTTAAGCTGTTTCATAAATATGAAATCAAACCAAGGGCCCAGATGGGCCTCCACCCCCTCCTCCTTTAACTAAGAATGGCTGTGATACTCTCTTCACCAGCTTAAACAAGAGGATGACAGGAGCAAATCCCTCAGGAATGAAGGATGGAACAGGGAGTCTTCTCACTGATGGCACTTGTGATGTTTACACTAGGATCAAGGGAGAAATCACCAAGACATATAGGAGAGCCAACAGACACTGTTGGTAGTGGTAAGCTCTCTGAGGTGGGATATCCCTCCAGTGTGAAAATGATGGGGGTGGGTATTTTCCCTATTCTCCCTAACAGTTACATTAGCTCTTAACATTAACAGTTCTGTTATCACCCTAAGTGCTTCAAACACTCACAGTGCCTGATTTTGAGAGAAGGAGATATCCATTTCTGCTCCTGCTTTGCTTTAGAAGCCTGACCTGCTTATGCCACCCTAGTCCCTATGCAGGCTGTGAAACAGCTGTAAGGTTTAGAAGACATCAAGCAAAGCACATCGCAGCAAACCAGCAGTTTTGATGAAGATTTACTGGCCCATCTGAGGAAGCAGTATCTTTACTCTCCCCTCCACTTCCATTAGGATGCAACTCCTTTCATGGCGGGGCTGAATAAGAGGTATCATGGGCACCTGTTAATGACCATAGATCCCAGGATAAAGGTAGATTCTTCTTCTTATAGATTCTGCTGCTTATTCTTTGTGGTGTGGTATACAAAATCTCTGAATCTGTCTGCAATGTTTGCTCTGTTCTGCCCACTACATGAGGACATGAGACATGGATATGATACCTTTCCATATGCTTCTAGGTATTTCTGGGTGTGAGACACCTTCTTGGGATCCCAGGCATTAACTACTAAATCCACAGCAAATCTTAAGGGGGTGTGACCAGAGTCCTCTGTTGGACAGAAACTGTCTGATTTCCAGTAAAAGTTTAGCTGGCTGTTTTTTGAGACTAGTGAACTTTAATTTATGCAGCTCTTTTCCTTCCCTAGCATTTGACCTAATTATGTGTTTACAGAGGATAATCACCCTCTCACTGCCTCCATTTGACTAGACTAAACAAGGCAGGCTCATTTCCTCTCACAGGATGGGCTCACCATTCCCATGTCAGCATCTGCTCCAGATTTAAACCTTTCCTCATGAAAATGATTGACAAGAACAATACTGACTATTCCAGGTGATGTCTGTACCTCCTTCAAACAGCAGCCATGATATTTGGCCGTCTCTAGTAGATGTTTCTCTCTTGGCACATAATTGGATTTCATTTACCTCTTGCGTGGCCGTTTTAAGTTGGAAGATCATAAAGGTACTGTGATTGACTGCTACTTCTGTTTTCTTTCCAACTGATAAGCTTTCAGTATGTAGGTGAAATTGTCACTCGCAGTACCTAAATCTATGTCCTTGCATTCTGCACTGCTGCATTCCCTCACATGACTGTTAACCCAATCCTCACAATAACCTGTATGATAATGTGGTGATTATAGGCATTGATGATACTGGGTGTTAAAGTTAACCATCTCCTAATTGTAAGCTAAAGTCCTAATTGAAAGTCCTAATTGAAAACATTGGTCAAGATCAAGTCCCAAGAACTTAACTAGTAACCCTTTCCAGCAGAGTCCCTCCTTCCCTTCTTTCACCAGTTCCTTACTTACCCAACAGGTCTTGTACTAATCCTCATCTTCTCTCATTTAATTTAGTAATTTCCCAGGTGGCATCATACCAAATTTTAATGAAGTACAGCTATAGGAGATCTGCTGCATTTCCCTCCTCCAGAACATCAGTTACCTTTATCAAAGATGGATATCAGGTTAGTCTGGCACAATCACCTTTTGATAAAGGCATGTTGCACTATATCCCATTTTATATTCCTTGTCTTCAATTATTCTTTCCAACATAATTTGCTCTGAATCTATCCATACCCTTGAGGCAAAAATGAGAAGCCTGCAGCTGGCTAGATCACTATCCCTCTCTTTCTCAAATATGGGTACTGAATTTGCTGTTATCCAGGCAGAAGAACCCACAGTGATTACACAGATTTATTAAAAATCTCTTCTACCAGGCCTGCAATTCTGTGGGCCAGTTCCTTTAGTATTCCGAGAATGGTGATTTCCCAGACTCCCCAATTTGAGCACAGTAAGCTCTCTCAGTTGTTTCCATCTTGCATGTAATCATTGCCCTTTCAGTACACTCATTCCCATTAGTCCAGCTGGGTTTTCTACCATGCTCAGTATTACTGCTCTTAGGAGCAAAATATTCCTCTAGTTTGGAGCTGTGCAAATTTTTCCCACTATGTATACAGACTGCACTTCTTTTTAGTTATAGTGTTAAGGATCCTTCTGCTATTTCATTTCCTTTGCAGGGACTAACTCAGTTTGACTTCTGGCAAGTCTCACTTCATCTCTGTACTTCCTGACCTCCAAATACATGCCTTGCTTTGTTGCTTAATCCTCTCTCCAAAGCTGGCTTGATACGCAGGTGGACTACGCAGTTATCAAGAGCAGCAGGCTACTGGGGAGGGGTAATAGGAAAGCCACAGGCCCATTGCTTGCTTGGCTTATGCCAAGAGCTGCAGAAGAAGCCTTGCTGCTCTTGACAAGAAGGAAAGGGTCAAGGTGGCAGACACTACTGTGGGAATGGGCCCTGCAAACAGCAGGAGCTTCCACCCTCTGCTCCTCTAGATGGCAGTGAGAGTAGCAAGACTTTTCTCTTGCATCGTCATCCCAATCTTGCTTCTTTGAATTCTCTTGAAACAAATCTCCTTAGCAACCCCCTCTTACACATCCCTAGCAGCGGCAGCCTAAGAAGAGTAGCTCCTTTGGGGTCAGAGAAGAAATAGGACACTAGCCCCTTGGTTGGGGTTAGAGGAGCGTGAACAGAAGCAGGTCAGTATATTGAGACCACAGCAGCTGCAAGAATATAGAGTAGAAGAAGAAGAGAGGAAGATTCATCTCTAACTGTATCTCCTTGCAGTCTCCCGCAACTCTTTTGCAGACTCACCACTCATCCCATCTCCACTCATTTTGCATCTGGTCTGTGTAGCCACCAAAATGACTTCTTTGATCATCTTTAAGGATGACAACATTCAGGAAATTGCTCACATTGTTGAGAAAGTGCTGTCTCTGCCTTCCTCTGTTCCTTCTAGGCTTACAGCTGAGAAGTTTTAAAATTTTAACTTTTAGAAGTAGTTCGTTCCTCTCCTACAGGTTTGCAAATTCCAAACCAGGTTTAACTTCCAGTTTAAATATATTCCTCTGCTCTTTCTCATTTAAAGTCTCGCTGAGTTCCCAAATTCAGCTGATTTACTGATATCTTTGCTTGTTCAAAGTTTGCCCTTTGGAAATAAAAAGAAACTCTCAGTTATGATTCATTCTTATTTATCCAGCCATTTGATTTGAACTGAGCCGTATAACCGTAGGACTTGAATGGACATTGAGAGCTCACTTAGCCCATCTGTCTGCCTGAAGCCATGATCAGCTGTCCAGACCTCCATCATTCCTGACAGGCATATGTTTAATCTGCTGTTCTAAACTTCTACTGGCAAAGGCTTCATAGCATCTTCAAGTGATCTATTCCTTGTATGACTCTCTTTACCCTTAGAAAGTACTCCCTAATGTCTTATCTGAATCTCTTTTGATGTCATTTAGGACTAGCATTGCTTTTCCTCTCCACCACAGGGCTGGAAGTGGAGGAGGAAATAGCTGTTGTCTTTGTGGCAGTTTCTTCCTTCCTTGTAACCCCTTTCAATCTTCCCTTCCCAGATTAAGCAGATCCCGACACCTTAAGTCTTCATCACTAATTGCAGTTTCTACATCTCTGACTATTGCAATTCTTTTCCTTTGGAATAAGTCCAGGAGATCCATACCTTTATTAAAACACTGTGTTCAAATCATGACGCAATTGAGGCTGAGTTGAAAGAGGATTGCTTCCTATACATGATGCACCTAACTATATAACCTAATGTTATCTTTGGTTTCTTTGCAAGTGTTGATCACTTGTTGACTCAAACAGTCTGTTATCCACTGTAACCCTCTATATCCTCCTGAGCAGAAATATACATGGTGAATCCTATCTTGTGCTAATACTATAGATTTTTCCTCAGTTCAGCACCTTGTTCTTTTCCTTGTAGATCTGTATCCCATTTTTGAAGGGTATTTCTCCTAGCCATCTAGATCATTTTGACTTCTGTCCCCTGTGCTAAGTTCAGGGCTTCCAACAAGCTGTTCTGTCATTGCACATCTAGAGTACCGTGTCCAGTTCTAGGCCCCCCAGTACAAGAGGGATGAAGAGCTGCTGGAGAGAGTCCAGCACCGGGCTAAGAGGATAATCAGGGGCCTTGAACGTTCAGCCTGGAAAGACTGAGAGCTGGGCCTGTTCAGCCTGGAGAAGAGAAGGCTGAGAGGGGACCCGATTACTGTCTATAAGCATCTCAAGGGAGGCAGTGAAGAGGATGGGGCTGGCCTCTTCTCAGTGGTGGCTACTGATAGAACTAGAGGAAACAGTCACAAACTGAAGCACCAAAAGTTCCACAGGAACTTAAGGAAAAGTTTCTTAACAGTGAGGGTGACAGAGCACTGGAACAGGCTGCCCAGAGAGGTTGTGGAGTGTCCTCTGGAGATCTTCAAAACCTGCTTGGACACAGTCCTGTGCCACGTGCTCCAGATGATCCTGTGTGTGCAGGGGGTGTGGACTAGATGACCTCTAGAGGTCCCTTCCAACCTTAATTCTATGATTCTATGATTTATTAAAGGCATTAAAGGCATTAATCCATGACCTAAGTTATCAATGGCTGTGGTACCCAACTGGATACATCCTTCCTATCACACTGTAAATCATTAAAAACTGCCTTATAAGTATAGTTTTCAGTGTTGAATCTGTATCAAGGCTGCATTGCTAATGGAAGCCTCATATGAGGCAGCATCAAAACCTAACAAGTCAAGGTGCTCTGCCGTTATCTACAAGGCTTGTTACCTGTCAGAGTGGGAAATCAGGTTGGCTTTATACAATTTGCTCCTGACAAAAATCCAATTGTCTGTTATTTACCATGTTGCTACCCAACTCATGATCAATCTATTGTTAGGTCCCACACAAAGCTCTTCAGTAAAATTCTCTCTGCTTACTGAAATCAAGGCTAGAATAGTAGTGCTTCTGATGGGGATCAGTGATTACTCTGTGATGAAGTCTTTTAGCTACCACATTCAAGAATAACCAGGCTCTATTTTTATTAATAGTACTTGTTTTACAATCTACATTTCAGAGGTTAAAGCCTCCTGTGCTGACAGAATTCCTACTGCACATTTTTGTCCTCCGCTCTCTCTCTCATTTATGTTAAAGCAATTCATAATCCCGTGGACTGCAAAAGAGACCAAGAGTTAACAGTGATACCATTTTTACAATTTCTTCCAAAGTAAATTTGACCTAAGTAAGTCAATTCTGTTTTATTTTTGTTGTTACTTAATTGCCCATCGTGCCAGTGTGCACCATAAGCATAATTTAACTTTGATCTTTGTTTTATTCTTTTCTGAAGAGCACAAGCTTTTCAATCCCAATGTTCTGGTTATGACTGCTACCTGTTCCTCATGCTTTCATTGTAAACTGTTAATAATAATCAGATCAATTGGCAGCAGGGGTGAGGGGGAGGGCGGTGGTGGTACGCAAAGCTTAGTTAAGTATTGGCTACAAAAAGAACAAGCATGACCATAACTGCAAGGTTCTGAGAAGTGAGCAGAAGACAGAAAAAAGAGGCTGTCACAAGGTTGATATTATTAGGAAGGTTTAAAACAACTTTGCAACTGAGAGGTTTTCTCCAGGAAGATGCTCCTCCTCTATGCCCAGGAGACTGATTTTTGGCATTGATGTAGCACAATTAGTAAGATGTTAGTCTGGGAAAATGGGGTGGAGGTCAGGATAGGCTTGTATATGCTTATGCATATGTATATCCTTATGCTTATTTAATACACAAAACTGGGTATAAGAGGATATAACAATTCAGAGATGGACAGCAAAATAAAGAAATAAAAGATAAGGAAAATGAGAGTACAAATGCTGTTCAAAACATTGGTGAAAATGGGAATACTGTTTGGGAAAAAAAAAAATTGTTCATCATTTAGCTAGAGGAATGGACAAGACTAGACTGAACCAGGCAAGGCACATTAAAATTAGTCCAAGGAACATGAAAAACAAATTGAAAAGTCCTTCTGTTCAGCCAGCACCATGGATCTACAAGTGTCTTAAACTGATTTTTACTTCTCATGAAGAATTCTTAACTGAACAGTCAGTGGTAGCAGACAAACTTTTGCAAAAAAGTTTGTGATAATGCAGAAAGCAAGTATGCAGTCACCTGAAAGGGCTTCTCCAAAAACTCAGATCTAGGATATCAAGAAGTGTTTAAGAGAAACTCTAAATCTCCTTGAAAGAAAATTAAAAGAGGAGATAACTTGTCTCTAAATGCCTACCTCATAAATTATTAAGAGAAAATATTATTACAGGCCAGGGAAAATGAGGTGAGATCTTCTGAAGTGTAGGTCAGTAAGGAAACCAAATTATATATGAGAGGGAGAGGGAGAGAGAAAAAAAGGGAAAGGCGTGTGCTATTAAAAATTATATTTAGAATCCCTGGGTCTCCAAGGAACAATAGGCATACAAGTCAATTATAGTGCCTCAAAGGGATATTTTCAAATAACATACTTAGTGGGAAATCACACAGGCCTGACTCCCCACCAGCTTGCAGCTCCCATGATCATTTCCATTTTACAAGGTAGTTGTAAATCCCTCCCATCCTAGATTGGTAGCTTTTCACATAAAGTTTAAATATAATGAACAGTAGTGGTGTACACATCTAGTACAGTCACTGAATCAGTCTGAACAAAATTTGGAATCTCTATCCCAAAGCAGATTTTACAATTTCAAATTTGCATTTATTTTCTTTTTAAATCAGAAAAAACCCAAATGTAGAAAGTCCTAATTTTAGATCAAATAAAATGGTTTATCTGTATTTTAACTTTAGCATTACATTATCCTATACTTTCAAAGAGAAAATAGAAATCCAAGCAAGAAGTCATAAAAAAGCCTAAATGAAACATTTCAACCTCCTGGAAGTGTTGATGTGTTTTCTGAGTGAAATTTCATCAAATGGGCCACCTTTCTACAGACCCTGAAGCTTTTGTAAAATCAGCCTTTACAAATGGAAAATTGTTATAAAAAAAGAGAGTGTCCCTACTATTGAATTTCTAACCCTCAGCACTGGAACTACAGTCGCTGTTGCTTGTGTCACTAAACAGCCTCCTCAGCATGACAACAAACTCAGCATCCCTCTGGCCAGCCACTCAAGAGAGTAGACTTATTTTTGTGTGGTTTCACCTTTGTGACCTATGGACCCCTGCAGGTCCACAGTCTGTCTTTAAGAGGGTGTGCAAGGTACCTAAGAAACAAAGTATCCTTTGATAAGTTTGAACTTCTTATACTGGGTGAAATTTCTTCTGGAAATGTTTAGCTGTTTCTTATTATAAAGAAAAAGTGGCTGTCACGAACACTCAGATGCCTCATGGGGCAACCCTTGATGAAGAGTTAACAGCTCTGAACCTTACCCTGACTCAGAAGCAGTGTTGCAGGTAAAGCAGTAGCTTGAGGAATTTGAATGAATTTAATTTCGTTAGGATCAACATGCAATATTTTTTCTGCCACTCCTTGCTGCTCACACTCTTCTTTCCTACTGCTCTGGTGAGGATCCTCCATAGGCTGCAGTTCCCTTGGGAGTGTCCCTGCTCCAGTTTGGGCTCCTTCACAGGCCACAGTTCCCTCAGAGATTTACCTTCTCCACCCACTTTTTGTGTCTCAGCCTCTGCTGCCTTTCCCATGCATCCTCTGGTCTCTTTCTCTCCCTCCTTTGGCTTTGTCTTCCCCCTACTCTTCACTCTACAGCAGTTACTGCCCTTCTTGAATGCATGTGAGCAGGGATGGCATGAATGCTTTCTGTCTCATTTCATCAACTCCTCCTCCCTCTTTTCCTTCAGGAACATCCACTTGTCCCAGCATGCAGGGCATGAACATGGAAATTTACAAACTTTCTTTCCAACTTCTTTGAAATTGACCATACTACTGGGCTCCACATCATCCTTGGCCATGATGCTAATCTCATGCCTGTCTTCTAGCATGCCCTCCCCCATACAGTACAAGTAGGTCCCTACTTGATGAATTGGACCTCCCACCAGTTCATCAAGAGATACCAGAGCTGTGTTAGTCACCGTGCCTAGCAGTCAGAGACTTGAGGCCAAGGCATTTCTAAACAAGATTTTTCCATTACATTACTTCTTAGGATCCCTTCCCCCTCACTTACAAGCACATTCCAGCAGTCTAGGCAAGTGCAGTCAACTACCTCCTTCTGAATCTCATTTGCTGCATCAGCAAGATAGTGCCAACTCTTCATCAGCTTATCCCACAGCCCTCCTTCTTTGCACAGGTCTGCGTTTGCAAGCAGGATAGGCCCCAAACTCCTCAAAGCAATGCTCTCATGAGCCATCATCTGTATTCCCGCAATTCCATATCCTCAGCATGGCCACATCAAGCACAGCACTTCCTTGGCGTGAGCACTGTAGGAGCACTCCATTACATTAACTAAAGGACTGTTGAGTGGCCACAGTGGCTACTTCAGTGCTACCAACTTCGCTGCTTTAGGGGGACCCCCCTTTCCTGCTGAGCACTTGTTACTGCCTCTGTTAGCAGCAGCTTGTTATTCTGTCAAAGAGGGAAGTGGGTCTGTCCAACTCTGAGGGGCTGCCCAGGCTCTCTAGAGCCCAGCTGGGAGATCATGATGGCAAGTACAGGTTATTGCAGCTCTTGCACCCCTCCACAGCACCCAGGAAAATGCTCTCAGATCCCGTACATGGACACAACCTTGACTCCAGGCTGCTGAAGCAGGGAGCAGGATCCGTCCCAATGCTTTGCAGTCACCTTCCCATCCTCCAACAGCTCTCCTGTGTGCTCTCGAACTCTGTGTTTCTCCCATTTTACACTGTTTGCACCTACAGCCCCATATACAATGTGCTCTGCTCTGCTCCCTCAGTACCCACTGCCACATCCCAGTACGGGAATGAAGGCTCCTTCTGTAGGTTCAAAGTCACTGTGTTTACTCTGACCTGAGACCGTGCCTGTTCCAGGCATTGCCCACATCTTTCACTTGCTACTGCTGCAGGTAAACAGCCTTTGTCTTCAGGAGCTGGACTAGATGATGTCTAGAGCTCCCTTCCAGCCTCAACCATTCTGTGGTTCTGTGTGATTCTGTGAATGTGAATCAACTTTTAATTTGTTGCCAATTAACAAACTTTTAAATACTGATTCACATATTAAGAAACAACAACAACAAAAAGACATAGGCAATTAAAGGAACACTTAAGAGAAACACCTCTCCCCTTCCCAGGCAAGGGCTCCCTTGAGGCCACACTCCCTTCAGAGGTGCCACCTGTGTCTCCCCTAAAATGCAGTTACAGCTCCTGGCTATGAGCGCTCACACAGTGGCACCATGTAGCCCTGTTCTGATCATTGAAGCTTTGGGATGTGCTTGGACTTTCCCCAACTCTTACAGAGCCAGCTGGAACACGTATGCGACGGTGCAGGACTTCCTCCTGCAGCTTCCCCCGCCATGTGCCAAAGCTTGACCATGTATGGTTAACACGGAGGAAAGACAGGATAGTAACACAAGAGCCCCTGGAATAAAAAAGGAAAAAAAAAACAAACACTTTCTCTGGGAGAAAAGTGTTCTTTTCTTTTTTCTTTTTCTGAATCTGGGAGCTGACAGCTGCAGCTTCCTTCAGCAGCCTTCCCTCCGGCTCCAGTGCAAGGACTGACCTGAGGTTATTTTTCCCTTTGGCTTTCCCAGTTAATCTCCACTGTGTGTCTGAAGTTGCTCTGCCTTCCTTTGTTGTGCAACTAAACTTCCCAGCATTTCTGAAGAGTGACAAATGAATTAGCAAATTAATTTCTCTGCCTATCAAACCTGGGAAACAGGAAAGCTGCATATGCAGAAGATCAAACTACCTAAAATTCCTAGCTGCTGAGATGCAGCGGATGAAGGACTTTTTCAAATACAACAGTTGTACTGAATAGTTACAATCTAAGAAGTGAAACATTTGGGATGTTGGTGCATCAGATCTATACTCCCTGTTCAACAAATCATATACAACCTAGGAAAATTTATTGAGGGGCTTAGTGCACTGGTCTGTTGTCACTGAGACCTTCTTGCTTTGTTCAGAGGTGACAAAGTCATACTTTTATCTTCCAGAGAGAAAGCGTTTCATTTTAGATGAGGCAGTGATCTGGCATTAGTGAAGATCAAGCATGACAAAAAATGGTCACTCTCTAGCTGGTGGGTGGACCATTAGAGAAATCACTATAGCTTGCACTTCTCTGACCATTTTGGAATAGATGAGAAGGATTAAGTGTAGTATGGATAGCGGGATTTATCTGAGAAAATATGGGGATCTACAGTGTAGAAATTTGCGTCTAAGGAAACCATCCTAAGCTTTCCTTATAGTCAGCAAAGACCTAATCAATATAGTCAATATTGTTTAGGGTGCAGTTCATCTTGTGCTAAAATAAACACCTATGTTTTATTTGCTGATCCACCCCCTTTAGTGTCCATTAACAATAATGAAATCCAGACATCTAGCAGAGATTTAGACACCTGCTTTGTAGAGCCCCATCACTAAGTGAGACAAGTCCTTCCTGCACCCCTTCCTTGGCTATAAAGGGGGCTCTGCTAGGCTGGTAGGCTTGCATTATCCGTGTGCAATTTGCTGAATAATGTGTCTTGACTTCTATACCCTCTAGTAGCTAGCTAGTGGTCACTTACTTACATTAATTCCTAAGTTAAGGTGACCTTGTAAAGCTAAATAAGTACATTTCTCAAATAGCATATGGCAAATATATGTATACACACATTTAGATATATGTGAATTAAACATACCTCCATCACTTATTTCTCACTTTCACTTCAATGCCAAGATAATGCACTTAAATACAGTTCCCAACCTTTCTACAGGCATAAAACATCATGAAAAATGTGGAAAAAACGAATTGGCTGTCCCTTTTCCTGCTCAGGGAATGAAAAGGATAATTACTTCCTTATTAAAACAAAAATTAAATATTTTCTAAGCTTTAATCCATTTTTGTCTTTGTTATAATGCCTCTTAAAGTAAAAAAAAAAAAAAAAAAAGAAATATGAAACTTAATAAAAACAGCCCAAAATTGATGGAAACGGAATAATTGGCAAGGCATAAAAATAATGCTTGTATCCTGGAGACAGAGTACGTTGTTGGTAGTTTCTTAATTTTCACTCTATTAAGGTAATTTCCTGTGACTGTGGCTTTTTTCTTCCAGCAGCCATCCTCACACGCTGTCATCCCTGCCTTCTTTGCATGCTGGGGATGTAGGGCTTTTTTTTTTCTTGATGGGAAGAAAAACATATATGAAATCCATTTTCAAGATTTCAAAAGGCAGGCCTGCTAGTCTCTGACTCCATGTGCATGAGAAGGAGAGTGAAAAGAAATTCTCAAATTTAACTTTCACATATTGTAGTACTGGCTCAACAGCACTTTTACGAACTCCTTCCAGAAAGTGAGCTTTACAAGCACACCGTACATTAAAAACTTTGAAATTCTACACAGCAAAATGTTTGAACCAACACCATAACATACCTTGGATCTTGATCTGGTTCTTATGTTACTGCAGACCAAAAGTGATTTCTAAACAAGCTAAACCTGCAAATTTATGAAAAGTTATTGTGGCCATACTGACAGTCACATGCAGGCTTTGTTCATTGTTTAGATTGTTTAGTCTTGTTTGTTTGTTTGTTTGTTTCCTCGGTGGTGACAGGTTTCAAATACTCCGTATCAGCAGGAGAGGTTGATGCAATCTATCAAGGTTATTAGGTGTACCCACCCTAAGACACAAGCACAATGGGAAAGTTTAGAACTACATCAAGATTTTGCTGAGAGCCGTTCCAGCTTGAAATGAATGATATGTTTTCGAGCATGTCAGGAGTGACATAAGGCCACATTAAACTGATTTCAGAACCACAGTGAAATTCTTATATTAAATAAGAGCAATATTTTCACCTAAACCTCAGATTATGCCACCTGAAACTATTTTAAAGTTTTGAAGTTCCGTGAATAGAAGTGTCTCTTGCTTCTCCACCTCTTTTATTGTTTTTATTCTGGCTAAAATCAAATATGAAAGTGTGGAAGGGTTTTAACTGGTAAAAAGAAGTATTAGATGTTCTCAAAATCTTCTGCCTGAGAACTTGGCACAGAGGAGAAGGCAAAGCCGTCCTCCATCACTATTTGCCCCAGTGCCCCCTCTTACACTCGTTAGTTCTCTGTTTGCATGTGTTTGTGTGTGTGTGTGACTTTACAATGACTTTGAAAATCCAAATGTGTTATTTTTCTAGATGCTTCGTGAAAGTTTTCCAAAGGAATGTTGGGAACTATACACAAACTTTCCTGAGTATTAGCTATTTGCCACATTATTTGTCTTGTGTTTGCATTCACCTGCGTACAGGGAGAATTGATTTGCAACCTATTACCTGACAAAACCTTTTGGTGATCTGGTAAAAGATGATCCCTTTCCTTATTAGCTCTGTTCATCATGAATCTCTCAGTGTTTGGTCCTTGTTTTAGTGATACTAACAGCTGATGTTTTCTTTTGAAAATTGGCAAGCATAGAAAAACAGGCTGATATTTCTTTTTTAAGATGCATTAACTATAAGAGGCAGTTACCTTATTATCTGCTGTGTGTTATTAGGAGCAGGCGTGATCTGGATATGTCCCAAAACGAGAGAAGGAGGAATTGGGTTCCATTGTCAGCTCTTGTCACTGGCATGATACAACCTCACAGAAAACACTTCATTGCTCTGCCTCCTTTCCACCTTCCACAGCAATGCCAAATGAAAGTTCACTGGCCGCCTATTTTGTTTGGAGTTTCATAGGCCAAAAATACTATATAAGGTGCATGTATTCACTTGCACTATTGTCAAATTTTCTTTGTTCTCAATGTTTTGAGGAGCAAAGTCACCTGTACTGCTCAGGATTATACACAGACTAGAGATTAATACCATGTGCACATCTACAACATACGGCAGTGCAAAATGACACAAAACAGCTTTAGATTATAGAAGCAAGTGTAACCATGATGACAAGTGGAAGAAATGAGCCAGTGAGGAACTCTGTGCTACTAGAAGTACGTACTTTTCATTACCCAAGCTTTAGCAGTAGCACAGAGACCTCTAACTGTATCACATTATGGTATATCATTTACCCATAGCCTTTCCTCTTGCTCCCCACATTTCCCTGTGAGATTCTGAAGGGTTAATGATTTAAAACCTAATCAAGTAGCAGAAATTTGTAGACGTCATGAACAACCAAGAACAGACCGTGCCACGATGCTCCATACGAAAAGGATGTCTCAATACAAGTTCCCTATCAGGATGTTTTAGTACTCCTAGAACATGTTTAGGAACATCTGAGCAATAGAACATCGTCAACATTGTAGAACAGGAAAACGGGAGGGGGACACATCGGAGGGGCTATAAGGTATAAAAGCGCCATGTACCATCTGTTCAGGGTCCGTGGTGGAACCCCTGCGAGGGAGGAGCCCGGACCCCAGCTAGCTGGTAATACTTATTATCTTTCTACTATACTGTCCTGATATTAAACGCTGCTTACGATCAATGGTGCGTACCTCCTTCTCAATCAATTCGAAAAACGGACACAACAATTCCATCTATTTACGCATTTTTCTCAGGGAGCATATAAAGCTATGGGAGAACCAGTAAAGAGAAGGAACAATATTAGCACCTTAATGAGACCCAGCTCTTCTTTTCTTGAAGAGGAAGGCAGTGTCCTTCATTCCCACTGACCACTGTGAAGGGAAGTTCCAGCCCAAATGTGCAGTATCTACAGAGGAGCTGCTCCCTATTGGCAGATGGAAAAGCTTCTGAAACTGAGGAAAACTGTGCTTTCACCATGTAGTAAGATATCTTTGCCTACTAGTCATGTGAATTTACATTGCTCCTGGAATTTGAGGTCCAAAACATCCTAATGGATCCTTCAACTGATAAAAATACGGCATCAGTTTTAAAAATAAAAAAAAAAAAAAATGCACCCTATAGTTTTGAGTTGCAAAACTCAAACAGAAGAAGGCAGTATATAGAATGTGAACAAAAGAACAGGCCCCTTGGGAAGAATATAAGAATGTTGTCAGGGAATGCAGGGATGCAACAAGGGAGGCTAAGGCGCAGTTGGAGTTAATCTGGTAAGAGATGTTAAAGACAACAAGAAGAGCTTCTTCAAATATATGAGCAGCAAAAGGAAGATCAGGGAAAACATGAGTCTGCTGTTAAACAGGGTGGGTGCCCAGTTTACCAAAGACACAGAAAAAGCAGAGTTACTGAATGCCTTCATTGCTTCAGTGTTTACCAAGGACAGCTCTCTGGAATCCCAGACTCTAGACAAAAGAGAAGAAGCCTGGAGAGAGGAACACTTGCCCTGGGTGGAGGCAGATCGGATCAGAGAGCACTTAGGTAAACTTGATACCCACAAATCCATGGGCCCTAATGGAATGCACTCAAGAGTGCTGCGTGAGTTGGTGGATGTTATTGCTAAGCCACGCTCCATCATCTTCGAAAGGTCCTGGAGAACAGGGAGGTGCGGGAGGACTGGAAGAAAGCCAGTGTCACTCCAGTCTTCAAAAAATGTCAAGAAGGAGGACCCAAGCAACTACAGGCCAGTCAGTCTCACCTCCAGCCCTGGAAAAGTGATGGAACAGCTCATTCTGGATGTTGTCTCTAAGCATGCGGAGGACAAGAAGGTGCTCAGAAGTAGTCAGTGTGGATTCACCAAGGGGAAATCATGCTTAACCAACATGATGGCCTTCTGTGATGGAATGACTGGCTGGATAGATGAGGGGAGGACAATGGATGTCATCTATCTTGACTTCAGCACGGCTTTTGACACTGTCCCTCACAGCATCCTCCTAGTCAAGCCCCAGAAGTGTGGGTTAGGTGAGTGGACAGTGAGGTGGATTGAGAACTGGCTGCAGGCCAGAGCTCAGAGGGTGGTGATCAGTGGTGCAGAGTGTAGTTGGAGGCCTGTAATTAGTGGTATTCCCCAGGGGTCAGTCCTTGACCCAGTCCTGTTCAATTTATTCATCAGTGACCTGGATGAAGAGACAGAGTGCCTCCTCAGCAAATTTGCTGATGATACCAAACTGTGAGAAATAGCTGATACCCCAGAGGGCTGTGCTGCCATCCAGAGGGACCTGGACAGACTGGACAGTTGGGTGGTGAGAAACCTCATGAAATTCAACAAGGCCAAGTGCGCCTGTGAAGGAATAATCCCATGCATCAGTACAGGACTGACCTTCTGGAGAGCAGCTCTGCAGAGAAAAGCCTGGGTGTCATGGTGGACGACAAGCTGACCATGAGGCAGCAGTGTGCCCTCGTGGCCAAAAAGGCCAATGGGATCCTGGGATGCATTAAGAGGAGCATCTCCAGCAAGTCGAGGGGGTGATCCTGCCCCTCTACTCAGCCCTGGTGAGGCCACATCTGGAGCACTGTGTCCAGTTCTGGGCCCCACAGTACAAGAGGGATGTGGAACTGCTGGAGAGAGTCCAGCGCAGGGCCACGAGGATGATCCGGGGCCTGGAACATCTGCCCCATGAGGAAAGGCTGAGAGCTGGGCCTATTCAGCCTGGAGAAGAGAAGGCTGAGAGAGGACCTGATCAGTGTCTATAAGTACCTCAAGGGAGGGAGTGAGGAGGATAAGGCCAGCCTCTTTTCAGTGGTGGCCAGTGATAGGACAAGAGGAAATGGCCACAAACTGAAGCATCAAAAGTTCCACAGGAACTTAAGGAAACATTTTTTGACAGTGAGGGTGACAGAGCACTGGAACAGGCTGCCCAGAGAGGTTGTGGAGTCTCCTTCTCTGGAGATCTTCAAAACCTGCTTGGATTCAATCGTATGCCACATGCTCTAGGCGACCCTGCATGTCCAGGGGGGTTGGACTAGATGATCTCTAGAGGTCCCTTCCAACCTTAATGAGTCTCTCATTTTATGATTCTGTGATCTTGCCCCTATACTAACCAGGAGAATGTTCATACCAAAGACAAAACCATACCAGTACCTAGAGCCAACCATGGGAAAAGAGATTGAAACAAGAGCATTGCCCAAGTGGTACGTCCTAAATTAAGCTCATCAGGGAATAACTAAGGACATGCATAGATAGTACTCAGAAACAGGTTGTGCTCCATGCCTTAGAAAAAGGGGAAACCTCTACATGTGTAACATAACTAATAAAGTCTTTTTCTTATTTTATTATGCCATAACTCCCTGAGTTTCTGCAGATGTGTTGTCTGTAGATGCATTGTCTACATTTTCCTTTTTATTTTCCTTCTCCCCTTTTCTGTCTTGTATTTCACATTCACCCCACTTTTCACTGCGTCTTACTTCTGCCTTTTCACCTTATTTTTCCAATATTTGTTTTCTCTTTTTCACCCTTCTCTCTTCTTTTCTCTTTCCTAAGGGGAGCATAGATGAGGAAAGATTTGAATTAAAATGTGTGCACATTTAATGCACGTGAGAACTTGATATGAAGCATAAGAAGTTTGCCACATTCTTAGTGATTAGCTCTTTGGCTACCATCTTTCTGGCAGCAAGATTTTCTTCAGGAAGAAATATACGGTACAATAAGCTCAGTTAAGGGAAAATTAAATGAATTTTGGATAGATAAAAACCCACACAATCAAGTTCTGAAAGAGTGAAAGGAGATATGTTTCTGGTATCCAAACTAACTCAAATTACTTACCAACACTGAAAGTAAAACATCCCATTTACAATGCAGAAAAAAATACCAAAGCCCCATGTCTGATGTAACCTAGAAAACTAACGCTTAAAGCTGAGAACATGAGTTTAGAATTAGTGCAAATTCAAAACAATTCTCTGATTTCATATAAACAGTTAATTACCTGTGTCAGTGAGTAGACCAAATATCACAGAAACTGTCTACTTACTGAAAATAACTGCAGTGGAAACAAAAAAAAAAGTAAGGAGATATCAACACAGAGAGAGAAAAGACTTTTTTCTAAACCTAGTAGTGAATGGAATATTGTAAATTAGAGACAGAGAGTAAAATATCCTGTCAAGAGTTACATCTGTGTAACAGAGGGCAGAGCTAGGCCCAAGTGAAGCAGCGGGGATTTTTGCTGAGCTCCTGTAAAGTAGAGTTGCTGCTGTCACCTTGTATTCCTTTTGCTCCCCACTCCCCCTTCCCTCCAGGAGAAATCCCTGAATCAGCCTTATGTGATCAAGGCATTTTGCCACTGTGCAAGCAAAATGGGGAGCTCTCAAATGCTCTCATGGCAGCTGTCCCACATCCAACTAGTATATTTCAGCTGTCAGGTGGATTAAATATCATCCTTTAAGCAAACTCATGAAAATCAGCCTCGCCATTTTGTCTTTCTCAAGATAAATTTAGTCTTTCCTTCAGTTCCTTCTACTACTGTCAGTAGGTTCTGTTGTCCCTCCCTCTAAGTCCTGTTAGTCTGTCAGCAGGCTTCTCTATACCTTTGACTACACACAGGCAAGTAACAAAATATGCATTTATTTGGACTTGTTAAATACTCGATGGTCATCTGAAGGTCTGATATTCAATAGTTCAGATTCAGACATACGTTCAATGAGGTACACAATAAAAGAAGAGTCTGTCCAAAGTATTTCCAGGGCACTCACCCCCTATTTGGCCCTGACAAGAAAGTAGCCAGATTTTAGAAGTTCTCAAGTTCAATGCACAAGAACTGAAAGCCCTGAGGACTTCTCAAGACCTTGTATTGGTGAACTATTTGGATAAACAGATGCCAGAAAGCTCAGCAATCATGTCTATTTCATTAGCCAAAAATACCAGAAAACTAGACTGGATTGTTTAGTGTTCTGCAGATCCCACACTCGAATACTGACAGCTCAGTGATACAGCTGTCACTGAATTTGGGCTCAATCTAAGCCATTTAGATGTGTAAGTACTTGATTGTGCCTGAAAATCAAATATTTAGATCTTCTGAAAGTTCTAACCTTGGGTGACAGAGAGAACTGCCAGCATGAAAACATACTACAGCTGAACATTTGGCCCTTTGTTTTTAAACTTCTTCAGAAAAGTCCATAATATTAGTAAGAATGGAAACGTTAAATGCCTGCTTTGCACTGGGATTTTCCATTTCAGTCAACTCACTCAGGGATTAATCACCTGCATACTGTCTAAATGCCGCCCAGGCAAGTTCCTCCATGCCAGCAGGAGCTAGGAACTGACTTTAAAAAATTGCCTCAGTAGCGCTTCCAACTCAGCATCCGGACACAAGCATGACATTCTCCCCAGAGCAGCGAAAGTCCTCAAGGACATCAAGCTCACCACTACTAGTGAAAAAGTCTGAGAATGTGACAAAATCCTGCCATCTCACATTAGCCTTCTTGGCTTAATCAGACTTTAATATTAGTGCACAGTGAGATGGGGTTTTCTATATCCCTAAAGAAAGCAGAACTCACTTGGAGTTACAGGCTTATGTTCTTTGAATCTTTCTGCTTCAGCTGATATATTGTCTAAATCTAAAACTTATTTAAAAACCTGTCTGGATGCGACAGCTTTTAATTAATCTTCTCTTAGTTTTTATACCATATAGTACCTTGAAGACGCAAGATCAATCACTGTTGTATTGTAATGTAGAGTTGGGAGACAGAAAGATAAATGAGCTATCAAGTTTAGCATTTTGATAGCTAAGTTTAATTTTAACTAGCTCAGAAACATACTGTAGATAGGTGGATAAAGCCATGGAATGGAGCATTCGTCTTTAGGTCTTAAGCTAGAGTCCATCAGAAAAGAACTGAAAGAGTTTTTTAATCTCTGGTCAGTCTCATGTGGAAGTGAGTATCTAGGTTCACATAAATGATTATGCCAACAAACATGCATATCTTATCCTTCAGCTCTACTGACCTTTCAAAAGCATAAATAGTCTTTTCAAATGACAAACACTGTCAAATGGCAAAAACAAAAATTGCACATGTTAGATAAATTTGTATGTTGGATAGCTTTCATCGATGTATCCTACGACTTCCACCCTGTAAAGACTCATTTATAAAGGCATTGGGACGATTTATAATATATAATACTAAGCGTACACAAGAGTCTTGGCAGAAACAGGTCTCAATACTTTAAGAGGAAGGGTGAATACAATATCACATGCATGATGGGGAACATAGAATGATGTCAGTCAAGGGTACAAAATGAGTCAGCAGCAGAGCTGGCAGCAGAACCAAGGAATCCTGACTCACCATTTACTTGATCCATGAGGCTATTCAGAGGACTGCAAAGTAAGTGATAAAATAGCCAGTCAAGTCATTCATCTTTCAGAAAGTATGTGTGTAAGGATGAAGCACGTTCACATCCTTCTGCCTTTCATGACTCATGGTGACTCAAATTCTTATGTGTTTCACAGGGTCTATCACGGAAACTCTAATTCCAGTGTTTTCTGCTTGGTCCATTGTAATGATTCTAATTCTAATGCATGCCACACATCCATCACGGTGACTACTTCTAATGCATTCCACCCAGTCTTACTGCAATGACTAATTCTAATGCATTGCACCAGTCTACAAGGAATTTCCATCATGCATCATTTTAAGATCACATTCTATTCAACACAATGTTCACATTAAGGCAGTTCTTGTATGTACGGTTGCTCTGAATCTTAACTCTGGCCTTTTTCTATTAGACCGCTAAAAAGGGTTAGTGGGGGCTAAATGCAAAGCAGTCCTCTTTCTGTTCTTCTCTCCAAGAGATTTATAAAACACTTATCATTCAAGTTTCTGCATGCTGGGCAAAACCACATTTTTGCTGGTGGTTTATTCTGATCCACTGGGGTGACAATTGTTGAAATGCATAATAAACCAAGACAAATGCTGAAATTGTTGCTTTTCCAACAATTGGAGTCGTAATGGAGTTACTCCAGTCGTAATGTGGAAGACTTATGGATTTTTTATTTGCTTGTTTGTTCGTTTTGTCTGAGCAGAATTGCACAGTTGTAAATGCCTTCTCATACTATAATTATTAGTGCATAAAGAAAATGTGTTCTGTGGACATGACTGACAATACACACCTCACCCAAGTAACTCAGTTTTCACTTACTTATCTCACATGATGCCGAGATTCTGAGAACACAGTTAATGATACATATTCCAGCAATTGATTGAAAGTGAAACTATCCAGTAATAACTCATTTGGTTCAAAATTTGTTCATCATATTTCTGTGGATTGACTGCTCCAGAGGACTGTATATAGATGATTATCAGGTATCATCTATCCACCTCTAACAGGCCAACATAAAAAAAAGGAAAGCCACCATAAACTCTGTAGGATATGTTCATGCTAATTCATCAGACAGGTGCTCGTGTGCCCACATCTGATCCAGATTAAAAAATAAAAAAAAAATGGAACTGATGCAGAAGGACAAATGACATCAGATCTGAGACAAACTTTTCTTCACGGTTCACTCCATTTCTTTGCTAGGGCAAGAATATTTGCTGCCATTGTGCTAATACAAGGATTGTAGCTAGGCTGTTTCAAACTGGTATGTAGTATGTGACAGGACTTTGGTATTGCAGACATCCTGGAAGGACCTGTCCCAAAAGAAGCTTTGGATTCTGTAAAAGCAGACTTTCATTATTAGAGGCAACTGTATAGCAAAGATACAGAGCACAACTATTTTTAATATATTGGAAATAGAATTTAACTTGGGCTGGTTTTACACTGTGTTTATACTCAATTTAGAGAGCAAGGGCACGTGCAAAGCCTCCGTGGAGCAAGAGTTCACAGAGAGTAAATCTCAGGCCTATAGCTTAGAACCACTTAATCACACGACAGACTTCATTTCTGGCAGAAGTAATTAACAAAGGTTCAGCCATCTAATCAGGGAACAAAAGCACGGCTGTGTCACCTCATTGACCAGTCATGCCATCCGAATATCGAATCACGAATATTGACTGCTTACAGCAAAAGGTTTGCAGGTTGTTCTCAGACCAACAGATGCATAGACTGAGGCTGCAGGTCAGTTAATGCAAACCCGTTACATAAAACAACTACTGGCTAACCATTGGCAGTTGGCAAACAGGAGGAAAACAAGAGGGAAAAAAGGGGGGCAAAGCAAACCAGCAGCTAAATTTGCCAACTGCTGCAGATTCTCAGATTCTGCTTGACTGGGTATAAACCATAGACCCCCCAAGAAAAGATGTGGAAAGAAGAGTAGGAAAGAGGGTGCTCCCAGCACATTCCTGAAAAACACCCTTCAGAAGACAGTTCAGAGTTGAGGAAGTGCCAGAGTTTGCAATGGGCACCTTAAACTGTGGTAAATTCTTGCCTAGAAGCCCTTCTTGCAGGACTCCACATCATGTACTGACCCCTCAGACTGCATTCTTCATTCACTTTTCCTTTTTTGCTTGCTATTTTTGTCCAGTGCCAGGAACGGGCATGCTACCAATGCTGACTTTTTCTGACTCCTTGAGAGCATGTTCTTTTACATGGTATTCAGGCTTCCGTCCCTACATTGGGAACAGCACTGATGTGGAATAAGAGAAAAGCAAAGGGTGGAACAGGGGGTGCTTGGGGCTCCGTATTAGGTGATTTCATATGCACTGACTTGTAATTGCTAGGACAGAACTGATAACAAACTGTGGATGTAAGCACTCCTACAAAATGGGAAAGTCTTTGCAGTGCACTGAGTAATAACCCCATCATTAAGGAACCTTGTTTTGGGGATGTCAAAGACCAAACTTAGGAGCTTAGGAGTTCATCCTAACTCACCACACAAGGCTGACTCCCCAACACTATATTCAGAAAGGATTTGCATGTTAGAAAAGCAGTCCCAGCACCATTCTGGGATGTCAAAACCAAAATCAAGGAAACCCTACAAGAGCAGGGCATAGTGGAAGACTGTAACAATTCATTCAGTTCAAATGAATGCTATTTAAGTAATAAGAATATCTTCCATAAGTTCACAGTTACAGCCTACAGAAAGCTATGGTATGAAAGATGATGAGTAGAAAGTAAAGAGCCGAACAGACAATTTAAGTTAATATATCTAGGTACAGCAAGGTAGGCAATAAAAAATTATAAAGCTAAGTTGGTATTGCAGTCAAAACACTATGTAGAGATGCTGGAGAGCTGGGATTTATTTTCAGCCCTGGCACACTTTTTATGAATGACTTGGGCACTATCAGTCCACCTTGTTGTAAAGCTTTATTTGCTCCGTTGTAGGGGAGAGAGGGAGAATGCCAATAAACTGCCTCAGAAAAAAAGGATTAAGGAGATGGTAGCATTTGCAAAGTGTTCAGACATTAGGTGACTGAAGAGACAGAAGGCAGGAAAACGGGGCTTTCCATGATCCTCTTCTATGAGGATACAGTCATGCACAGTGGGAGGTGTCCATACAGGCACTCAAAAGGACAGACAGGATTAGGTTCTGTCTGGCTGCTATTTCTCATGCTGTTAACAGCTGTGGGGAAGTCCAGGGACCAGGCCTGGTTTACAGAAGCGGAGGTCCAGTTCCTTAGCTAGTAAGTCTGAGGCCTGAGTGTTTAGCTAAGCAAGGCTATAACATGCTGAGTTGCACTGAAGATCAGGAAGGCTTCAGCAGCAGAATGCACAAATGAATGTTCAAAGCCAGGAGAGCAGACCAAGATGTGATAGCAGAACCAGAGTACATGGTTTCAAAAACAAGCCATCTTCCATCTGTCTCCTCTCCATAACATTCTTTCCCTCTGCAAAGTGATGAAGAGAGAGGGCCAAAAAGTGGTCCTCTCACCCAGAGGTCTGGGAAATTATGACGGAGACGGGAAGGCCTGTGCACCCATGCAGCTCTTCCCAGCAATGCCCAGTGTCATGCTGTAATGTAAGCAAATAAGTTGAGAATGAGGATTGTTTAAATGTGCTGTTGCATGGAAAAGAGATCTGAAGAGTAAATTAATGGTGCTACTCACCAACCTCCTGTAGAATCAGTCCATCAGACCTGAATTAGTCACCACAGGAGTATGTATATAGGCAAACAGTGGTCTAATAGGACTTTGAAATCAGGCAACTAAAAGGATATAACCAAATTTGCCTATAGGAAAGCATCATCTCCCATTTTCTACCTCTCAAAAGGTCTCTCCTCCTTTTATCTCTTCCAGTACCAGTGCTTCTGGAAAGATATAACTTATTTTTTGTCTCTCCTCTTAGCCTTGCCATTTCTGCTGGTTAGGAAACGTGAATGGTAATTCGGTGCCCTGTGCAACAATGTAGTGGGTACATGTCCGTATCTTTGAATCAATCCAAAGAGATGGTCAAGAAAGAAGAATATTCCATAGGCCTATTTCTGCTCACTGATTGCAACAGACACATAGAGCCATTCACATGAAGACTTCACAGAAGTTACAGAAGTTCTCTATTCATAGAACTTCAGTGTTTCTTAGCACACCAGTTGTAACTGTCTCTGAGGTCAAAAACAGCATAGCACTTTCCCTTCAGGGTAGGTGCAGAAGAGGAAGAGAACCTGCAATTACTCCTTCCAGGTAATTACTCTAGCTAGGAGAGCTGCTAAATACCTTTAATTACTGGTAGCAGTACAACTTCTCCAGCACAGGAGAGTGAATGTTACAACTAGCAACAACTTTCACTCCATCAAGGAGGCATCATATGAGGCAAGTAAGAATGAGCACTGTTTAAAATAAAATAAAATAAAATAAAATGATTGGGAGAGAAAAACAACTGCAAAAATTCCACATTGATTGCCCCAAGTTGCCTGGAAGAGACAACTCATGTCTCCTGCTTGCTTCCTATAGCACTAGGGCTGCTACATTGCTGTGGACCAGGGAACTCAACAGTGCTGCATAGGAAACACCAGTGATGGCAAAGCTGTAGCAGAGGAGCTGAAAACCTTCCAGGATCCTCCAGAAGCTGTAGGCTCTCCATGAGGCTGAAGGCAGGGAACAGCTCTTACACCAGCAATGCTAATGTGGCTAGGTCCCCACCAGAGCAGTTTGGGATCAGAATGGTGGCAGCAAACCTGGTCCCTGACTGTGCCATCCACCTGCAGTCACATCAGGACTATGCTTGCTCCTGTACTGGGTACCCACACATCAAAGCTCACAGAAAATGAATGAGGAAGTATGCTATGTGGTCATCCTTTGCAGTATGCCAGGATGTGGTGGTTCAGAGGCACAACCAAAGACAGGGAGGATCAGAGAGAGTGAGCCACAACATGTTTCAAGGGTATGACAACCTTCATAGCCAATCAAACTGGTTGTTCAACTGTTGTAACACCTTGTCTCAGACAGTGGCTAGCATCAAAGATAGATGTAAAACACTTAAAATGGGAAATAACTAACTAATTTGTCCGTAGGGGAAGTTTTTTTATAACCCCAGGCAGTTAGTGGTTGGATTTATTCCCTGAATCTCAATGGCTGATATTTCTTATAAATTTTTTATTTTCTCTAATGTAACTCTGAATGTTATCACTATCCACAGAAATAGCCCTCTTGTTTTTTTTTCTTTTCTTCACCAACAATTGGTGAAGAAGAATACCAAGTGAGTATTAGTCTGCAGTTGCGAGTCCCACAGTTTAAGTAAGTGTGCAATAAAAATTATTCTTAAGACTTCCAGATCTGTTGTCTTTTAATTTCAAAGGATATCCTATTGTCCCAGTACTAGAACCTTTTTAGTATGATTAATTATTTATATACTTCTAACATGCTCCTTCCTATTCATCTCCTCTCTGAATTATATCTTCTGTAATCTTTTTCACTCTCCCCCTATCTGAAAATCCTTCTAAGCCACCAAACCATTTCCCTGCCTATCTCCAAGTCCTGCTAGATTCCCTTTTTTTTTAAGAAGAGTTGATGAGAAATTAGCAAAGTATAAAAGGTGAGGGTTTATCAGTAACCTTATGAGGGTATTATAACTTTAATGTTAATTTTTCTCCTATGCTGTAGATATTCTTGCTGTGCATCCAGTTATGCTAAGTACAAGGAAGGAGGGAGAGGAAATCTAAATTCTCTGAATAAGCATATCTGAGCAACAGCTATCTCCTGCTGTTCCCTATGCCTCTGACTACTGCTCTCATTTTCGGTCTTAATACATGTTATCAGGCTGTGTTTCTTGTTGGGAATTGTCATTAGAATGGCAACCTGCTAGGGTTATATAGCTGTCCAACTCCTATCAAACAAGAACTTGAAACATTTTTCTGTTATTTTTTAATACAGCCTTGTACTGCCTGGTTTAACTTTTATGTTCTGATTCAATGTATTTCTCTGTAGTCATCTAAGGGAATCGTCCACAAAGAAAAAACAATGAAAAAGTTACTTTTTTTTCTGTAAAATTTTGCCCTAAAACTGAGCCTGAACTAAGGCTCAGAGAGAAAAGATAGTCTAGGTGACAGGACTAACACCGTGGTAGAAAGAGCTGAGTCCCTGATCTGCTTACTCTTCTGCTGCCTTACATGACCTCATTGGTAACTGAGGCTTTGGTAGGCACTTGTAAGTGACTAAGTTCCTGATGTTTAGTAAGATACTGTTGATAAGATGAAGAGTAGGAGCAAAGATGTCCACATTTCATGTCCACAGAGAGAACAAAATAAGATCTGTTCACTTAAACTACCATGTAGGAGAACACTACAGGGTAATTAAAGTTGGTCAGCTATCACTTCATCATCTATGAAAGCAAGTCCATCCTCTCAAAGCTTCCACACCTGTAATGATTCCTTAACTCACTAGAGAGTGGGGAGAAAGAAACAGGAAATGAGGTATGTATATACAGAAAAAAAGTCTCTTAGCACTGTAGCCACATGGTTACATCTATATTGCATGTTGAGGATTACAAACTAGCATTGGGCTATGGCACCATACAGATAGCCAATCCCTTTGGTCCCAAGTCCTCTTCTCTCTTTCCATTCAACCCTATCTGAGGTCAATAGCAGGGTAAGAATGATCAGCCAATGGACCAAAAGGATAAAGTGTAGAGGTGGAGGCCTTTAACCCAGGGTGATGCTCCTAACACTGATGGGGAGGGATGGCAGCAAGCACATGTGTTGTTAGGATTGACTCTCACCGTCTCATCCACCTCTGTTGTCCCTTGGGCAGAGTTCCTGCAGAGGCAGATATCAGTCTGCTCAGAGAGACAGACCCCGCATTGTCCAGGAAAATTTACTGACAAAGTAAGAGGTGTCTTAGATCATCTCTTGGTTAGGGTAGTACAACATCAGGAACAGATCAATTTGCCTATACTTGAAGCCAGCCTTGAGCCGTTATGACACAAGTGATATTTGATGTGAAAGAGAAAAAGGGCCTTGACAATGCTAATAGGAAGCAGGGGTGGAGGGGAAAGGGAAGAAAGAGAAGAAAGGAAAGAGAAGAGAGAAAGGAAATAAAGGAAAGAAGAGAAAAAGGTGGGGGTTGGTCTCTTCTCCAAAATGACAGCTGACAGGACAAGAGGAAATGACCTCAAATTGAGCCAGGGAAGATACAGGTTTGATATTAGGAAAAATTTTTACACAGAAGGAGTGGTCAAGCATTAGAACAGGCTTCCCAGGGTGAAATGGTGGAGTCACTCTCCCTGGCAATGTTCAAAAACATGTAGATGAGGCATTTAGGGATATGGTTTAGTAGGCACGGTGGTCATGGGCTAATGGTTAGACTTGATGATCCTGAAGGTCTTTTTGAGCCATAATGATTCCATGATTTTATGAAAGAAGGGAAATAACCTTCTCCTTTTTGCTCCAGATTATTCCCAGTTTCTTTCAGTTGCTCAGATTGCTCTCAGTTGAAGACTGGAGAACTGGGACTGTTAAGCCTGGAGAAGAGAAGGCTGAGAGAGGATCTAATCAGTGTACATAAATATCTCAAGGGAGGCAGTGAGGAGGATGGGGCCACCCTCTTTTCAGTGGTAGCCACCAATAGAGGAAATTACCTCAAAATGAAGCACCAAAAGTTCCACAGGAATTTAAGGAAAAAATTCTTAACAGTGAGGATGCCAGAGCACTGGAACAGGCTGCCGAGAGAGGCTGTGGAATCTCCTTCTCTGGACATCTTCAAAAGCTGCTTGGATGCAGCCCTGTGCCACATGCTCTAGGTGACCCTGCATGTGCAGGGGGCTTGGACTAGATGATCTCTAAAGGTCTCTTCCAACCTTAACAATTCTATGATTACTGATTATATTCAGTCCATTTTGTTTTTCCTGCATGTTTTGAAATAAACTCTGAACTGTTTTGCAAGCCCTTCATATTCAGTGCAAACATCTTATTTTATTATCTGTGGTTTTGTTGATAGTTTTCTTTCTTCCTCCTCCTTTTTTATTTTTAATCCATTCAGCTATGTAGCAGATCTTCAATTCTCCAGTGTGCATTTCTTCTTTGCTATACTATCTCCTGCTTTTCACAGATAAACACCTCGCACCTGGGAGACAAGCTCTTCTAATTAGTATTAAAACCTGAAGTTTTTTTCCATCCTGCTTTGAAGCTTTCTAGGATGCCTTTTTGTGAATTATAATGTTCTCATTTCAACATAATGCAATGCTCAATCAAAAGTAGCTGTAGCAAACAATTCTCAGCAAGACACACTATCTTTTTTTCCTCTCTATAACTGAATAAATAAGAAAAAGTCTAGCCTAGAAGAGGTAGTCAGAAGTTGAGCTTTCTGCTTGTGTGTTGGGTTTTCTACTTGCTTCAGAGACTTCTAAGCAGTTATCTTACAGTCCTTTGTCACTTCTCCACTTCTCCTCTGCTATTCTACATCATGACAGGCGTTCTGACTGCCTTATCTACCAAATAAATGCTTTTGAACAGCAATTCTCTCTCAGGCCCTCTTCTCAGCTTAGACCTGCAGTCACTGGTTATGGGACACTGTGCTCCTTCTAGGGCAGAGAAGCCAGAGTTCAGGCAGTCCTTTTAAAGCATCTTGGCCCTCTGCAATGTCTCACACAAATTCCTGCACTGAGAGTATAGGAGAAGGTTCAGAATAATATATTATCTGAGCATGAAGAAGAATCATAAATAATTAGGAAAGCAAGGGCTCACGTCATCCAAAAATCTGTTTGTTCAGTTCCATAGACCACTTGTACTCTAAGTCTCAAACTGCTGCCCTCAGTCTTCTATTTCTGCAACTGCCTGCTGCACACACCAAGGTCCCAAGCACAGTGGCAGTCCATAATGCAGACCATTTCCAGTAGAGCCTTCATTTTCTACAGAGTATCTAGCCTTCCATGTATAGAAAAAAAAAACATTCTCCAAAAGTGAGCTTTTTCTTTATACCTCTCCTAAGCACTTTTATTCAGAAACTAGATAGGGTCGATGCAGTCACAGCCTCTGGTCCCTGAAGCCAGTCAAGTGATACCAGAGCCGTCACAAATGGTACTGCCAGCCATGTAGATCACTGCAGCCAAGGCTAGATAACAGCTGTTCTGACCTACACTATTTCTATTGCCAGGATCTTAAGGATGATTATTCCCTGTACAAATGCTTTAATGGTGAATTTCTGTTCTTTGTGTCCTCATGCATGTGCAAATGCACAAATAAATGCAGATATATTCTAAATGCAGATAAATTCTAAAATATTGACTGTGAAACCTGAATGCTGTTGGAAGAACATTTATAATGTTCTTCTGGCATGCTTGCTCAGGGATCATCCCATCCTTATTCAGGGTGGATGGGAACTTCAACAAGGAAGGCCAAGGCCCATTTGGAATTAGAGTTAGCAAGAGATGTCAGGGACAATAGGAAGAGTTTCTACAAATATATCATCAGCAAGAGGAAGACTTGGGAAAACACGGGCCCGCTGCTGAACAGGGTGGATGCAGGATACAGAGAAGGCAGAGTTATTAAATGTCCTCTTTGTTTCAGTCCTTCTGCTAAGGTAAGTCCCCATGAACTACAGAGTGCAGACACAAGAGAGAAAACTGGGAGAGAGGAAGATTCTGCTGGTTGAGGAGGATTGGGTTAGAGATTATTTAGGCAAACTAGATACCCCTAGGTCTGTGGGCCCAGATGGGATGTACCCAAGAGTGCTGAGGGAACTGAGAGGGGTTATTGCTTAACCGCTCTTCATTGTCTTTGAGAGGTCATGGAGAGAGGAGGAGACGCCAGAGGCCTGGCAGAAAGCCAGCGTCACTCCAGTCTTCAAAAAGGGCAAGAGAGAAAACTTGGGAAACTAAAGGTCAGTCAGCCTCACCTCTGTCCCTGGAAAGATGATGGAGCAGCTCATCCTAGAGACCATCTCTAGGCATGTGAAAGAAAAGAAGGTGATCAGGAGTAGTCAGCATGGATTCACAAAGGGAAAGTCGTGTCTAGCAAATCTGACAGCCTTCTACCATAAGGTGACTGGTGAATGGATGAGGGGAGAGTAGTGGATGTTGTCTACCTTGCCTTTAGCAAGGCTTTTGACACCATCTCCCGTAACATCCTCATGGAGAAGTTCAGGAAGTGTGGGTTAGCTGAGTGGACCGTGAGGTGGATTGAGAACTGGCTGAATGGCAGAGGCCAGAGGGTTGTGATAAATGGAGCAGAGTCTAGTTGGAGGCCTGTGGCCAGTGGTGTCCCACGGGGATCAGTACTGGGCCTGGTGCTGTTCAAATGGTTCATCAATGACTTCGATGAGGGGATAGAGTGTCTCCTCAGCAAATTTGCAGATGATACCAAACTGGGTCGAGTGGGACTGTGCTGCCATTCAGAGGGACCTGGACATGTTGGAGAGCTGGGCAGAGAGGAACTTCAGGAGGTTCAACAAAGGCAAGTACAGGGTCATGCACCTGGGGAGGAATAACCCCTGGCACTAGTACAGATTAGGGGGTTGACCTGCTGGAAAGCAGCTCTATGAAGAGGGATTTGGGAATTCTAGTTGACAACAAGTTAACCATCAGGCAACAGTGTGCCCTTGTGGCCAAGAAGGCCAATGGGATCCCGGCCTGCATGAGGAGGAGTGTTGCCAGAAGCTGGAGGGAGGTGATCCTGCTGCTCTACTCAACTCCGATGTGGCCGCAGCTGGAGTACTGTGTGCAGGTCTGGGCTCCCCAGTACAAGAGGGACATGCAAATTCTACAGATAGTCCAGTGTAGAGTGACAAAGATGATTAAGGGACTGGAGCATCTATTGTATGAGGAAAGACTAAGCAAGCTGGGCCTGTTTAGCCTGGAGAAGAGAAGATTGAGAGGGGATCTTATCAATATGCATAAATACCTGAGGGGATGATGTAAAGAGGATGGGGCCAGGCCCTTCTCCGTGGTGGCCAGTGACAATGGGTACAAATTGAAACACAGGAAGTTCCATCTCCATATGAAGAATTTCTTTATTGTGAGAGTGACAGAGCCCTGGAACAGGCTGCCAAGAGACCATGTGGAGTCTCCTTCTCTGGAGATCTTCCGAACCTGGATGCCACCCTATGCCACATGCTCTAGGTGTTCCTGCTTGAGAAGGGAGTTTGGAGTGGATGATCTCTAGAGGTCTCTTTGAACTGCAAACCTTCTGTGATTCAAGAGAGTCTAAGTAACTTAGGAATGCCAGTCTTTCCCCCACCTTCAGTTTCCATTAGATTTGCTCTTGCTCTTCCAGTCCAGTTAAGCTGCTTCCAGAAAGCCCACTTATTGAGCAAGGCTTTACTTGGCTTTATGTAAGAACATTGAACTCAGCAGGGAAAGCTGCAAAGTGCTACTTAGAATGACAGACTAGACCTATATTGTAAAAGTAAGTATGTTTTACAATAAAATATCTAACTCAGGTTAGTCTTTCAATGTGAAATCAAAGCAAGGACCTTGAAAAATGTTATATCTACAGAAATTTTTCAGGAACATCTTAGATTGTTACTTTAGCCTATCTCAACAAGCCACATGGAGGTAATGCCATAAAGGTAAAGGACCACAAAACCCCACCTTCCCAAAGTCAGACCTCAGCTTTTCTTGCAAGTAAAGCAGAACCTCTGAACAGCAAGATCTGTCCTCAGTCTTTAGTAAGTCCTTAAGAAGATTCCTACTGACTGACCAAAATAGATTTTTTTCTAAGAAGTGAAGAAACTCTTCAGAGCCAGAGGTTCTTCAAAGGTAGGAACTTCAGGACTATACAACCAGATGGGAATCCATGCCTGAACAGTTTTACTCTGTTAAGTGCACTGTGAGAGTGGCTCATAGTTCACAGGACAACACAATAGTGCAGGAAAGCAATCCACTATGAAGGAGTCCTGTGATGAAATTTCACTCAGAGGACAGTTACCTATGGCTCCTATCTTACAAAGCAATGAGGATCTCCCATTGAAGCCAAGGCAAGCTGAGAACTGGAGCAGAGCAGTAAGGACACTAGGTATTTTCTGGACCTGGAAGAATGTGAATGAATCCTGCTAACTTCTGGGGAGTAATTCAAGTCTGTCAACATCAGGGTCTAGTACTATTTTAGATACACCAGACTGCTGAGATATCTGTGTAGGAGTGATGGATGTGACACAGAACCCCCGAGAGAGGCCTGTCCTTCCAAAGTAGCCGCTGAGATGCCCTGGAGAACTGCATGTGGATGTTCGAGTTGTTCCCTTGGAATCTGTTAAAAGTCAGTGGGGAAAGTCAGACTGAATTTAGATAGTCAAATTTGGGTTGTGTGGTATTTCATGTACCTCCTCAGATATCTGATATTTATCATTGCCACAAAGCAAGGTGCCAGATTGGACAAACTGATGGTCTGAGACACAAAAACAGTGCTGAATGACAAAAATCCCCACACCTGATATAAAACGCCAGGGGGAGCATGAACACAGCATGTAAATAATAGATTTTGATTTTTACTAGATATTTTTGCTACTTTTTTCCCCCCTGAAATAAAGAAGCAACTAGATTCAATGCAATTGTGAACATTATCTAAAATGCCCAGAATCAGCTAATCATGTTGCATGATGCCAGATTTTAGTGCAGCTTCATAAAACAGCCATGGGGACCCAGGTTGAGAGCACCAACCCATATCATCTTTGATCTAAGATACTACAAGGTTTAAACCCTTGATCATGTTCCTAAAGCTAATTAATCAACACTTTTCATTTCCTAAGATATCTGTGTCCAAGAACAGTGTTACTGATTTGGTCACAGACTAATTAATCACTGTATATGCAGAAGATAGTGGTATTTCTACAAGAACATTTAAAACCAGTGAAGTGGCTACATTGAATCAAAAATTATTCATTTTTCCAGGTCTCTTAAATTGTTATTCAAGGAGTCATTCTAATACCAAGTCTTCAAAAGGAACAGCAGTATTTTTATAATGAGAGCAAAATGTCTTCCATGAAAATCAGGGCCACTCTGTTCTTGGAAGAAGTCTGTGTTACACTCTAAGTGGTGCTGACTCTGCTACAACTCAGACTCCAGCCCTATAACATTGCATTACTTTTGCAATTTCCACATGTAAATAACAATAACAATTACAAAAACAGCAACGGTGCAGATTTCCCCTCTCCCACTGAATAACAGTGGTGACATTTCTCCCAGCCAATAGGGAGTCACACCATAGTTGATTTTCTTATGCTACTACAACATGATCTCACATAACACACCCTGTACAGTATGATTGATGGAAGAAGTCATACAACTCATGCAAACAAACAAATGGACCTCTAACAAATAAATATATCAGAAATTGACTATTTGTGTGTTCAGCTAAGATATGAATTCCATCTATGGCAGGTGACAGACAGAAAGTGACAGACTGGCAAGAGAAAATTAAAACCTAAGTACTTAGTAATTTAATCATTTCTTCTCTGTACTCTAAGATGTCTCGTGGAAACTACTGACTAGGAGTCTTAATTCCATTTACTAAAGTTTTGAGGGATACAATACACAGGTGTCAGTACCACTCCACAGTTAAGGTTATGAATTGAAATTTCCACTGGCTGACATATGATTATTGAATTCACTTTTCAAATTTGGCACAAGGGACAAGAGGATTTATTAAATAATTGCTTCAGTCAAAGATTTAGAAACTCTTACAAAGCAGATATTTAAGGATGCCCATTGAAATTCAGGCCTGTTTTTCTCATATTTCTTTGTGTTCCACTATCTTAAATCATATATTCTGCCCACACATCACATTTCACCCAGTATCTCATCTTTACAATCTTTCAGACATAGGGCAGGTATTGGGACTTGAAATGAAGACCTTTAAAAGTTATTTCTATCATTTTTTTTGCAACTGCATTTAGCTTGGCAAAGAAAACAAACAGATGTGAGAGCTGTCATCAACACCATGCTCTGCTATGCATAAAGGTATGAGAGACACCTTTGTGCTCAATATTGTTTATGGACATAGCCTTTCACTTATTGAAAGGGAGTAAAATAAAGATATTGTTTCCAAATGGCAGGGTCTCCCCTTGCTTTTCATTCAAGCATGTTGTCAGTGTAAATGGAAACAACCAAAACCTAACCCCAGGTATACCTTGTCTTTGTAAGGAGAAAACTAAAATGATAATGATAATCATGATAATTGCATAGGTCTAAAAATGCTTGTGAAGATGGAGCCATTTTCAGAAAGGGCAAACTATTACTGGAAACTGGCTCCTTACTCATATGAAAACAACACCTGCTTTGTTTCCCCAAAGATTTTCTCTCAGGTTAGCTACTGTCCTTCCTTGCCGGCAGAAAATGCTGCCAGGAGAAAATGCTGCCAGGATGTCTCTCAGCTCACACACACTGGCAAAAAATGCCGCGGGAATCTGACTTGGGCAAACATGAGCAAACAGCTGTCATGGTCTCTGAAGTCATCTCCTCCAGCTGCCTCTTCCCATTAGGCAGTAGTCCCACTACTGCCAGCAGTGGGGCTTACCTATGCCTTAGCCATTTCAATGCGCACTAGCTGCCCGAGCCTATGATCACTAGCTGCTTCTACTGGAATCCTAGATCTCCAATGGCAGCGACGAGAGACCAGATGTACCACTTCTCTGCTCTTTTGGCTCCTGGGGCAAATGCATCCAGCAGGAGAGTGGGACGGGCATCAGGAGATGGCGACAGGGACAATAACATATTGAACAGCAGGATTTAGCCACATTGAAACAAGAATCCCAAGTGGTATCTGAGGTTCCAGCAGTTATGCTGGTGGGGATACAGATGTACAATTTCAGCAGAATGAATCCCAGTGTGAATACCCTTATCCTTAAAAGAGAAAGTTAGGGACAGAGAAGCTGGGTTACTATAGACACTTTGCCAAGTGACATCAGCTAACCTAAAAAAGGCTTCTCTAATAGCCAAAAGGGTGCATCCTGTGCAAAGATTATACCTGTAAAACATATCAATTTAAATCTGTCTTCGCAAACATAGCAGAAGATTGTCCCCATACAGACTCTAAAGAAGGCATAAAACAGATGCCAGGTAGAGCTGGGGAAACGGCTGCCAGGGTCAAGGGGAAGAGGGCTGAAGCACAGCTTGAGAGGAAAGCCAAAGAGCAGGTCTGATGTGCCAGCAGTGAGGAATGTGTAGGAAGACAAAATGCCCTTCAGGAGGCGGTTCCTGGGGATTACAGCTCTACACCCTTGAGCACACCACTGTACAGCAGGCATGGTAATAATTAATAACAAGGAAATGATTCTCGCCCTGTTCTGGTCACCTTATTAAAACGAGGATATTGTGGAAATGGAAAAATCCCAGCAGGACAGCACCCGGGATGATAGATGGATGGGATACATTTTTAACAGACTCACTACATTTCAGGAAATATATTTCTGAGGGGAGAATGGTTGCAAAGCTTTTCTCATTCTGCTGTCAGAGACAGGCTGAGGCAAGGTGGACCCTTGCTCTGACCACCTGGTGGCCAATTATGCTATGCTCTTTGTTCCTAAATGCTTGGCTAAACCCAGTAACCTTGTCTTTATATTTTGTTGTCATTTCCCTTTGCACATTAGGTACTTAAATGAGATAAGGAAGAGAGGCTGTTAAAATAATGTGAACCAATGTGTTCTTTTTGCATGTCTGACGTGGCTCACCACATTTGGAAAGAGATGTTGCTTTGCCCTAAAGATCTCCTAAAATCCAGAGTTTGACTGCTAGGCCAAGGTCTAGTTTCTAGTTTGCTAAGGGCCTGCAATTTATTCACAGATGCTCTCAAATAGTCTCAATGCACAGGAAGTTGAAACAGGCATCTGGATGAGTATCCAGATGTGGCAAAGCTGAGTTAAATATAAAGACAGGATTCTCTGTTGCACAAATGGTCAGGAATTGATAGTTTTAGCAAGGCTGTTGCAGCCTTTTAGTCGTTAACATTCCCCCTCAGGGGCTCTATAAAACCAAGAGGTCAATTCCAGGTAGGTGTTCTCACAGTTGCATGAAAACGAAGCAAGAAACCAGCACAGAAAAGTTTCCATACAAGCTCTGAATGCTTTCTGATTTGTCCCTGCAAATGCTCCTCATGCTGCAGCTCCTCTTGCCAAGGCTTTTCGATGGCATGGTGGGCTAACACAGAATGGGCCATTCACCCTGCTCCCACTGACTCACAAAGGAGAGACCTTTTGCAAGGATATGTGTTTCAGTTGAAAGGAATGGAGAAAAAAAACAAGAAAGAAAGAGAAAGAAACAAAAGAAAGCCTTAGCCCTCCAAAACAATTGACTAAATATTTCCTCCAGTTAATAAATAACAAGCTTGGCTGGGGAATTGTAATTGTGTGTATAATGCATCTCAGATCTACTGTATAATTACACTCTGGAAACCATTGACTAATAAAAGGCACCAGCCACGGGAAAGGATGCCTTCTTGCCATGGGTTGACAGGCAAGCAACAAACAAGACGCACTTTTTCACCTTCTATTCAATAAAATCAGTGCATTAAATATGCAGGCAGAGCACCTCCATTAAGCAATTCACTTTCTTCCTTTTCTTTCTTTTTTTTTTCCTTTCTCCTCCTTTTGTTTCCATCAAGACAGGGAAGGTTAAAAAAAAAGAAAAAAAGAAAAAAGCTATATATGAAACCCCTCTCTGTATGTGAGCTGTGTTTTAATAAGGCTGCATCCTGGTCCCTCTGCTGTACTAAGCAAACATGTTCCTGCTCCTGCAAAGAAAGACATTGCCTGACTGGGCCAAAGGGAGCAAAGCTTAGGAAATACTATGAGACTTTTTCTTTGCTCTCAACTCCTCCTTCATTCCCTCTAAAAGCAAACTCATCTCTTTGTTATATAATAAATGCTTAGTCACAGAGTAAAGTCAATATAAGCTGTTTCTCTCCAACCATCCATGCACTTGGACCTTTAGAGAAAATTGGAGGTGAAGAGATTCAATTAAAAGCCATGTTTTAGTTTCAAAAACTTAGGAAATCACGTACAGATTTAAACAAAACAGTTAGCTGTTCTTCTCCAGCATGCTCTGAACCAAAGCTCAAGACTCAGGGCATATCTCCAGAGACTCTTTCTACTTATAATTTCAGTCTTGACAGGAAAATGGAAGTAAAGCATTGCATGACTGTTTCAAGGTTCTGCGAAATGTTTGCTAAGGCACTTTGGAATGGGAGCTCCTGCATGATACAGAAGGAACAGTGTAATGGATTTAGTATACAACTATAGCAAAAATTCCCTTTGCAGGTCTTCAGTGCAGCATTAACTTGGACCAAAGAACTGGAGCACAGGCATGCCTTTGCCTCTTCTGTCTGGGATTCTAGCAACCAACTGCCAGTGCCATGTCTTCACAAGTAAAGTGGACCATAATTTCAGCTGCTTTCACACACAGGTAGGAATGAGAACTTTTATATATTTATTTATTTTGTCCCTGCAAGTACCTAGTACTAGTGGTCAGTTAGGTCTAAGCTGAACAAACGCCCCAAAGCAAGTTCAACTTTATTCACCCTCTCGGCTTGAGACTAGGGCATGTTGCATGTGCAAGGGCTTGCTGCGACTCTACTGCTGAGGAGAGAAGCAAAAACAAAAACATGCTTCCCATAAAGGGAAGAGTTAGTTATTAAACTAGAAACTTGGACGCATATTCACTGAGTGGGTGAGCTGCTAATTGAGAACGTCCAGGGTTGATTAGCAAGCATTTCTGGTTTCAGATACTTCCAACTGATGCACCTCATTTCCCACTTGTGCCTCCAAGAGCAAGAGTCCAGTAATGACCCCACTGAGCTACCCAGCTTGCAGAGCCTTGCCTTGAAAGAAGCAAGGAGAGCAATTGAGCTGCACTTGCTCTCACTTCTTCCCTCCCCAAGGCCTGGAGGGGAGGGGAAGCAGTGAAAGAGAAATTGAGTCGAGAAAGTCTCCTGACTCAGCAGTTGTGTGTTCATTCGCAGAGGCACTGCTGCTGCCACTGCTAATAGGCTGTAGTAATGGAGAGGCGTCTCGCAGGCAGGACAGTGGGAGGCTGATCAGCTCCAGCAGAAGAAGTGAGGTCAGTGGTAATGAACAACGGCAAAGAGGAATGCAAATTGCGGGAGGATTTATGGAGCAGTTTCTGCTCAGCGAGCAGATTCCAGATAAGTGGAGTGTTAATAAGGCAGGCAAGTTCTTTGGATGTGCCAGCTGTTAGACAGAGACTGGCACACTTTTTGACTGGCATTCACCCAAGACTGGGTGCAGGGGTGCCCACAGCACAGACACCGTTGCACACATGCTCCCTCACTGCACACATATGGCAGCAGCATGTGCACGTGCTGATGTGCACTGCAGTGCTCTGTCCTTCTGCAAGCAGGGTATGTACTTGTGCCAAACCCAAGGGATTCTAAGAGGAAGCAGGAATAGGTGGCAGTGGGCTGTTGATGAACACACGAGGGAGAGCAGAACAGGAGTGAGATTTAGCAGGACCAAGCCCTAAACAAAGCCATTTTTATCCTTTCTTCTTCCTTTAGTGTCTCCTTTCTTCCTTGTTCTAAGAACATACTATAGTGTTAGATTAGTATCTGTTACTAATCCTTCAGACTTTCCAGAGATGAAGTGACGTAAGTTACACATAACAAATCTTGGAAGGACTAGGATGAAGAACCAGCTTATCTGGCCCACCTCACATCTTTCTGGGTTTAAATGTCTCAGGAACATTGCTGATATGAATAGCTAATGATAATGGCACAGTCATGGACTGCACTAGCAAATGCCAGTCTGAGATGTGTCTGGTTTTTTTGGATTTTTTTCTTTCAAAAGCTACATGTTTTGATCACAATAAGCCTCTCAGCGTTAAGAGAACAGATTTTTTTTCTCAACCATACCACTGCTACCCACAGCTGATCGGTGTGGTAACATTTCAAGGTCTACAAAGCATCCCTTCTGGCAGCTACTACTACCTTTACTTTTGCCTTCTGGCAGTCTGCCTCTTGTCTGACTCTTAACCAACTTCTGGGTTGGTTAAGTCTCACAGACTGCTACTAAATGCTATCATCTGGCTTGTCGGCAGGGGCAAGTCCAGCCCAGCAAAGGTGTGTAAGTTGTGAGAGATTTGCAACATCACCCAAAGTGTTTATCACAAACCTTCAGCTGGAGCTGCCCCATTGGATTGTGCCAGGAAGATGCTGAATCAAGGTGAAGCGGTGGTGAGCAGCTCCTCTCCAGCCACCATCCGCAGCCACGGGAAGAGCAAGGGATCCTGTATCCGCTGACCAAAGTGGAGCAAAGGTTACAGGAGGCCAGCACATAGGGCTCCCTCAGACACACACATGCTGGGTAATATGATAAGGGAACTGGGAGGTACATGGATACCTGAGCACCAAGTCCTAGAGTAGCAGTTAGAGCATGGAGCGGTTCCTTGCAAGACTGCGGCAGCCACATACGCTCCTTGGCTTCCTGGCAGCACCAGACTGCATGGCTCCATTTGGGCATGTCCTTCTGGAGCAGCAGAGGGTTGTGGTACTGCGTGTCTTAACGGCACCACAAACGAATAGTGAGAGACAGGATTCAAACGAGTTCATTTCGTTCAAATACATAAAACTTGACAAGTCTATTAAAGGGCTGGAGCTTACTTTACTCATTATGAAAAATTAGTGCCATCCTGTAAAAATAGTGGAGACAGTGCGTCACTTAAGGTAAGGATGTATTGAGGATACTGTCTTTTCTTGATAGATTCTACATCCTTAGAGATGTACATACATCAGGAATGAGACAAGGGATCTAGGACCTAGGATCTAGTACTTCTTGAGTTCACTGCTTTTGAGATAGTTTAGTTTACTCTTCTCTTTTTCTGCTTGAACAAAGGAGAAGAAGGAGTATTCAAGTTTCAAATGGACCAAAGAAGGTTTTTACTGCTGTGTTTCAATATCTCACTGATAAATCCAGTGAGAAAGACATTAGGTTTATTCAAACAGAAACAGAACTTTGTAAAGCTTTCCATCAAAATAAATACAAAAGAAAAAAAAAATTTCATCTTGAGCCAACCCCAAATTAGGCCAATCCAAATACAATGTTTTATTTCTTTTCTGGATTATTCAAGCTGCTTTCTAATCTTTTCCTTTTAATTTAGATCAGTGTTAATTCCATTTGAAAAAGCAAAGCTATTTCTGTGAAAAGAATGTCAAAATTAAACATTTCAGTGTTTCATTTCTGAACTACTACATTCCAAAACTAAATGTTTAACATTTGCAATAGTTCTTGCTTCTAATTCTACTTTTCTTTATTCCCTTTCTTTTTTTTAAAAAAAAAAAAACCTCTTTTCAGATTTTTCCCAAACTTATCCAGAGTTGGGGACCCCCACTTCTCTCTGGATCCTGCTTCACATTTTTTTACTCTTTGTTAAAGATTTTCACCCAGGTCTATTTGCAAGGTTAAACATTTTCATGGCTCTGGAGCCTGATCTCATGAAAAGATAAAAGAAAAGCATGCATCAATCTATTTCCTCCCCAGCACCTGGGAAGAATCCCAAGGGCACATACATCTCAGTGCTATCTAGCATCATTGGAAGCATGTTTCCAGTTTTGCTATTACTACAGGAAAGCAATCATGTTATTTATATGGAGGCAAATGATCAACAGAAAGGCAGTGACGAGTCCTACTAAACTGAGCATCTTTACTGCAGGAATGCCTATTCCTGATGGGAAAAAAAACCTAGCTGTCCATGTTGAAGTCCAAAAAAAAGCCCTTCCAACTAAGAGAGTTCTTTCTGTACTTGGGAGAAGGGCTGGAGCATCTCATGTGGCACCCTCAGATGGCAGATCTTCACTGCTTGAGGATGTTCATGCAGAGATTAACTCAGTATATTTTCTTGACCTCTTTTCTTAAAATGGAGAGGTCCCTCCTGACAGCTGCCTCTCTAGGAATGTTGTTTTCCACACAAGCAGAGAAGAGAACATCTATGACAGCTGGAAATGCTCGGAGAAACTGAAGTGTTTTGTCTCACAAAAGAAAATACAAATGAGAAATCTGAGTGCCATCAAAGCTGCTGTGTGTGTGTGTTTGTGTGAGAGAGAGGTAAATCCCTTGTTAGAACCTGAGTTCCCTGAAATCCAGCCATGTTAAGAAGAAAAGAGACCAATGTTTAAAGGATTCAAATAATTTTTAATTTCTTGGAGCAACTCTTTGACCTTTGCAAAGAAAACTACAAAAGTAGGGTTTAAAGGAATTCATTTTCTCTGTCTTCCCTTCTTCTTTCCTTTCCCCTCCTCCTCCTCCTTTCCCCTTCCCTTTCTCCTTTCCCTTCCATCCCTCAGCCTTCTCTACAGGAACAGGTAATTGTGCTGCTGTTTCTTGGAAAGATGCAGTTCTCTCTCAGAGCTTCATAATAGAAGTGCCAACAGTGCTACTACTGGCCTGACAGGAAATCTGAATGAAGAATACTGCTGTATGAGAGCTGTTATGAAAAAAACTGCTTCTAAAGGATGTCCTGGCCCAGAGGTGGAAAAGATCCATAGGCTGAGCTCAACACTAGCATAAATCCATTGAAATCTAATACATTGCCCTAACACAAATGGGCAGTAGCTACACAAGATATTTTCTCTATTCAAACACTTCTTAGCTATACAGATATGAAATAGCCAGAGGCGTGCATCTGAGTTCCTTTGGGAATTGGTGCCCTGGCTCCACTGACTCCACAATCAGTTGTTGAACCCAGGTGAGGCAAATCCATCTGTTGATATGTAGTCTGTTCTTTTCTGCCCATCTAACATGAAGGTTTACATGGTTGGAGCAAAATCCAGCAGTAACTGGGTGTAGAGAAGTACCCATCAATTTTGTACGCACTCTTTTCCTCCTTCCCTCAGAAACTCTGCAGAGCAGAATAATACTGCTGTACCAGTACCTTAGCAGACAGCTGTCTGATGCCCTTCTATTCACTCCTGCCATTTACCACACACACACACACACACACACACACAGAAATCATATCTAGCTGCCAGTTGCAGCACAAATTGAAAAATATTTCAAAAGAAATAAAAGGGAGAAAAACTTCAGGGGCAAATCTCTCATTGAGTGCTAGGCAGCAGAAATCAACAGCGTAACATCAGGGTTGAACTTAGCCCAACATGTTATTTTGACAAACTAAACAATTAATTAACAACTATCTCCCTGGCAGATCTCTTCTTGCGACAGAATATGCAAGGAACACGCAGATCTATGTAAGAGCTCTATCACCACCATTACATGCTGAAGAATAGCATCTAATTAATTATAATGATGGCAAAGATTAGATCCAAATTCCTCTACACAATGTGTACACAGCCCAAACAGACAAAATAAATCAGAAAGCTGTACTCTAATCCACCAGCTTCAGAGGATTAAACAGGTGCATTCTAATCACAGGCTCAGTGCAGACCCTTTCAGTATGCACAGAGTTGCCCTGACATGCAACCAGATCTTTCAGGGACTCTTGGAAAAGTACCTCACTTCAGAGGAAACACATAGAATCACAGAATCACAGAATGGTTGACATTGGAAGGGATCTCTAGAGATCATCTAGTCCAACCCCCCTGCTCATGCAAGAACATAATTCAAGTGAGGCAGCATGAGGCAGCAGTGTGCCCTCGTGGCCAAGAAGGCCAATGGCATCCTGGGGTGCATTAAGAGGAGCATCTCCAGCAGGTCGAGGGAGGTGATCTTACCCCTCTACTCAGCCCTGGTAAGGCCACATCTGGAGTACTGTGTCCAGTTCTGGGCCCCACAGTACAAGAGGGATGTGGAGCTGCTGGAGAGAGTCCAGCGCAGGGCCACGAGGATGATCAGGGGCCTGGAACATCTGCCCTATGAGGAGAGGCTGAGGGAGCTGGGCTTGTTCAGCCTGGAGAAGAGAAGGCTGAGAGGGGACCTGATCTGTGTCTATAAGTGCCTCAAGGGAGGCAATGAGGAAGATGGGGCTGGCCTCTTTTCACTGGTGGTCACTGACAGAACCAGAGGAAATGGCCACAAATTGAAGCATAAAAAGTTCCACGGGAACTTAAGGAAGAACTTCTTGACGGTGAGGGTGACAGAGCACTGGAACAGGCTGCCCAGAGAGGTTGTGGAGTCTCCTTCTCTGGAGATCTTCAAGACCCGCTTGGATGCAGCCCTGTGCCACGTGCTCTAGGTGGCCCTGCGTGTGCAGGGGGGTTGGACTAGATGACCTCTAGAGGTCCCTTCCAACCTTAGGCATTCTATGATTCTATGATAAGTCCTGTCCACCTGTGGTCATATAAGATCTCCTGACTTGCTTTACACCCCCAAGTTTTAGCCTGTACATGCAAGGCAGATTCCATGGGTAATAATTTCTTTCTATCCAAGTCCCTCGTGCAATTTCAAATAGAGACGCTGTTAATTCTCATTGCTCTACTAACATGTTGCTGTGCTATGTTGTTTAGCAGAAGATGCTGCAATCTAGACATGGTAGCATTTCAGACAAGGAGCAAGAAAATTTCTTTTCCCAAAACATTTCACAGAAATAAATATGCTTTGCTTTTTGTAAGTCCATTAATATGAAGTACATGAGAAGTCTGGGATTCCACTGATTGTAAGGCAGGCAGGTCTGTTTGCTGTTCCATCAAGACTGATTTCCAGTTCTAGTGGGAAAAAAATTACTTTTCAGAAGGTGAGGCAAAAAAAAAGAACAGAGAATGAAACATACTTTTTAAGGCAACTTGGTTAAAATTCATTAATTGAATCACTAATCATTGGGTTGCCTTCCTCCTAGGGGTGGCTAAGACTGAATCAATCCTACTACACATACTGTGAAGTTGGACTCTTATGCTATCTGGGAATAGGACTGTGTCGTCCACTCATGAAAAACACTACTATTAGTCAGAACAAAAAGCCAAATTAATAGTTGTTTTTGCAAAGAAACATTTTGTTTTGAAAACCTCAGTGGGAAATAGTCATTTTTTCCACTTTTCCAATTGAAACTGCATCTTTTGATATTCCTTGAAACCAAACATTTAAACCTAGGATGTTATAATAGACTTTTTAGAACTATTTTTATCTATTCCAGAGCTAGTCTTCCACAATGTCTGATTTTGACCATGCACAATTCATCTCCACTTTGGAGAGAATCCAGAGTGTACTATGTATTTCAGAAGAGCAGACTAATCCATGGGAGAGCACAATGAGGGATCCAAACTACAGCTCCTATGAGACACCACAGCCCCTTACGCAGGTGCCACTTTATGTCAAAGACACGTACAGCAAAATGCTTTGACTCATTTCAGCAAGTGAAAATGTTTGAACCAATCCAAGTCAAAACATTCAGTTCAGATTCTAACATTTAAAGCTGTAAAAGCTGTATATTATTTATAAATACCTCAGGGGAGAATGTAAAGAAGATGAGGCCAAACTCTTCTCGGTGGTGGCCAGTGACAGGACAAGGGGTAATGGGTACAAATTAAAACACAGGAAGTTCCGTCTCCATGTGAGGAAGAGCTTCTTTCCTGTGGGGGTGACAGAGCCCTGGCACAGGCTGCCCAGAGAGGCTGTGGCGTCTCCTTCTCTGGAGATTTCCACACCCGCCTGGATGCCACCCTGTGCCCTGTGCTCTGGGTGTCCCTGCTGGAGCAGGGGGTTGGACTCGGTGATCTCTAGAGGTCCCTTCCAACTTCAACCTTTCTGTGATCCTGTGATTATGGTAAAGAAAATGGTGTTCTCCCCTGGAGAATCATTTCCATGGAAAATTTCATGCCTGGAAAAATTGTGGCAGCTACGTAAGTGACTTGATAAAGGCTCTTCTTTTTGACATAGGGTGCATCTTCACCGCAGCTGGAGGGGTAAATTGCTGAAAGCACGTCTATACATGATCTACCTTGGTGTCACGTGATTTTGAGATACTTAGTAATAAAATTACAAGAGTCTGGTATAAGTCCATCTGAGAAGCTGAAAATCTAAGTAAACTACTAGCCCAGATTGACATTTATGAAGTTCATCGCTACTGACTTTAATTTGGCTAGTGTGGTTATTTTTAAGCATCCTGAAATCTGCAACACAGACATGTCATTCTTGGGCAAAATCTATATCTGACAAAGAACTAGGTACATTATCTAGGAACATCTTAAGTAGGCAAAATGAGATCTCTACAGAAATTTTCCTGAGAATAGATACACCTTAAAAAACAATTTGAGAATGGTACTATTATTAATACAGTGAAAAGATAATATGAATCCTTCGGCCTCCCTAAAATACTTGAAGAGTCCCATCCATCTCATAGAGAAATAGAGGAGAAAAAACAAAATCCACACGTTTTTGCATCTCTTTCCCTCTCTTTTTATCTTTCTATGATAAAAAGGTGTAATATAGCTATTCCTTCCACCACAGCATCACAGTTTCATGCTGTGTCCAGTCAATAGTCTTTATTATCACTTACTATCACCAAAGCTGCAACACTAATCTATCACATATGGAACAAGGTCCCAATGCATTTCTATGCTGAACAAGCATGGAACAGAAAGATCATCTTTGCCTCAAGGGGAATCTAAATATGAGACGAAAGAGTTAGTGGCTAAAGAGAGAAGGAAATAGTTGTTGCCATGAGGGTGACTGAGCACTGGAACAAGTTGTCCAGAGAGGTTGTGGAGTCTCCAGCCCAGGAGAAATTCAGAAGATGTCTGGTTAGGGTCCTGCTCATGGTGACTCTGCTTGAATGAAGGGGTTGGGTTAGATAATATCCAAAGGTCCCTTTGAACCTCAACCATTCTGTAATTCTATGTGATTCTGTGAGTTGGAGAAGAAGAAAGTGATAAGACCACATATGTCACCATAACAGGCAGGCCTCTGTACGCTATCTGCCTCACAGTTATTTTGGTTTGGGTTTCTTTTTTCTTTTTTTTTTTCTTTTCTTTTTTTCTTTTAATTTTGTTCCTTTTCTTTTTTCCTTTTTTTTTGACTGAAAATGAATTTCAATAAATTTGTTTTTAAGGATAGCAAATAGAGGTGACTTTCCAGATGCTGACAGAGAACAGAGAGGAAAGATGTTCTTTGCAAACCTGACAAGTGGGTGACTGGTGCCAGCACTGAGTAGTAACTAGGAAAGGTAACTCACCTGCCACTACTGGGCAGAGAGGACGTACCGGCCCTTGAAAACAAAAACAGGCTGATTACATTGGAAAGTTGCTGAGGAAAAGTTGGAGAGAACACTGACACAGACAAAGCAAAAGGACAGATGGTAAACCTTACAGAGGCATTCTGCAGAACAAAATGTTAAGGGAAAGGCTTAGCTCTGGGGTGAGACCCTGGCTTAGAGATGTTGCTCTCCAGACATGATCTTCAATTTTTAAAACTGTGGGGAGGGGATTAATGTTTTGTCCTTCAACCTTTGTGCTGGAAGTGACTATTCTCAAATACAAGGTGGAAAGGGGAAAAGAAGGTTGAACATCCAAAGCAGCATCTATTTTTTTTTCCTCCAAGGGATTATTTGTTTTCCACAACTTACTACTGATCTGAACCAATGTCTTGATCCCAGTCCAGGCCCAGGTTCCACAGGTGTTTGCTCAGAGCGCAGAGCTGGATATTAGGAGCACAGTGAGGCTGGATAGCAGGTGCCCTGCAGTCACAATCAGGTCTTGTGTGCAGACAGCAAGAAATATATTCTTTGGTGAGCAAAGGAGGTCAGAGAAACTGGCGGCTGACTCAGTGGACCTTAGCTGGCAGTGAGCACTACTCAGGTACAGCACTGATACTCTTCTCTCATCAGAGCTGGGAAAAGAGACACACTATAACTTCAGGAGCTTAAAATCCAGCAAAACTCCAGAAAACATCTCCTCCTCAGCTGCACTTCATGCAGGTAATAATGTCCTCTTATTGTCTCAGGAGAAAAACGTGCAGAAGTGCTAGAGTGACTCCCGAAATGAACGGAGATCAGACATGACTTTTCTGAGGGAGACAATCTAGCTGTGTGAGAATGCTGTAGCTCAGGCCAGGGCCATCCTTCTCCACCAGGACATTTTTACATTTCCATGTTGAAGCACAGAGACACTATGCAAGGATGAGAAGCAAATGGCAGAGAAAGTACAGTGAAAGCAGGACAGGTCTAACGTTCACTGTCAAAGCTTGCTCTAGGTAGAAAAATATACAGCTGGAACACAAGCATGGGTGAGGGCAACACAGATACTGGGTACTCTGAGCCCAAAAATGAAAGAGACAGAGTTGGAATCAGACTAGAAGAGACTCGTGGAGTACCAGCACCACAATTCAAGCTAAGAGGAACAGGAAGGGAAGAGAATATGTGCTGCAAAAGGAGAAAAGATACCAAGATGGGCATAGTGCATTGGCTGTAGGTTAAGGATAGGGAGGGCACATTTTTATATAAAGACACCTCTAAATGGGAAATTCATCCCATGTTCTTTTCTTTCTGCCTCTGAATAATATGCACAAAAAAGAAAAAGAAAAAAAAAAGCTCAAAATCTGAGACACAGAGGACTGTATTCTGAAATTTAAAAGGCACTTTAAATAGCAACTGTCTCAGAGCTGTTTTCTGACCTGAGGAGTGATGCATTTGGCCTCCCTCCACCATTTTTATTGTTTCCCTTTCCCTCTACTTTTTCCCTTTGTGAGGAAACACTCAAAGCTGAAGGAACTCTAAGACACCAGGCCTGACCAAGCATGGGGCAGAATCTGCTCATTCCAATTATCTGCCAGCCTAATCATAAAAACATCACGGTGCACGCTCCATATGTCATTTTTATTGAATTCATTCAGGAGTTTCTCGATTAATCTTTTATTATTCCTCTTCAAATCCCAAGGTTCTCGTAACAGGGGCTGATCAGCCAAAGCAATTCTTGCACAGAGAGGCAACGTTAAGAGTTATTTTGGCTCTCTCATCCATGTGTCGTGTCACAAGAACTCCTTACAGCTTCTTCTTAGAGCGCCTCCCACTTGGAAAAGGCTGTAGGCTCTACATGCCTCTTAGCCTCTCGACCTTCACTCCTCCAGCTAGGAGAGCCTGACCCTTCACTCCTCCAGGTAGGAGAGCCTGACCCTCTGTAGGGCTGGTGCTCATGCATGACCTAACACTGCCCCTGTGAAGAAAAAGAAATGAACGCTCTTACATGGATTATCTCTGAACATGAGAGGTGTCACCAGCTCCAGGAAGAAGCCAGGCCCAGACTAGTAGTGTACATGATATATGTACTTGTACCAAGCCTAGCATCAGTGGCACAGGGTGAGTCCAATGCAAGGAAAAGAATGGGGGCCTTCTTCAGTCCTGCACCTCCCTTCTGCCTTTCTTCCTCTGCAAAGTCCATCTCTTCCATGCTAGTTCCCTGCTTATCTCCATAGCAGCAATACTTACACTGCCACCTGCTAGGAGAGGCTATAGCCCTCTTATTATCCCCAGAGAGAGTTTATTCATATATTCATATATTCAAAAGAAAAAAAAAAAGCAGACAAAATAAAGGAACTTTTCACCCCACATCTAGCTACCTGTGCTACTCTCTTCAGCTAGCTAGGATGAAACGTAAAGGTGCTGTGGGCTTCCCAGACAGTAGTGTTGCTGAGAAAAAAAATATTAGGAGAACAGTATATAACTAACTATCTGTTATCTCTGGGGTGGGATATTCCTGTGTTGGTAACTTGTTTGGCATCTTCATCACCAGCTCATTAAAGCTTCAGTTCGTTAATTAAATATTTAATACATTAAATGAGGTTCTTTCTGTACTGAGGAGCTGAGATCTTGTTGCTAGTTTGCCCGATGCTCTGTATCCTCCTGGGAAGCTCCAATTTGCCATACTAATTGCACAGAGACTCTTCAAAAAGCTCTGCATTGTATCTTCTGCTGCTGAGCAAATTGTATACTCCATCTCAGCAGGACAGGAGTCTGAACTGTCAAAATGCACAGAACAATAACTTACTCTTCTCCATGGGCCCTAGAAAGTCTGGGGAGGACATCTGATAGGACACAGGGCACAGCAACAACTCTAAGACTGAAAATAACCTCCAGTCCTCACCTAGATTGGGATGCAGGATGAGATGGAGCCATCCGAAGCTTTGTTAAATCAAGGATGGGCCTTACTAAATAGAGCTGTTAGGTGAGAACCAGTTAAGCTTTCTATTAACATTTGAAAAGGTCACACTGCCACCACCAGTGGCGCCACCAAGTTGCCTCCCTTGGTTATATTACGGATGTACTGCCAGTTCACTGAACACAACAGAGAGAAACCTCTGGTAAGAGAAGAGGTGCACAAAAGGGAAGCTGTGAGAAATGGAGGAAGACAGGGATGGCCCAGAGCACATGGGCTGCTGGTGGAACAGAAACCTAGCCCAGGTTTCTAGGCCTGGTTGTAAAACCATACAGCCACCCTACCCTGCCATCATCTGTATTTTTTTTACTGAAGACTTGCTGTTTGCTTCCACTTCTGTCATTCTGGTGAGAAATTCATTATTCATGTGAGTGAGCTGTAACAGAGAGAGTTGTTATCTCTGGCTGAAGAATAAAGAAAAACTATTTATTTTTTAAACCTCTGCTCAGCTCTTTCCCCTGACTTGCTGCCCCACACCTATTCCTAACCATACCTACAAGGAGAAATTATCAGCCTTCTTCTATTGATGTCTATGTAAGGCTAAGGATATAGTTTCCCTAGGGATAGTGCCAATGGTCTGAATATGTGGTTCGCCCTTGTAGACTCATCTTCTAGACTGAAGTCTGAGATTGAGAATGCCATTCTGTTTCATGATCATAATTCTCAATACTATGTTGGAGTTCTGTCAGAAGTCTAATAGTCAAAACCGCAGTGTCTATGGAAGATAGAAACTGGGGCCTCAGGTGGGTAGTATCAAAAATGTGATTTTGTAAAATAAATAAATTCTACATGGGCAGATGGCAGAAGGAATCTGAAAGGGAAGAGGCTGGGCACTTCATGATAAAAAATGACAGCTTGGTATGTGAGATTTTAACAGGGAAGATCAAGCTGGGATGAATAGGTAAAGGACTTAGCATAGAGAGCTTAAACGTGTTAAAAGAATTTGAGGTGGGAGAGCTTCCAAACAAGGCTGTGGATTAACAAACATATATGTGGATTAAGGCTTTTGTCTGGGAAGGGAGAGGAGGAAAATGAAGCACAGGGAGAAGGCTAATTAGGATAATTTGCTAAAGTAGTGAATATTGTTTAAGAAATGAGCAGTAGGCATTAGATGGTCTGTCTCAGCCTAGGCCGCTCTTTAAAACGAGATCTTCAGTGATCTTCCTTCCTCGGAGTAGGTTTGTGGTGGCTACAGGCCACTTTGCCCTAGACTGCCAACTCCTTCTGCTCTTGCTCCTCAGTTATCTTTTCCAAGCAGAATTCCCAACAACATGAGAGGGAAACTCCATGTGAGGAAGGAGATTTGGACAGGAAAATGATGGACCAAATATACACCTCTTGATCTTCCCTCTCACAATAGTTCCTGAGAGTGCACGTGATCACNCAGCCTAGGTCGCTCTTTAAAACGAGAAAGCCAACAGTACTGATCTTCCTTCCTCGGAGTAGGTTTGTGGTGGCTACAGGCCACTTTGCCCTAGACTGCCAACTCCTTCTGCTCTTGCTCCTCAGTTATCTTTTCCAAGCAGAATTCCCAACAACATGAGAGGGAAACTCCATGTGAGGAAGGAGATTT